>CM072519.1:9325114-9350114 GCA_036898135.1 Oncomelania hupensis | reverse complement strand
CCCTGTTGCGAAATGGCCGTTATTAGTACAGCGATCACGCCACCTTTTTTTTTTCTTTAAAGTTTGCAGACCACTGCTTTGCACGTTTTGTATTTTAGCGGTTCTTTCCTATAGCTCGCTCTCATCTTCTCCCCTTCCACCACTCCTTACACACACTCCCTACACACACTCCCTACACAAACACTCCCTACACACACTCTCTACACACCCACTCCCTATACACACACTCCCTACACACTCTCTACACACACTCCCTACACACACTCTCTACACACTCTCTCTACACACACACACACTCTCTACACACACTCCCTACACACACACTCCCTACATACACACTCTCTACATACACACTCCCTTACACACACTCCCTACACACACTCTACACACACTCCCTACACACACTTCTTACACACACTCCCTACACACACTCTTTACACACACACTCCCTACACACACTCCCTACACACACACTCCTTACACACGCTCCCTACACACACTCCCTACACACACTTCTTACACACACACACCCTACACACACACTCCCTACACACACTCCTTACACACTCCCTACACACACACTCCCTGCACACATTCCCTACACACTCTCCTTACACACACTCCCTACACACACTCCCTACACACGCACTCCCTACACACATTCATTACACACACTCCCTACACACACTCCTTACACACACTCCCTACACACACTCCTTACACACACACTCCCTACACACACCGCTTACACACACACTCCCTACACACACACTCCTTACACACACACTCCCTACACACACACTCCTTACACACACACTCCCTACACACACACTCCCTACACACACACTCCCTACACACACACTCCCTACACACACACTCCCTACACACACACTCCCTACACACACACTCCCTACACACACCCTCCCTACACACACACTCCCTACACACACACTCCCTACACACACACTCCCTACACACACACTCCCTACACACACACTCCCTACACACACACTCCCTATACACACACTCCCTACACACACACTCCCTACACACACCCTCCCTACACACACCCTCCCTACACACACACTCCCTACACACACACTCCCTACACACACACTCCCTACACACACACTCCCTACACACACACTCCCTACACACACACTCCCTACACACACTCCCTTAAAATCGTTTACAGTTCAAGCATCATAGCAGTGCATGTTTGTTCTGGTTCTTCTTCTTCCTGCAGATCGATTTCAGTTTGTAAAACTTTCCATTTAAACCCCTGTGGCAAACGTGCCAATTATTAGCATAGTGATCACACAACACTTCATGTCTTCTTTTCAGTTTTCAGATCCATTGCGTTGCCCTTTTTATATATTTATTGTTAGCGGTTATTCCATTTTCTTGTGAGGAAGATCGCATGCGAGCGGTGTTTTAGCAGTTTAAATCGTTTTCCTATACAAATTGCTTAGCGGTTTCTTGGTTTAGTGGGTTCTTCTTCTTTGTCTTGCTATACAAATACCTCTGAATTGCAGGTTTTAGCGGTTTCGTGTTGCGATACAAATACCGTAATACTGTAAAGGCATCGGACCTTTCAAAGACCATACTGCAAGAAAAAAAGAGGTGGGCGGGCAACATTCGAAAATGGACTGGATTGACAGTGAGCGAATCCATGAGGGTTGCTGAGGACAGAGAAAGATGAAGTACGCTGGTTAAATGATCATCTGTGGTGTTCCAACGACTTTCGAGTTACGGGATAGGATAGGATAAGTATAGGTTAGCAGAAGAAACCGCACGGTTTAGCGGTTTCGCCTTGTTATACAAATACCGCAGAATTGCGCAATTTAGCGGTTTCTTCAATCTTTCTGGTCTTGTTATACAAATACCGTAGCATTGCATGGTTTAGAGGGGTCTTCTTCCTATACAAATACCGCAGGATAGTATGGTTTGACGATTGTTTTTGTGTGCTTCATGTATTAACTAATGAATAAGATTTTATTTTGATTTGATGTTTTTTACTTTAGTTATCGGGAAATTGCGGGCCGCTCCCCTGGGGAAGGCGTAGTCACAGCCTGTGTTTTGTTTGTTGTGTTGTGTTTTTCAAATTTTGCTATGGGAGAAAACCGGAGTACCTTCGAGGAGAAAACCTTCGAGACGTTACCCGAGTAAAAATAATTAATATTGGGAGAAACATCACGCCCAGAAGCGGGATCGATCCCACACCATTCAGGCGTCATTGGTTTCTAGCCTGTGGACAATGACAGTTATTCCCGGCTTAGACCACGCGGCCTCAACGCTCATATTTGTTTCATGAAATGTGATTAGTTGTTGAGGAGTGTCAGAACCAATTAAAAAAACATCTGACATTTCAGTCAAAGGGCACAACCAGAAACGACCAATGAAAAAGCTCATTGGACCATTACTTTAAATTACAATAACGTCACCATTGTACACAAAATTCATATATCAATACTCAGCCAACACATTACATATATCATTAATCTGACAACACTTTAAAAAGAAATTTCTCTTATATAGCGCACTTACAAGCTCAGAGAGCTTCTCAAGGCACTCGCTCGTAATATCCAGCAATCGCACAATAGTTTGCTGAATTCAGGATTGGAACCCACGTCGCCCAAGGCGCACTCACACAAGTCGTGCGCTCTGACTACTGAGCTATTCCTGCCGCCAATTGTACATTACATATATCTTTACTCTGTCAACAAATTACCGGCAAACACAACAAGCATCTATTAGACATATATAACATAGACATATATAACACAGACATACTATTTACTACACAGACATATATAAAATAGACTTATATAACATAGATATATATTTAAGAAAAGTAACAGAACAAGTTACACCAACTCCACAAACAAAACAAAATCTAACCACTGTGACGGTGGGTCTATTGTTGCTGGGCTCTGCACAATGGAATGCTATTACCCACTCGTCTATCGTCTGCGGGGATCGGCTAGTGTAATCACCCTATGACTAATCTTAATACCTTTATAAGTTTAGTTCGGTCTGTGTTAGGATGGGGGTTACTGAGATAAGGAGAAAAGTGTAAAAGATTCACTGACACACTAGCTCTCACACGGCTATGAAACATAGATAGTCCAGCCACTTGTTAACAGTAAATATCACACATTTATTTCCTCTACTCTATACAAAATCTTCTAATCTCTCCACTAACTTAAATGTCCAAATTTCACTTCGAGTAGTTCGCTCCTTGATGGGTCTATGCAGCTACTGTTCTTGATATTTGTTATTGTCTCATCATTGGGCTATAAGTTCTTTCTGTCTTATTATTCGGTTTTCTGGACGAGTAGACTATCATAGATCAGTGTTTGGGCACGGTTTCGGAGGACTTAACTTTTTTAAATCTAGTTGATGTGCACTGTTGTTGCCTCTTCTTCTTGGTAGTTGACTACGGAGCTAGTGGAGCCCAATGCTCTCGCTGCTCAAGGTTCCAGGCCACGTGTCAGGGTTGCCTCTCTGTGGAGTTTGTTCCCTGCCGTGGACCAAAATACTTGCTCGTCTTCTTGACAGTATCAGGCTCTGGCTATACTGTCGATGAATGCTTTTCATCCGTCACCTGCCGAGTCTCCCGCTAGAGAGATCTATCAACGTGCGTCTTGCTACGATGATGTTCGGACAAAGACTAACTCCTACCGCTGGGGTCGGCTATCGTGCGAGACTACGAGAATTATGACGCCACGTAGTGGGGGTTGCGGGTGATTGATCAGCTGGGTGACGTCACGGCTTATCTTAGTGAAACTGTAGCCCCACGTGTAGAACCACCTACTTCGGTCGTCTCCTAGTCAGCGACTTAACTTACATAGGTCAAAGCAGATTGAACGTGTAGGCATGAAGATTTAGTGCTGGATTAGAACTAGCCTCTCGCGACAACCACCACAGCGAAGTCGGTTATATTTCGGCTATAGTTTAAAGTGTTGTAAAGTTGTAAATACTATACTTAAGCCGTTTCTTCTGTTGCATACCACAGAAGTAATAAAAGTACTATTTACTACTCAGGCTACACAGTTCTTACGCCACTTCAATGTTGCACCAACCTGTGGTAATCAAACCATGTATGTTACAATAATAATAGCAAAAAAATAAAATAAACGAAATTCTAAACAAGATCAAATATGTTCATAATCTCCGAACATATCTTACGACTGTAATAATAATAATAATAATAATAATAATAATAATAATAATAATAATAATAATAATAATAATAATAATAGTGATGATGATGATGATGATGATGATGATGATGATGATGATGATGATGATGATGATGATGATGATGATGATGATGATGATGATACAAGATGCAATCACGCGCTTTGTCTTCAATAGAACTCAAAGAGCGGCGATCTGTGGAGATCGCTATTACAGAAGACAGAAGATAATATATTAAATTTTTTTTGAAATTGAGAATGACTGCATCCAATACCATTTTGTTAGCATTTTTTAAAAACATTAAATTAGCACAGGATCTACAATACCATAGGTATATAGAGGTCTTCATAGTTTAAGCATGGCATCGACAGAGGGCTAGAGTTTGGAACATTGTGATTGGATTTTGAGGGTAAGAGAGGAGAAAGGCCAACACGGACATGAAAGTCTAAGGCCAATTCCTCAACACGGTGCATAGCTTCAAATATTTAGGAGCCATTGTATCAAACAATGGGTCCAGACAGGAAGTCCTCTCCTTGATCGCATAAGCAACTACTGCGAAGGCAAGGTTGAAGCCCATTTGGAAAGACAGGACTATAATTTACACGCCAAGGTAAGGCTGCATGCTACGTTCCCTTTTCATATCCACCTTCATATACTCTTGCGAAACATGGACCCTCACAGCAGACGTACAACGTTCATCTGTGGTGTTCCAACAACTTTTGAGTTACGGGATAGGATAGGATAGGATAGGATAGGATAGAGGAGCAAGAAGAAATAAAAGAAGAACGGGAGAAATACAGTTTTTGACGGTATCAGTTTAGCCGCTATTTCTGCTTTGTTGATCTCCTTTTGTCCCCCTCAAGGAAGATACAAAGAACCCGGCAAAAAGACACACACACAGCGCGCTCGCACGCTCACACACACACACACGCAACTTTTTAATTACCTTTTCAATACTAATCATAATCATAATAATCATAATCATAATCATAATAATCATAATCATAATAATCATAATAAAAACACGAATAATAATAGCACTGAAATTACACACGGGAGTTGTATTTGAGGAGTTGAGAGATTTAATAGTTTAATATACGGAGGGGGGGGGGGGGGAGGGATGGGGGAAGAGGGTTGTGTGTGTGTGTGTAGTTTATGTTATGCGTGCGTGTTTGTGATGGGGGAGAGGGAGTCGGTAGGATGCATTTGTGTGTGTGTTTGTGTGTATGTAGTGTGTGTTATGAGTGCGTGTTTGTGATGGGGGAGAGGGAGTCGGTAGGATGCATTTGTGTGTGTGCGGTGCGTGCATGTGTGCTGTTGGGTTTGTTTGTCTTTTAAGCGTGTTTTTTTTTAAACCGCAAGAAATTAAATAGCTTTTGGCAGTTTTGACAGGTGCTATTTTGAAAGTTAAATTTAAATAGCAATCTTCGAAAATTCAGTCCTTCGATTTTCTGCAAATAAGTATTCTTCTTCTTCTAGAGCGTTGGACTGGCAAGCCGATGATCCAGATTAGAGCCCGCAATGCGCAAGATAAACTGAACCATTTCACTATTGATCTTAGCAGTGTGATGACTCTGGTGGTTCAGGGGTTATTTAATTCTCTTCACCCTCTTGCCTGGGATGGTTATGACCGTCTGCCGTTTCGCCAATGGTGAGTGAAGACGTTAAATATCAATGGTGGGTGTAGACGTTAAACATCAATGGTGGGTGTAGACGTTAAATATCAATGATGGGTGTAGACGTTAAACATCAATGGTGGGTGAAGATGTTAAACATCAATGGTGGGTGAAGACGTTAAATATCAATGGTGGGTGTAGACGTTAAACTTCAATGGTGGGTGTAGACGTTAAACATCAATGGTGGGTGTAGACGTTAAATATCAATAGTGGGTGTAGACGTTAAACATCAATGGTGGGTGAAGACGTTAAATATTAATGGTGGGTGTAGACGTTAAACATCAATGGTGGGTGTAGACGTTAAACATCAATGTGGGTGAAGACGTTAAACATCAATGGTGGGTGTAGACGTTAAGTATCAATGGTGGGTATAGACGGTAAGCATCAATGGTGGGTGTAGACGTTAGGCATCAATGGTGGGTGTAGACGTTAAGCATCAATGGTGGGTGAAGACGTTAAACATCAACGGTGGGTGTAGACGTTAAGCATCAATGGTGGGTGTAGACGTTAAACATCATTGGTGGGTGTAGACGTTAAACATCAATGATGGGTGTAGACGTTAAACATCAATGGTGAGTGAAGACGTTAAACATCAATTGTGGGTGTAGATGTTAAGCATCAATGGTGGGTGTAGACGTTAAACATCAATGGTGGGTGTAGACGTTAAACATCAATGGTGAGTGTAGACGTTAAACATCAATGTGCGGCCCGATATTCCCACTTTCAGCTTCAAGCGCAGTTTCCACCGCCGCGGACAACTGGGCACCCTGCCTGACCTGAACGGTACACGTGTTACGTGTGTGTGTGTGCGTGTGTGTGTGTGAGACATGGTTTAATATGACAAACCTCATTCCAATGTCCTGATCAGCCACATCCATTTATATTCAAAGACATTCGTTGTTCCCAGTTGGATCTTGTAGTCCTACTTTTCACGACGTGCAAAACATGCATAGAGCTATTCGAATGGCGTTTTGCCTGGTACAAGTGGGCTTATAATTTAATTGGCGTAATCAGCGAAAAATAAACACTGGGAGCCTCTGATAAAAATTCTGCGTGTATTTGTATGTCTATAAGTTTTAGTTCCCGATACGTAAGCTGTCGGAAACTATTGTTTTTGGCTTAGTCCGTCCCGCTAGTGTCACTTTTGCGCATTTGTCTCTGAAACTAATGGGCGGATTTGTGTAAAACTTGGAATGTAGAACATAACTATCCCTACCAGATGACACACTTTTATGCACATCTGGTGACGTCATCATGGTGACACCACAATTTGTTTTGTGGTGGTTTTGTTTTTTTCCTACTCGCATTTCCTCCCAAACTACTGGAAGGATTTGATTCAAGTTTAGTACGTAAGACTTTACCTATGCCTCCAACATAAAACCAAAGTTATGCAAATCGAGTGAAGTTGTCATGGTGGCGTCATTACTATTTATTGGTTAAAAATTTCCTATAAATTTCGAATGCTATTAGAGTGAACAGATTCTTTGAACCTAAAACAAAACTTTTGTATATCGAGTGAGTCATCGCGGTATTGTTTCAGATTAATAATTTCAGGTTTAACGTGAATTCCACAGTCCAATCTACATTACATTTAAACTATTTTTGTTTTAAGAGGTGGACTATATTTTTTTGTATCTTGAATCAACATGCATTATTCAATCACTTCGTTAGAGATCGTTATTTGCACCTTCGTCGACTACTGAGAAAGCAGATAATGTAAGGTTTTGTTTGGTAGTGAAGCAGTATTTAATGTTGTCCATAATACTGTATAGCGCATGGCCACCAAAATACGACTCAATGCTAATTGAATTTTGTTATATGTCCCACTGTGTGCTGTGGTCACTCGGATGAAGAAATTCGGCTTTGGTATTCTCTATTCTATTTGTGGTATTATTTCTGCACAAGGGAGACCACTTTGAGATATTCTGCCGCGTGTCATCTTTGACGATGGCGTCAAGTATAAGAGTATGTTTAAAGTGTATATATAATATAAGAGTCTCCTCTCTGAAAATCCTTACGGGAAGAGAGGGGACTATAAACTGATAAACATAACATAACACATAACATATATAATATATATTGTCTGTAGTCGCCGCATTTAGCTTGAAGAAAAGGCGCTTTATCTAGTCTAGTTACCGTTATTCATTATAAAAACGGGAACATTGTTGGTGCTAAAAGCACGGAGACGGTTTCCAAATAAATAAGTATATTGATGATGATGATGATGATGATGATGGATGATGATGATGATGATGATGATGATGATGATGATGATGATGATGATGATGAAATCATCCTCTTTATTATTATTATTATTATTATTATTATTATTATTATTATTATTATTATTATTATTATTATTATTATTATTATTATTGTTATAAAATGTAAGACGCACAGCACAGTCAACACAAAAGCTCAACATTGCTATTCAGCACAACTTCTCTATAGCTAATTCCAACAGCCGTCAACACCTTTTTTTTAAATGTCCCTATAGCAAAGACGTTAAACATCACACTGGAAGGTTTCCAAGTCGCCTTTTGGCTGTGTTCATTTCCCCACATTCCTCAGTATTGACCTGTTGCCTCCTGTCCCCTGGAAAATGGAAGTCGTCAGCCCGCCGTGTAGTCTAGATGGGCTGAAATGCAAGTCCATGGAGGCAGCCATCGTTCTGCAAAGCGCCTGCCATCTGCACACTCTTTTGTAAGGTGGCTGGATCTGGAATCTCGTAGTGAGGTTCGTGGCACGGCTGTTACAGGCGATAATGATGATTATAGTTGTAGCTTTGTGACTTTGCGGTGTTTTAGGGGGATATTTAAAGTATGTTAACTGCTGTTTTGTTTGTTTCTATTATGCCTTTATTGAAAGCGGGACACCTGGACATGGAAATGGACATGGAAATAACACAGTGAATTGGCGCAAAGATGGAAGTGTATTATTATTATTTATAATTATTTTATCGTTCTTATATAGCGCTGTTCAGCTCAAGAGCTGCTCAAGGCGCTGGCCGATACAGGATCTAACCCAAACAGTACCAGGCGCCCACTTGCTGCCTAGGGCGCCCTGTCTGACGCTCCGACCACTGAGCACAATCCTAGGGAGGAGGGAAAACTACACACTGAAACAACCATCCCACTAATAGCAACAGAAAGATGGCCAGTGCTCACAGCCAGTGTTTATGTCCCAGCCATTGTGAATCGAACCAGCAATCTTTGTAACACAAGCTCGCCGCTCTACCAACGGAGCTATCCCGCTGCCTAAATGTATCACGTAAAGTTGGGTGTATATCACGTAAAGTTGGGTGTATATCACGTAAAAGTTGGGTGTATATCACGTAAAGTTGGGTGTATATCACGTAAAGTTGGGTGTATATCACGTAAAGTTGGGTGTATATCCCGCTGCCCAAGTGTATCACGTAAAGTTGGGTGTATATCCCGCTGCCCAAGTGTATCACGTAAAGTTGGGTGTATATCACGCAAAGTTGGATGTATATCCCGCTGCCCAAGTGTATCACGTAAAGTTGGGTTTATATCACGCTGCCCAAGTGTATCACGTAAAGTTGGGTGTATATCACGTAAAGTTGGGTGTATATCACGTAAAGTTGGGTGTATATCACGTAAAGTTGGGTGTATATCACGTAAAGTTGGGTGTATATCACGTAATGTTGGGTGTATATCACGTAAAGTTGGGTGTATATCACGCAAAGTTGGGTGTGCGTCACGTAAAGTTGGGTGTATATCACGTAAAGTTGGGTGTATATCACGTAAAGTTGGGTGTATATCACGCAAAGTTGGGTGTATATCACGTAAAGTTGGGTGTATATCACGCAAAGTTGGGTGTGCGTCACGTAAAGTTGGGTGTATATCACGTAAAGTTGGGTGTATATCACGTAAAGTTGGGTGTATATCACGCAAAGTTGGGTGTATATCACGTAAAGTTGGGTGTATATCACGCAAAGTTGGGTGTGCGTCACGTAAAGTTGGGTGTGCGTCACGTAAAGTTGGGTGTATATCACGCAAAGTTGGGTGTGCGTCACGTAAAGTTGGGTGTGCGTCACGTAAAGTTGGGTGTATATCACGTAAAGTTGGGTGTATATCACGCAAAGTTGGGTGTGCGTCACGTAAAGTTGGGTGTGCGTCACGTAAAGTTGGGTGTGCGTCACGTAAAGTTGGGTGTGCGTCACGTAAGGTTGGGTGTGCGTCACGCAAAGTTGGGTGTGCGTCACGTAAAGTTGGGTGTATATCACGTAAAGTTGGGTGTATATCACGTAAAGTTGGGTGTATATCACGCAAAGTTGGGTGTGCGTCACGTAAAGTTGGGTGTGCGTCACGTAAAGTTGGGTGTATATCACGCAAAGTTGGGTGTATATCATGCAAAGGTGGATGTATATCACGCAAAGTTGGATGTATATCACGCAACGTTGGGTGTATATCACGCAACGTTGGGTATATATCACGTAAAGTTGGGTGTTTATCACGCAAAGTTCGGTGTCTATCACGTAAAGTCGGGTGTATATCACGTAAAGTTGGGTGTATATCAAGGAAAGTTGGGTGTATATCATACTAAGTTGGGTGTATATCATGCAAAGTTGGGTGTATATCATGCAAAGTTGGATGTATATCACGCAAAGTTGGGTGTATATCACGCAACGTTGGGTGTATATCACGCAAAGTTGGCTGTATATCAGGTAAAGTTGGGTGTATTTCACGCAAAGTTGGGTGTATTTCACGCAAAGATGGATGTATTTCACGCAAAGTTGGGTGTATTTCACGCAAAGATGGGGGCATATCAAGTATCATATCACGCAAAATTGGGTGTGTCTCACGCAAAGTTGAGAGTAAATCACATAAAAAAAAACTCAGAATCACGTAATGGTACTTTACTGAATAGGTACTGGCAAATAAGACAATTAACTGATATTAAGTCGTACACAAAATGTTTTGCAGAAAGTGACCATGTCGTAAAAATGTCTTGGACAGGGTACTAAAGTTACTCTTTATTAGCCTTTACCTTTCGTTGTTTGGTTAAAAACAAACAACACCGAATTACATACATGTTTATTGAAACTACTGGACATTCATGCTAGCATGCATGCGTGCAGCGAAATATATTTTTACTTCAAATACAGCTTACACACCGCAATATATCAAGAACTGTTTCATCATATCGCCTTTTTAGGAGGGATGAATACCCTTCGGAGTTTTAGATAGTGTTCTGCGCAGGAGTTTTAGAGATGCAAATCCTTGCGGTGTGATAAGGAGAGAGAGTTAGTCCATGATCAGTATACGTCTTCTGTCTGTATAGGGCTTGAGTCTTCATTATAAAGTAATTCACTGCGCTGTGGATAAATTTTGTCCTCTCAAATTGAAGTACTAGGGTGACTTTTGTCCAACATTCTTTTCGGTGGTTGGGTGGATTAACCTGTGTGTGAGAGAGACGATTTCAGGGAGAGGAAGTGAGAGAGAGAGAGAGAGAGAGAGACAGACAGACAGACAGACAGACAGACAGGCAGACAGACAGACAGACAGACAGACACAGTGTGGGGATGAAGGTTGTGAAAACAGAATAATATTATGGTAGAGATGTAGGGTTCGAAATGGTCTGCTCTGGCTTAGCTGATGCAATGCTGATGCCGGTGACTTGACGCTTTGCGTCTTGTTAGATCTCAGTGCGGCATTTGACACTCTTGATCATACTGTTCTCCTTGATCGCATGTCTTGTGAAGTTGGAGTGACTGGGCCTGCATTGGACTGGTTTGTATCATACTTGCGAAACAGAACCCAGTATGTCACAATCAACCATGCATCCTCACCAGAGATGGAACTATCATGTGGAGTCCCTCAGGGCTCAGTACTGGGCCCTCTGCTGTTCTGTATCTACACTTGTCAGCTAGGCTCTGTTGTCGAAAGGCATGGCCTCAATCGAAAAATATTCGCCGACGACACAGAACTCTACACAGCATTCAGACCTACAGCACAGTCAGCACAGGAGGCAGTGACATCGGTGGAGCATTGCTGTGAGGAAGTCAAGAACTGGATGTCATCAAATAGGCTCAAACTGAATGACTTGAAGACAGAGATTTTGCTGTGTGGGTCTAAGACCAACCTAGCGAAAACCAGCATTGACTCTGTACAAATTGGAGAGGCCAAGATCACACCATCTGACGTAGTGCGAAACCTAGGCTTGTACATTGACAGCCGACTAACCTTGTCAACGCATGTTAGTTTCATCGTGAGGACATGCTACTTCTACATCAGAATGCTAGGCAGACTTCGCCCATTGTTAAATCAACAGCTGCCTCTGGGGACTACCTAAAACACAACTGCAGAGATTACAACTTGTTCAAAATACTGCAGCAAGGATTGTTCTAAAACAAAAAAGGAATGACCACATTTCACCTGGACTTCGTTCTCTTCATTGGCTGCCCGTTGAAAAAAGACTGGACTACAAAATCCTGGCACTGGCCTATCAGTGCTTCACGAGCACTGCTCCCACCTACCTCACAGAACTGGTCTCCCCTTACCAACCCAGACGCGAACTCAGGTCAGGGACTCAGTGTAGACTTGAAACCCCCAGTGTGCGCACAAGCAACACAACCAAAAAGACTCTTGGAATGCGCTCCTTCAAAAATGTTGCACCCACTCTGTGGAACTCCCTTCCCCTGAGCTTGAAGCAAGCTCCATCCCTGCCAAGCTTCAGGAAAGGACTAAAAACTTACTTGTTTTAATATGGCTGAATCACCGTCTCAGTGCGCATAGAGCATGAACAACTACGTACATGGATTTTTGGCGCCTTACAAGATCACATCATCATCATTAGCACAAGAAACGCAGCTTTCAAAGTTGGCAAAAGCAGGCGCACTTACTCAGAAAGCCCAGTTTTCCCGAATAATAATAATAATAATAATAATAATAATAATAATAATAATAATAATAATCATCTCCATTTAAAAATAATAAAATATAATAAAGCTTCCAAGTCCCATGTTTTGAGGATATTGTAATGTTTTCTGCATTGCCCAATAGACCAAGCTCGGTGTCACAAAGAGAGGGGTTGGGGGGATGGGGGTAAGCTCTTAATCTCTCGCGCTGTATTACCTCCTTTGTTAGGCTAATGATGCGATGACATTCAAGAGATTAATGCTAGGCCAACTAAACAAATGAGGGACAGACAGGGGAAAGACGAGAAAGATGGTAGACTACACTAGTTGAGAAATTCAAATACAAAGGCCAGTCAAGGTTGTGCAATTTCTAACTATTTGGTTTTAATTCGAAGTGGGTAGTCTAGGTCAAATAATTCTAAAGTGAGTCACTGGTGGATAGCGTCTATATCAGTAGGGAGTAGCTCGGAGATATTCTGGGTGATCGATTTCTGGGGTACTAGTGCTACTGTGGACTGATATCATCACAGGGCAGGAGTGTATCTGTATGGTTCAGAGCCTCACAGATAATCTGGCGAGTGGTGATTCTCGTAGGTCAATAACTTAGCTGGGTATTGGAGAGCGGCGGTTGATCCAAGGTAGTCTGGGTGGTCTGTTTACCAGGCTTGGCGTCGCGTGGGCAGTGATGCAGGTCAGTCGGTCACGCGGTGATGCAATGACCACGAGTGCTTGTCTTGTGGGAGGTACAGGTGTAGAATTCAGCTTTCGTTGCTAGCTGTCTGGGAGATGATGAAATTCAGAGTAACGCTTCTCGTTGACTCCCTGGGTTGTCAGGGGCCTGCAGCGGGTCAGCGACTGGGAGATGATACAGGGCCGGGGTAATTCGCCCGGTACAGGAGCCCGTCTGTAACGCAATACAGACTCTGTATCAGCGGGGGATAGGTATGTTCTGGATTCAGGGCCTGTGGCGCAATTGCCCATCTCAGATTTCAAATTGGTTGACCAGTCAAGAGTTGACCGGTGCATTCCAACAGCCCGACAATGCAACTAGGTTTACAGGGCCAAAGTGGAGTTTATTGGCAGCCGCTAATATACAATAACTCCGGCGCCTTAAGATGGGTAGTGGCAACAGGGGCAAATATTTATACATTGGGAGCATGGAGGAAAGCAAATGGAATAGGTACAGGGCAAAGGGGTTGTAGGCAAGGGCTGTACTGGGGGACTTTAATCTATGTGGAGGGACAGCATGGCATGGGATATTTACACAGGGGGCTAACATGGAGCATACAAGTATAAATTCAAACATGTCATGAGTCATATACAAGGTAGAAAATATGTGCAAGGAATAAATACAAGTCACAGCAACACATCAAGGCAAAACTATAAACATGAACATACATATCGACAGGACGTATGGACAGGTTGGGCGAACGACGGGTGATGGGTCTGCTACATGACAAAGAGTAAGTTTCCTCTCTTACCTTGACTCAGACGGGTGGAAGCACACGAGTACTGCCGTAGCTCAGAGGTCGCCCGGTGATGGAGACGTGTCTTCGGACAAGTTGTGGCTTCAAGGCTGGAGGTTTTTCGACTGACCCCGAGTCTAGCTGTGTTTCAGGCTTTAACAGGGGTTCCCCGAGGGGCGGGGCTTAAGCGAGTTGGCGAGCGAGCCTGTTAGGGATGACTGGTTGTGTGGAGATAGTCGCTGGCTGTGTGTGTGATGACTGTTGGCAGCCTAGCTCAGAGGTTCGATTGTACGCCTCGTCACAGAGGCCCCCCCAAGGAAAAAGGCGAGGTCGTAGGACTCGGCTGAGACGCGGCCAATCAGCTCTGAGGTCGGCTGCCGGGTGAGACGATGGTTTGAGATGATCCGGGGGATGCGGGGCGATGCAGGGTTCCGGGTAGTGGATGGCGGATGCCCAAGGCTGGGGTCCGCGGAGCTGCCGGGTCTCGGCTACGGTTAGTGGGCGGCGGCGGGTATGAAGGGTGCACGGGGATCTGGTAAAAGCCCTTGCTCAGATCCACTCTGGAGAAATATCGGGCGGACTGTAGCTTTGCAAACAAGTCTGTCGGGTCGGATAGGGGTCCGGGCACGAACTGGGTTACGAGATTCAACTGCCGGAAGTCGATACAGAGGCGATGTTCTCCGCTGGGCTTCCGTGATAGCACTATACCTGCGCTGTAGGGGGAACGGGAGGGAGCGATGACTCCGGCTTGTAGCAGAGCCTCTACTTCCGTCCTTACTACCTGCTGCTGGGAAAGTGGGACGGGGTATGGTTTCTGGCGGACGGGAGTGGGGTCCGTCAGGGTTAGTTGGACTTCTTCTAGGTCCGTCCTCCCAGGTATGTCGGTGAGGACTTCCCTGTATTCGGCTACGATGGCGCGTAGTTGGCGTTGCTGACCGGCGGGGAGTGAGGGGTCCAGAGAGACGTCCCGGAAGGATTCCTTCCCTTTTAGCGGAAATTCGGCGACGCCGGTCTCTGTGCCATCCACTTCGACGGCCAGCGCGACCGTGAGTAGCGAGTGGGTGTCTGGGGCGGGTGCGGGTTGCTCCAGGTACCGCTTGAGCAAGTTGATGTGGTGGGTCCTGGGCTTTCCGCCTACCTCGATGCGATAGGTGGTACGGGAGAGCTTCTCCAGCACCGGGTAGGGTCCCTGCCAAGCTATGTCTAGCTTGTTCGTGCCGCTGGGGAGAAGCAGTAGGACCGGGTCTCCTACCTGTAGTTCTCGGTCCCGGGCGCGGCGATTATGATAGCGGGCTTGTCTCTCTCTCGCCTTCTTCAGGTTGGCGGAGGCGGCTTACCATGTGGCCTTGAGGGTTTCCTGGAGCTTGGTGACGTATTTCGTGGCGTCGACCGGTGCCTCGTCCAGTTTGGCGTCGGTCCAGCTACGTCGTAAGGCGGCTAGAGGTCCAGAAAGGGGTCTCCCAAAAAGCAGCGTGGAAGGCGTGTATCCGGTGGAGGTGTGCGGGGTCTCTCGATACGCGAAGAGTGCTGACGCGACGTAGGTGTCCCACGCTTCCGGTTGTTCGTCGGCGATCTTGCGGATAATCGAGATGAGAGTCCCGTTCAGGCGCTCGACCTGTCCGTTGCTTGCGGGGTGGTAGGGTGGAGTTCGGATATGGCGAATGCGAAGTAGTTGGAAAACTTCCTGCATGAGTTTTCCGGTGAACTGGGACCCGTTGTCGGTCAAGATGTTGTCCGGGAATCCGACTCGTGTGAATATGGTGACGAGCGCGTCGGCGACTCGGGCGGCGTCAATCTTTGGTAGCGGTACAGCTTCACACCACATAGAGCAAGCGTCGACAAGGGTAAGAAGATACTGGTTCCGCTTCTTGGTCCGCGGAAGGGGTCCTACTATGTCGACTGCCACTCGTTGGAAGGGTGTTCCGACAACGACGGTGGGGCTGATAGTGACCGGTACGGTGTGATGGCGGGGCGAGTATCGTTGGCACTGGCGACAGGACTTGACGTAGCGCTTCACGTCTTCTGTCATCCCGGGCCAGTGGTACTGAGCGCTGATGCGTAGAGTGGTTGCTCCTATGCCCATATGTCCACTTAGGGGCATGCTATGGCCGAGTTCCAGGACTTGGGGGCGAAGGGTCGCAGGTACGACGAGTTGAGAATGGTCGTCCTTCTGACGGAAGAGGAGTCCGTCCTCGACGAAAAAGTCCCCGGACTTGGGCGGAGTGCGTGCGGCGGGAAGCTTTCCGTAGCACTTGCGGAGGGTGACGTCGTCTTCTTGGGCCTTCCGGATCTGTTCCGGCATCTGGTTGGGGATCTGGGGTGGTGTCGCGGCTGTTTTCGCCTGGGCGCGCGTCTGGACGGCGGCCATCGACTCCACAGGCTGGGGCGGCATACCCAAGAACACGTAGCGGCATCCTAAAATCAGGTCATACAGGGGCTGGTCCATCACGGCAGCTTGAATGGTGCCCGTGACGTATCGGCTGGTGACTCTGATCCGGGCTATAGGGAGCGTGGTGCTGGGCTGGGACGCGTCGGCCAACTTCTGGGTGATCGTTTCGCCGGTCAGGTCTTGTTCCCTGATGAGCGAGCGGCGGACGACGGCGTCAAAGGTGAGTCCGGTGTCGTATAGACAGTGGGCTGGGCGATCGTTGACGGTCACCTGCTCGGTGACGGCCGGTCGATCGGTGGGAGTGACAACGGGGGTTACCGGGTTCCCGTCGGGAGTAACTTGGCGTAGGGCCAATACTGTGCCTTGTTTGCGACGCTGGTCGCTGATGCGGCGAAAACACTTCTCGCGGGTGTGTCCTCGGCGCTGGCAGTAGCCGCAGTAGAGCTCTGTGCTCCGCTTCCCTGGCTCTGCTCCGGGGTTTGGGCGTCCTTTAGGCGGGGGTGGACGGTGATTCGCTGGCGGGACGGGCCGGCGAGGCTGGTGGCGGGTATCTGGTGACGAGGGTGCGGGGGGATCCCGGCGGGGCTGTCTGTCGTCGGGGTGGGCGGTGAGGTAGCGGTCCGCGACGATGATCAGGTCCTCTAGTCGGGCGGCTCCCTGTTCGGCGGCGAAAGTCCGAAGTTCCGCTGGCATTGTCCCTCGGAGTTGCTCGGCTAGCATCAATTCGAGCAGTCCGTCGTACGTTTTTGGTTCGTCCGTTTGCTCTATCCATTTGTCCCGTAGAGTAGCTAGCCGGTCGGCAAATTGCGTAAACTTCTCCCCTTTCTCTCTCCGGGAGTTCCGGAAATTCTTGCGGTAGTGCTCACCTGAGAGCTCAAATCCATGCAGCAGAGCTTTCTTGAGGGCGGGGTAGTCGCCCTCCTCGGAGGTCGGCGTCTTGGCCAGGATTTCATAGGCCTTCCCCTTAAGGCCATGACTAAGCTTGCGATACCAGTACTGGGGGTCGAGGCTGTTTTCTCCCGCGACTCTCTCGAATCGGGCGAGATAGACTTCAATCGATTCGTCCCGTTCGACGAATGGGTCCAGGGGAAAGTTCATCCCCGGAATCGGCGGGGGGATTGCGGATAATCCGGCGCTGGCGGCGAAGCTGGGGGCGATGAGCGAGAAGTCTTCGCTCACGGGCGATGCGATGCCTAGATCGCGGCGATCGCGCTCAAGCTGGAGGAGTGCTTGGCGCCGTTCCAGTTCCTTGTCCTTCCTCTTCTCCTCAAGTGCCGCGACCCTCTCGTCCTCCTCCTTCCTCCGTGCGGCGGCCCTCTCCTCCTCTGCTATCCTCTCCTTCGCCTCCTCTCTTCTCCGCTCGGCGGCTCTCTCCTCCTGGGCTACCCTCTCTTTCTCCTCTTCTCTCCTCCGTTCGGCGGCTCTCTCCTCCTCTGCTATCTTTCGGGCGGCGGCCCGCTCCTCCGCGGCGATACGCTCTTTCTCCTCCTCTTTCTTCCGGGCGGCGGCCCGTTCTTCCGCGGCGAGGCGCTCTTTCTCCTCCTCTTTCTTCCGTGCCGCTGCTCTTTCTTCCTCCTGCCTCTTCGCCTCTCGCTCTTTAGCCCTCTCCTCCCTCTTCAACTTTTCCTCGGCCACGTCCGCATCTACGTTAGCCAGGACGTAGTCCTTGAGTTCGGTGCCGGCGAGCCCTAAGCTCTCGCCAATACTCTTGTACTTGAGCGCAAGCTCTCCCCGGTCGGCCATGGTAAGGGAGGTGACTTACCCTGAAAAGTCCTAACCGGAATGAGGGGCGCACACAAGGGGGTACACTGACGGAAAACAAGGGGGTGGGCAGAATGAGCTACGATGAAACTGCACAGGGGCGCATACAACACAACACAACCACAAAGACAAAATGCAATCAATCAAAATTCAAAAAATGAATGCAAAAAAAACCCTTTTCGAGACACCACCATTCGGAAAAGCCAGTAAGGGACCTATGGGGCTATGCTATCTACTACCTAGGCTTAGAGGGCTGGGTCCTATCTCTACTGGGCTGGGGAGGAATTTAGGCTAAGTCCTTAGTCTCGTCAAGTTGGGATGGGAACCTAAGTCTTTAGTCTCGTCAGGTTGGGATGGGAAACCTAAGTCTTTGAGTCTCGTCGGGGTCGCCAAAGTTAATGTCACAAAGCGAGGGGTTGGGGGGATGGGGGTAAGCTCTTAATCTCTCGCGCTGTATTACCTCCTTTGTTAGGCTAATGATGCGATGACATTCAAGAGATTAATGCTAGGCCAACTAAATAAATGAGGGACAGACAGGGGAAAGACGAGAAAGATGGTAGACTACACTAGTTGAGAAATTCAAATACAAAGGCCAGTCAAGGTTGTGCAATTTCTAACTATTTGGTTTTAATTCGAAGTGGGTAGTCTAGGTCAAATAATTCTAAAGTGAGTCACTGGTGGATAGCGTCTATATCAGTAGGGAGTAGCTCGGAGATATTCTGGGTGATCGATTTCTGGGGTACTAGTGCTACTGTGGACTGATATCATCACAGGGCAGGAGTGTATCTGTATGGTTCAGAGCCTCACAGATAATCTGGCGAGTGGTGATTCTCGTAGGTCAATAACTTAGCTGGGTATTGGAGAGCGGCGGTTGATCCAAGGTAGTCTGGGTGGTCTGTTTACCAGGCTTGGCGTCGCGTGGGCAGTGATGCAGGTCAGTCGGTCACGCGGTGATGCAATGACCATGAGTGCTTGTCTTGTGGGAGGTACAGGTGTAGAATTCAGCTTTCGTTGCTAGCTGTCTGGGAGATGATGAAATTCAGAGTAACGCTTCTCGTTGACTCCCTGGGTTGTCAGGGGCCTGCAGCGGGTCAGCGACTGGGAGATGATACAGGGCCGGGGTAATTCGCCCGGTACAGGAGCCCGTCTGTAACGCAATACAGACTCTGTATCAGCGGGGGATAGGTATGTTCTGGATTCAGGGCCTGTGGCGCAATTGCCCATCTCAGATTTCAAATTAGTTGACCAGTCAAGAGTTGACCGGTGCATTCCAACAGCCCGACAATGCAACTAGGTTTACAGGGCCAAAGTGGAGTTTATTGGCAGCCGCTAATATACAATAACTCCGGCGCCTTAAGATGGGTAGTGGCAACAGGGGCAAATATTTATACATTGGGAGCATGGAGGAAAGCAAATGGAATAGGTACAGGGCAAAGGGGTTGTAGGCAAGGGCTGTACTGGGGGACTTTAATCTATGTGGAGGGACAGCATGGCATGGGATATTTACACAGGGGGCTAACATGGAGCATACAAGTATAAATTCAAACATGTCATGAGTCATATACAAGGTAGAAAATATGTGCAAGGAATAAATACAAGTCACAGCAACACATCAAGGCAAAACTATAAACATGAACATACATATCGACAGGACGTATGGACAGGTTGGGCGAACGACGGGTGATGGGTCTGCTACATGACAAAGAGTAAGTTTCCTCTCTTACCTTGACTCAGACGGGTGGAAGCACACGAGTACTGCCGTAGCTCAGAGGTCGCCCGGTGATGGAGACGTGTCTTCGGACAAGTTGTGGCTTCAAGGCTGGAGGTTTTTCGACTGACCCCGAGTCTAGCTGTGTTTCAGGCTTTAACAGGGGTTCCCCGAGGGGCGGGGCTTAAGCAAGTTGGCGAGCGAGCCTGTTAGGGATGACTGGTTGTGTGGAGATAGTCGCTGGCTGTGTGTGTGATGACTGTTGGCAGCCTAGCTCAGAGGTTCGATTGTACGCCTCGTCACACTCGGAAATATGAGGGGAAACAACTTTGGCCGGCTTGCGCGCATGTTGCGTCCAGAGTGGTCTCACGGTAAGAGGACAGTCTTTGCAGACGAACACAGTTTTCGCCTATAATTTCTGCTTTGTCCTCCATTAAACCTTCCGGATCAACCGAAAATTTCGATTTCAGTTGTCCATCGTGGTTAGCTCCGCTAGTTACGTGCACTGCCCTGCAACCACAACCATCCCTTCCCTGAACAAAACCTTGCAGCTCGGGGTTTTCATGGTGTTCTGAGACTACATGCTTATGATGATATTGCCCGGATAACTCTAGGTCAAATATAGTCTGCATTCAATTAGCTAGTATAAACAGGTACACCCATTCAAAATATCCATACGTTACAATGCAGATGTTGATGTTTGCTGAATAAAGTTGAAAAACTTTATACGACGACTCCTGCCTTGTTGCTAAGTGAACAGGCTGCGTGGCTAAACGAATCTGAGTTACACTTATCAAGATTTAAGCATCGGGGCTGAATCAACCATTGATAAATAACTACGTGCAACACCAGTACAGCCGCATAACAAGCAAAACCGAGTATAGAGCATCCTCTCTCTTTGCCCGCACTATAAAAGACTGGAATGATCTTCCCCAGGAGGCTGTGGAGGCCAAAACTATTAACACGTTTGTGTCTCTAGCTGCCCAGAATAGACATTCATCACCACTACAACTTTCTCTCACACCCCCTCCCCGCCACTACCACCCCGTTCAATTCAGTAACCTGGTTTTTGGGGGGTTTGTGGTTTTTTTGGGTGGACTTGAACTATGATTGTCGATGCAACATGCACAAACACCTTTTAAAGTGCCATAGTAATCAACAAGTATGATTGAGGACGTCTACAGAAAGTCAAGACAAGACGAGTCATTTCAGCGCGATGAACGCGTCATACACCTTTCACACATCGCATTTTACAAATTTTCAACGCAATAATTAATTTGTGTGCGGAGGCCATTTATGTCTTGTAACTGATTGAGATAATCTATCTAATATTACAAGATTCCTCACAAATGTTTCCTATCACAAACAAGCCGTTGTGTGGGATTGTTACACCAGTATGCTTTACCACGGCTTCAGTGAGATCCAGTATCGGCCAGCGCCTTGAGCAGCTCTTGAGCTGGAAAAGCGCTTCGTAAGAAGGACTAAAATAAATACATAAATAATAACCTCAAGTTAGGGCTGTGGATACAACCGTTGTGGACCGGCAGTGGTGCGAGAAATTGTTTACCCAAGGGATGACAACATTTTTAGGAAGCAGACTTGACAATGCCAGCCTGAATGGCGTCTGCTTCCGGCAAACACCAAACCGCCTTTTCCGCTTTTTTTTTGTTTTGTTTCTTCTTTTTTGAATAAAAGGGTTTGTTGCGCACTTTAAATCACAGATTTTAAATTAAGGTTTGTAGTTTTGAACAGCTCTTAAATACCGAAGAAAAACTTCAAAAAGATGAACACTCTATTCTCTGTGATCTCAATGAATATCTGTGTGTTTTTGTGTAAGCTTTCAATTCTGTCGTCTCTACCTTGTTTTGGGAAAAAACGACTGTCAACTTAGTCTACACAGTTTACGCAGCGGTGCTATTTTTAGAATCAGACTGATGTTATTAATAGGCTCGTCACGGAATTTAATCGATTTATATCAAAATCGTCCTTTAAAAAGAGTGTTTGTGTATGGGGGTGAGGGGATTCATCTTATCATTTTTCCGTTAGGACAGCACTCGTGTAAACTTAAAAAGGAACTGTGACGCAGAACGTGTGCTGCTCTCTATATTATGCCCGGTCTTGTCAATTCAGCGTAACTTTTTTTTGTTTGCTCAACTAAATTGATTTTGAGGCCACCCCCACCCCTTCACCCCCTTTTTTACACACATACACCTACCTACACCTACACACGCACACACACACAAACACACACGGAGACAGACAGACAGACAGATGTATTGAAAGTAAGTCTTCTTTCAAAAATGTTTCCTTTGAATACTGTGATTTTGTGAAGTGCCTGTGGGGCTCCTGTGATCATAAAGGTCGTGAATTCAATTTGACCTGTTGGTACATGGTGTGGTGGGTTGGACTCATTAATGTGAGATTCCGTGTTCCATGGTATGAAAATCGGTGGACTGAGAGAGAGAGAGAGAGAGAGAGAGAGAGAGAGAGAGAGAGAGAGAGAGGCTGCGATAACTGAGGCAGGATGAGAGGAGGTCGGTGAGCTGGTCTGATTGAGCATAAGCTTGGGGTAGATAAGATGAGAAGCCAACTTGTTTACATGTTTATCAGTTTATAGTCCCCTCTCTTCCCGCAAGGATTTTCAGAGAGGAGACTCTTTTGCCAACTTGTGGCGTCTCTGGCTGTTTTTATACCCAAACACAAGTGCAAGACTGGACAGAAAGAGAGAGAGAGAGAGAGAGGTGGAAAGAGAGAGAGAGAGAGAGAGAGAGAGAGAGAGAGAGAGCATGAAGCGTGGACTGCTTGTCCTATTGATCTGCACTGTCAGACCCTAGCATCAGTGTAGTCACAGGGCCCAGTTGAAAGAATGCATAATAATTGAATTTTGACGTCTACACCCACCATTTGCGATATGGCGGACGGGGCTAACCATCCCAGGGGACAAAGGGCAGGGCCCGTTAGTTATTTCTGTCCTTTTAAAGGAACCCACATTGACCACACCTCCTCAACAGATCCTTTAACATTCACAATGAGTGTTTGCCCACGGAAAATATAAGCTCACAACAACGACAGCCTCTCTCAGAAGTGTAGTTATTTTTTAAATCAGTAAATTCGGTATTTTTGTGCCTATTGTTAGCAACGGTGAAACCCCTCTCTTGAGCTAAAATTAGCATCTACCAAAGCCGGTGAGAGGAAAAACCCATCAGCAAGTTTCTAAAGAGGGTTTTTCGTTTTAGGTTGATACCATAGACCCTGACCTACCCTACTTTACCCTACCTTACCTTACCCTACCCTACCCTACCTTACCCTACCCTACCCTACCCTACCCTACCCTACCTTACCTTACCCTACCTTACCCTACCCTACCCTACCCTACCTACCCTACCCTACCCTACCTTACCCTACCCTACCCTACCCTACCCTAAACTACCCTACCCTAACCTACCCTACCTTACCCTACCCTAAACACAAAAGTCGCTCTCTTGAACCTGCGTGGTTCAGTCAAAAATAGGGTCAAAGGTCAAACGGCTGATGTAGTACCGTTGAACAAAGGCTATCACTCCCTGTCAGAACAGAAATGGAAAATTCGAACCTAGAGCAGTTGGTTTGAGCAAGGAAAGCTTACTGTATCATTGTGTAATGTAATAACAATACGAACTTTAGGGGCCAACCCGTTTTAGCCAAAAGAAAACAAAGTACTTTAGACTGTGCTTTGGCTGGAAAGGAACAAGAACTTGAACAGCTGGTACAGAGGCTTGACACCACATCCAGAACCTATGGAATGGAAATTAGTGCCGAGAAAACCAACATGATGACCAACAACACCAAAGGCATCAACATGGATATCAAAGTCCAAGGCCAATCCCTCAAAACAGTGCTTAGCTTCAAATATTTAGGAGCCATTGTATCAGGTAATGGGTCCCTACAGGAATTCCTCTCCAGGATCGCACAAATAACTGCTGCCCTGACAAGGTTGAAGCCCATTTGGAAAGACAGGACCATCAGTCTACATTCCAAGATAAGGCTGCTGCGCTCCCTTGTCATCTCCATCTTCCTAAACGCTTGCAAAACATGAACCCTCACAGCAGATCTACAATGAAGAATACAAAACATGGAGATGGGATGTTACAGAAGACTTCTGGGCATTTCCTATACCCAGCACGTCACCCACAACGAATTACGACAGACCATCACACAAGCCATTGGACAACATGATGACATGCCCGCAGTGGTGAAGAAACGGAAACTCCGATGGTATGGACACGTCACCAGAGCATCAGACATTGCAAAATCCATCCTGCAAGGCACAGTGCAAGGAGGCAGAAGAAGAGAAAGACGGAAAAAGAGGTAGGAGGACAATATTCGAGAATGGACTGGACTGGTTTGACACTGAACGAAGGCATGAGGGTTGCTGAGAACAGAGAAAGATGGAGTACGCTGGTTAAACGACCATCTATGGTGCCCCTACGACCTTTGAGTGACGGGATAGGATAGGATAGGATAATCAGAGCCTTCGAATTGGGGTTCTTTAACTATGCTTTACGTTTTAGTACTGTCCGCAAAGCATGTCTTAACTTCTCTAGGCGGCAGGGATAGCTCAGTCGTCAGAGCGCTCGCTTAAGCGCGTCTCGGGCGACGTGGGTTTGAATCCTGACTTCAGCAAACTATTTTGTGATTGCTGGATAGAAGTGGCCAGCGCTTTGAGAAACTCCCTGAGCTTATAAGTGCGCTATATAAGAGTAATCTCTTTCTTTCTCTGCTGGAAAGAATAAAGTAGTCTTGAATCTTGCTTTGCGTGTCATTATTTCAGATGGACATTGGACAAGTGTGAAAGTTACCGTTAATTTTAGACAAGGTCTTTAAAATACTATTAACCTTATAACTGTCTTCGCGAGTCAGTCTGTGGTTTTGTCTTTT
>CM072519.1:9282614-9322614 GCA_036898135.1 Oncomelania hupensis | reverse complement strand
CACAGTAGCGAGTGCTCCAACCCCTGCGCTATCCGACACCCCAATTACATTGTAATTACATAACATTTTTAAATTTATATTGTTGTTTATTTCATTTTTCATTACATGTAAGAAGTCCTTGTGAACATAAATATTAAAACTTGGTTGATGTTGTTGCTGCTGTTTTTGCTGCTGTTGTTGGTGATGTTGTTATCTTTAACGGTAATCAGTATATTATATTTTTCTTTCACTGTTCCTCTCTCTCTGTTTTCAGGCCTTCGCCGTCAGAGTCTGTCGTCGTCATGGGGTCGGGAAGGCGGCGGTCAGGGTCAGGGTGCCGGGGGGCTGGGGGCGGGTCTCCTAAGCTCCCCCAAGCGTCGTTTGAGACCTATCAGCACGGAGCACATGCCGGATCCCCGGGCCCAAGCTGCTCCTAGCCCCGGGCTGTTGTCCATCAGGTCCTTGTGGAGCACTTCAGACCTCTCCCTTTCTCCAACGCACCTCGGCCGTGATATGGACACCATGTCCAAGTAAGTAATGGATAGTTTGAAGTTCTGTTTATTTTATTTATCAGGACATTTATTTATTTATTTATAATTAATGAATAAATTAATTAATATATTTAAGTATTTACTTGTTTGATAGTAGTTTATTATATATTGTTGACCAATTAAGATCAGTAGTTTCCCTTTAACTTTATTTATTTATTTATTTATTTATTTATTTATTTATTTATTTATTTATTTATTTATTTATTCTTGTTCTTTTGCGAGCAAATGAGATAATACAAATGCCTTATGTTTTAATAATTACAATTACAGTTCGAGTTCCGAACTCGCCTTTTAGGCTAAATAGTGTTTTCCCCCGTCATGCTGCCGATTACTTTAAAGAATCGTTATACAGAACTTTTTTTAATAAGTGCCCTTAATTTGACCTCAGGCAAATAGATATTTTTTGTGAAGTTTTGAAGTCCTTTCTGAATTCCAATGCGGTTTTAAGAAAAGGCTTTTTACTAACCTCCCTCGGGTAAATATTATTTTAAAATCCTTGGTTTACAATAACAATAACCTTCAAACCCATCCAATGCCCATATGAAATAGTGCACCATTCCCTAACACGAGCCATGGTGAGAGCGATACAATCAGTTGATCATTAAAACCTGTATCCCTAGCGAATGAAAATTGTAATAATTTATTATAATGAAGTTTAAATTTGTCTGTTACTCTTTTATTATGATTGATGAAGCTATCTATATTTGCTAAAAAAAATTCTTTTGCATTACCTTTCTTAGACTTCTTGTATGAAAAACATTCGCAGTTTTCACGTTAATACCGTACAGTCGAATGTGAGAAATGTCAAATTTTGTTGTCAAGGGAGGCAACAACAACTAAGAGAATAGCCCGAAGCCGTTCACGAAGGATGCTATGATGCTCTCCCTTTTCTTGATAACATTCATCACGCCCCATTCCTGCTTCAACGTGTCAATTCTAAATTATACCTCACCGCCTCCCCCCTCCCCGCATCCCTCCCTCCTTCTTCCACCTCCCCTAACCCCTACCCTCCGTTCTCTTTCTCTCTTCCTGTACACCTGTATCTCCTCCCCATCCCCTTAAACAAAATCTGGTCCCTTAGTTTAAATAAATAAGCAAAGCCTAGTTGTCACTGCAATGCAGCGTGACTTTGCTTAGACTTATCTTTCTTGTTAATGCTCTCTCTATTTTTTTAAAGTGTTGTTTTTTTGTGTTGAAAATTTTATGTTAAATATAATTATATATTACAAAACATTTTAATAATTAATAAATATTTGTGCAATAAATTTTCATCGTGGTTAATTTATTATAGCGTGTTATTTTCTTGGATCATGTTCTATGTATCATGTGTGTATCATGAGAGTTGTGAATTTTATTGTCAAAGGTATTTTATTTTCATGTTTTTGCGTGCAACCATGCAGTAGTTTTTTGTTTGTTTTTATTGAATTTGTCAGATATAACTAGCTACTTTAGATTTTTTTAATGTAATTATTTTTATTGCACGCAATCCTTAGTTTCATTTTGTTTAGATTGTTTTTCATTAGCTTAGTATTTTATTAATATTTGTTAATTTGCATGCCTTTTTTTCTCCCTTGGTAGACTAACTTCAATTACTTTTCTAGTGCCAGCGCTATAATAATGCAAAGCACGTATGATTTTTTTATGACTTATGATCTTATATCAATTTTGTTTGGAAGTTTTATTTTTGTTTTATTGAACTGTAATATACACGTTTATATTTATTAATTGTTCTTCCCGTATATTTGCATGCATGCATATTTTTTAAATGTTTTCCTTTTAACTGCAATATTTTTTCAAATATTGTAAACTTTAATAACGTTTTAAATACTTTTTTTCATTAAAGAAAACATCTGACACTGAAGCACCAAATATATTTGAAAAATAAAAAAAATGTAACTGGCACTCCTCCGGCCATGAAGGAATTAATAAATTATAAATTAAGTAAAGAGTTTTTTGGTTTAAACAAATCTACATAAATTAATAAAAATGAGTCGAAGATAAATTAAATCAATAAATATTTTAAAAAAAAGAAATAATCTCCAAATTACATAAAGGGAAAATACTCTTCCATCCTTGGCTGCCATTATGACATGTACAAAGTGTTCTCCCTTGCCTTGCTGTTTACAGGCACACACTTTCTTTACCCAGCAGGACTGGAACACTTTCGGTTTTCAGTTCAGACACTGACTTGCCTGTCAGGTAAATAACAAATATAATTATATGGAATCCTTGCCTGTATGATGCTACAGTGTTGCTCAATATTTCTTTCTACCTGTTAGTGAGTGGTATTCAAACCGTCGGCAATATTGTTTGTCAATATTATTCTTCTTGGTAATATTATATACTACTTTTTTCTATTTTTTTTAAATCATAATTATATTCTCTGTTCTTATTCTTTATATTCATTGGCTTATAGTTATCATGCATGGTCGATATTGTATTTGTATTGGATTATATTTGTAATTGTCTATATTGTAGGTTCCTATGCTTGTGGTCACATTATGTTGTAATCGCTTTGATGTTGCTTTTTATGTGTGTGGGCACGCTTGCACAACTTTGGTTTCCTAAAGTGTTAATAATGTCGCCTTCATAATTTGAAACCGTTCCGATAGCGGTCGTAGCATGGAACAGTGAAATGAAGCTTGAGTATAACGATGTTCAGACGACGTTTATTTTGTCTATTGTATCTGCTGCTTATATCATTAGCTAATCTTTTTTTTTAAATCGCTCTTTCTTCTTCTTCTTCTTCTTCTTCTTCTTCTTCTTCTTCTTCTTCTTCTTCTTCTTCTTCTTCTTCTTCTTCTTCTTCTTCTTCATGTTCCTGTTCCTGTTCCTCCTCCTCCTCCTCCTCCTCCTCCTCCTCCTCCTCATCATCATCATCATCATCACCATCACCTCCACCACCACAATCCACCACCACCATCTCCTTCTTCATCTTCTTTCTTCTCCTCTGTCTCCTCTTTCATCACTGCCTACTCCGTATTCTCTGTATCCGCCATTTCCACCGCATCCACCTTCTTCGTCTTCTTTTTCTCCAGCGAAAAGGGATTACAACAGATCAAGGACCATTTTTGTGCCTAGGTAAGGGGTTATCTTGCACAGTTTTTGATCACGAGGAGAAAACAGACTTAGTCTAATTTAACTTGTTAACATAAGCAGTTTGACGAAGCCAAACTGCCAATCTGACATCTACTTTTGAAATATAAGCACAAATATAGTCAAACAACCTAGCAATAACGTAAACAGTGAGCGACCTGTTGAACGTAAACTGTCAGCAAGCAAACTGTTTTGGATTTAGCACATAGGTATAACATGAATCATTCGAGCCGCTCTCCGATTGTTTTAACACTAACAACACTGCAGCGGTCTTAGTTTAGGCCTACATAAACACAAAAAATGAAGTTTTTCAATTGCAATTTACCTTTCTTTGTCTCTTGGAAATTTGAAAAAGGACTTGCCAACACAACTTTTCTTGTATCTGGCATTATGGCAATTGATGGCTGTGCAAAAGTCACCGCCCTGTTTCACTCGGTCGCCTTTTGACTTTCTGCCACGAGCCATTTTCAGCATGTCGACAAGGGAGCATAACTCGTACCTTTCGTCTCGCGGTCCTGTACCAAGTTCCCCCTCTTTCTATCATTAAGCTCTTTGGTTATATGACGTGAGACAGTGATGACGAAGTTTGATTTGATTGGTTGTGGTGCGTCACGCTGGAGTGTTTTAAATTTTTCTGGAGTATAGAGAGACTATATAAGTACCGCACTGTTTCAAAAGAGAGTTGAAAAAGTTGAAAGTAGAGAGAATTGTAAAGTGGAGAAAGTGAAAAGCGACTGAGCGATTGTATGCAGTTGTTGATGTACGCTGAATAAAGTTGGAAAACGTCATACGACAACTTCTGCCTTGTTGCTGAGTGAACGGGTTGCATGGATAAACGAATCTGAGTTACACTTATGAAGATTGAATCATTGGGGCTGAATCAACTACTGATAAAAACAAAACCAACATCGAGTGTAACAGCAAGACTTTGGTAGTTGAAGTTATCCGTTGCGCTCATGCTGACCTCGTTCTTTGTACCTTTTCCTGCCCAATGTTTCCCTCTGGCTTTTTGTCCCATAACACTCTGTCACAGGCGGCGGAAGCTGATCAGGATTGGGGGGGGGGGGCATACACACTTATTCACTGTACATCAGGCCAGACCTGGGAAAAGTCGAGGGTGGATGCAAAATGGTGCAATCTGGTGCAATCTGAACCTTGAAAAAGCCACCCCTTGGGGTCATGAGCAATCTTGCCACTGTAGATTGTTCTAACCTATTAAGGGAAAAGTGAAAGCCCCAGTTGAAAACCGGTCTTTCCTTTATAGGCATGACTGATTCACTGCGGCAACAGTACCCCCGTTGGAGTGCCGGGGGTTTCAGTATAAATAGTATCCCCACTTTCTGGAAATTTAGTGCTTTAAATTCCCACTGTCGCTGTCTTCCTCATTTGCTCTTTCCATTCCTGCTCTGACCTATCACTCTGCTTACTATCTTCTTCTTCACTAGATCAATGACCTACCTTTTTTCTTGAAAACTCTCCTGGACAAGACTCCTTGTTTGTGTATGAGGTCTGTTGGATCAGCTTGGGAGTATGTTGGACGCTTTCTGCCGTTGGTCACTAGGGCTTCCTATGATGTTATTAGTTAGCAATATAGGCATTTTATATGTATGTGTTTTGTTGATAATTTATAATGATGTTTGTATTCTATTTTGTTTTTGTAACCGGGGGTTCGAGTAGTTGGGGTAAAGCCTCAGCCGTCCCCTGCGTGGGATGTCTTTATTGTAAAGTGACTGGCCGGTGGAGGGCATTCAGTTTTCCCACTAGGGTTGTTTCAGCAGATCTTTTATGCGGATCGGGGGTTGTCCGGTCCTGATTTGGCTCGGAAGAGTCCGCTGGACCTAAAGCAACAATTAATCAATCAATCAATCAAACCTTGAAAAAGCCATCTGTGATGGTCTGGGACTTTGAGCTTTTTGAACAATTGAACTGACAAACTCTGGGGTACAAAAATTATCCTCTGCCCCTCCCTTAAAAAAAACCACACACACATTTATTTATCAGCAGAGATGTTTTGTATACTATTATTATTCACTACTTTTTGTTGATCGTTAACGGTATAAAGCAAGTCCATTTTAGTCTCTGTTGCCCCATAGTAGTGCGCAGGTAGTTTTTCAGGTTGAGGAACTGACTGTTTGAACGCTCACACTCGGCAGTAGTGACAGGTAGGGTGCAAAGGTTCTAAAGCATGATGAACAGGTTGGGATAAAAAAAATCCCTGTCACAATGTTTCAGTGCTTCTGATGCCGTGGATGGGATGATAGCTGTCGCATTCTCAGCAGCACTTCGCCATTTGCAAACCCACCGTTGATATTCTGCATCAAGGGTAACGTTGTCTGGTAGGTCAGACTCCCACAACATTGCCAGCATCACCCCTTCTGGAACCTGCATGAAACCATCCTGGTTGTTGATTAAAGTGCTTGGCACCAGACATAGACCATCAACTGCTAGACCAGCATTTTTGAACCTCGAGTCCATTTCGGTTGACAGGTGTTCCAAGAAAGGAATGGCAATGCTAATCTTGAAATATTTTTCTGGAGTGGCCGCAGGTTGGTTGTCACGGAGAGTCTGTCGGGATGCTTGACGAGGAACAATAACACCAGTTGTCAAAGCATTTGCCATTTTGCTGACTTCTTCACTTGTAGTCGAGAAAATTGCTGATATTGAAAACGGTAGACTGTAAAAACTGACAGCAAATTAAAGTTTTCAAAACGCGACTGTGACGTGCACGATGTCGAAAACTGTCGGTCACGTTGATCTACGCTAAGGCTAACGATTATGACGCGTCGACAGGAAATGATGACGAAGGGACGAACTTCTCTTACTGATCAGAGGGTGATGATGATGATGATTATGATGATAAACACTTGTATTGCTTGATTCCATTTGAAGAAAAAAAATCCTTTAATGCCCTGTCAAAAAAAAAAAAAAACAAAAAAAAAAAACTACTCATTATTGGAGGGGGCAATATATAAGGCTGCCCCCTCCAACATTTTTCTAGGGGGGGGGGGGGGGCATGGCTTCCGCCGCCTGTGTCTGTACCTATCTAGATGTCATCAACGACGACGACGACGAGGGTAGAGAAGGATGACGATAATGATGATTGGGATGACGATGAAGATGGCGACGATGATCATGATAATAATTGTGATGATGATTGTGATGAGGACGATGACGATGATGATAATGATGATTGATTATGATGTTGACGATAATGATATTGACGACGAGGATGATGATGATGATGGTGATGTTGAAGATGATGATAATGTTGACGATTACGATGTTGACGATGATGATGTTGACGATGATGATGTTGACGATTATGATGCTGGCGACGGCGATTCAGAAAACTACATCAGTGATGTTGATCCCAGTGCTGATGATACCACCACTGCCGCGACACTGATAGACTGTCGTCGAGCTTGGCTGTAACGATCCTCTCCAACCTCCATCTCTTTGACACAGGCACCCCTCCACTTGGCGCTCTTTCTACTCAGGCACCTGCACCCATCCCCTTGTCGCCACCTCCAATAATGAAACCTAACCGACTTATATCCTATTTCTGTGAGAGAGAGAGAGAGAGAGAGAGAGAGAGAGAGAGAGAGAGAGAGAGAGAGAGAGAGAGAGAGGGCATGATCGATCTCAGAATGTCCAAGAACAAACTATCTTATTTGTGCTTGTCCATTAGTGTCTGACCAAGCAGCAATCTATTGAGCGAAAGGGAAACGGGGTGGGGGCGTGTGGGGTTGTGGTCACGAGAGAGAGGGCGAGAGCGTGTGTGTTTGTATATATGAATGTATCACAATAATCAGAAGACGGTACTTCGTATAATAATGCTTTGTCATAATGTTTTGAATAAATTGTGATAAGTGTGTGTGTATGCGTGTGTGTGTGTACGTGTGTGTGTGTTTGTGGTGTGTGTGTGTATGTGTGTATGTGTGTGTGTGTGTGCAAAGATATTACACAGCTATGGAATGGATTTGTGGTTGTTTGTCTTGTCTAATGGAAAGGGAAGAGAGTGGATAGAAATGGGAGGGGGGGGGGGTGATATGGAGAGTTGGAAAAGATTTTTAAAAAAAGAATCGCACAGAGTTGAGGGGTTGGATAAGGGGAGAGAGAGAGAGCGTTGGAGAAAGCCCCAAGGGGGAATATTGGTTTTGTAGGAAGCCAGGAAAAAGAAGAAAGCATGACACCAAGAAGACGACGACGAATCTTGGAAGTGGGATATCCATATGCAGGGATAGCTCAGTGGTCAGAGCGCACGACTTGTGTGAGTGCGTCTTGGGCGACGTGGGTTCGAATCCTGACTTCAGCAAACTATTGTGTGATTGCTGGATATTACGGGCCAGCGCTTTGAGAACTCTCTGAGCTTGTAAGTGCGCTATATAAGATAAATCTTTCTTTCTTCTTCTATGAATGGCACTCTTTTGGCGTCTCCAAAGAAAAGGCTCTACCCTGATCTCAACACAAATTTTAAAATTTAAGCGCAGACTGAAAATCGACACAAAGGAAAAGAGTTATTAAAATATGTTGGGCAAAACAGAAAAAGATGACGTTAAAGATGTTGTGCAGACTGGCGAGCCATTCTTGCCTCTTGCATTCAACTTCATTCTTGCTTATAGGTTTCCTATCCTATCCTATCATATATCCTATCCTATCCCGTAACTCGAAAGTCGTTGGGGCACCACAGATGAGCGTTTAACCAGCGTACTCCATCTTTCTCTGTCCTCAGCAGCCCTCATGACCTCGCTCAGTGTCAAGCCAGTCCATTCTCGATTATTGTCCATCTGTCTCCCGCTTCATCTACCTCCTTGCACCGTGCCTTGCCGGACTTGCTTGCTTTTAGGTTCAGTAGTCAATAAAGTTGCGTTATATTATTTTGTGTGGTTTTGTTTTATATTCTGTTGTGTCGTATCGAATTGAATTGTATTTTATTGTGTCGTATTTAATTGTATTGTATTGAATTTGAGAAAAGCTCATTGCTTTTACTTCATTATGGAGTTTTAGATAGATAGATAGATAGATAGATAGATAGAGAGATAGAGAGATAGAGAGATAGATAGATAGATAGAGAGATAGAGAGAGAGAGATAGATAGATAGATAGATAGATAGATAGATAGATAGATAGATAGATAGATAGATAGATAGATAGATAGATAGATAGATAGATAGATAGATAGATAGATAGATAGATAGATAGATAGATAGATAGATAGATAGATAGATAGATAGATAGATAGATAGATAGATAGATAGATAGATAGATAGATAGATAGATAGATAGATAGATAGATAGATAGATAGATAGATAGATAGATAGATAGATAGATAGATAGATAGATAGATAGATAGATAGATAGATAGATAGATAGATGTGTAAAACATGACAGATTTAGGATGGGATTTGTTGGGTCCAACTCATTGTCCTCGATGCACGTTGTTCGCCTTTGTGTCGCTGAACCAGTAAATAATGAATAGATTAGAAAATCTGAATATTCATACTCTTATATTTTTGAGTTCTCTCCCATTCGTTCTTTTGTTGATCGTCTGCGGCATTTGATTTATTTCGCAAAGTTTCTGATGTCTCATTCCAAAATGTCCCCTTGTCATTCGTCCTTTTTGGTGTTTATGGATTCTCTAATTTCGACACGCAAACTTCCGGTGACGTCATAACATCTATTTATACAAACGTGTACGAAATGCGTTTGTTACAACAATACAATATAGTACAATACAGTACAATACAACACTATACAGTATAATACAACACTATACAGTATAATACAACACAGTACAGTATAATACAATATAGTACAATACAGTACAATACAACACAATAAAGTAAAATACAGTACAATAGGGCCTACAATATTATACAACATAATGCAATTCAACGCAATACAGTACAATTGTCTTCAGCACATGAACACAACTTTGAAAAATAAACAAACAAGAAGCTTTTCCAAGGTAACATTAATTTACTTTCATTACAAAAACCTTTTCTCCTTCTGCAAGTTCTGACAACAAAGGCGGCCAGCAACATGGGCTCTTAGATAAATGAAGGTGTCTATAAATCAACAATTGTGAGAATTAAAAAAAACAGAAAAAATGCAAATAAATACTTTTTGGGGTGGAGGTGAGGGGGAAGTGGAGAGACATTACCTACTCGTTGGCACAAAATAATAATAATAATAATACAGGACTATACGTAGCTACAGGTAAAAATAATACAGGATGCTATACGTAGCAACACGTAATAATAATACAGGATGCTATACGTAGCTACAAGTAGACATGCGTTGCACGACACACAAAACGAAAAATAACAATATAGTGGGTGAAAGTTGAAGTCAAACACTACCACTAGATCACACTAGATGACACAATCATACTAGGTGACACAATCACACTAGATGGCACCATCACACTAGGTTGCACAATCAAGCTCAACACCCCTGCCTCAAATCACAGCAATTGCTCTGGGATTAAGTGATCAAGATAAAAAGATACACACAAATAAATACAACTACATAATATCATCTTCTCGCCCACCATCTACCCCCCAACGCTCCAACCCCCAACATCCACACTCACATACACACACGCACAGGCACACACACACATACACACACACACACACACATACGTTCAAAACTATAATAGTGGGTTTATGTTCAAAACAAGGCAAACTGGGTTCCATCCTTTCCCTTCATTACAGACCATTCCTATTCACTCAACGGATACAATAGCATCTTGTAAGGTTATCTGTCACAACCGTTTTCATTTTTGACAAAAACAAAAGGAGAAATTGCGCTATGAAATAGTGGGTTCATTTGATACTAGTGGGTTTTTACACATGCATATTGGACATCTGGGTTTCTGTGGAAAAACTGGGTTTATCACACACACGGACACAACCAAAACGTATAAATGGCCAAGGTTGCATTTGCAAGATTTTCAGTACGTGAGTGCAGTACACTGACACTTTTAGTTTAATTCAACTAATAAAACAACTTTTACTATTGCTCAGAATTTCCTCTGATTTTGTTTTTATAATTTCAATTACAATATTTTCAGTTGATATATAGGCTACTGTACAGAATTAGAGCTGTTATTGAAGGATAGACTTTTGCCATTTACTTTAAGAACTGGGCGGTAGCTCAGTGGTTAAAGCATTGAACTGAGAACCGAAAGGTCTGAGGTTGTTACAGTGTACCTCTGGATAGGTCAGTGCATGACCCTCTTTTTCTCCCCATAGCCCAAAAAATAAATTATTAGCTGGTGTCAGTAAAAATCGAAAAGAAAAATTCGGCATTAAGCAAACATTTTTGTCATATTTACTTTGCTTACATTTACTTTGTATTGTATGGTTTTAAAGTTTTTTTTAATTTGAATCCAGACTGGAAGACCTGCAAAAAAAAGATATCTTGTCGTTCTCAAATGTTAACTGTGGATAATTTTTTCATGTTCAATTTATTACTTTACTTCCAGATTTAAATCAAATCATTGAAGAAAAGGCAAGAAGGAGAAAGAAGAAAAAGTATGATGAGTATGAAAAAGAATTAATAGAAAGAATGAGGAGAAGCGTGGAGAAAAAGCATAAAATCTCCAGAGGAAAAGAAAGAATGAGAAGGGTGGAAAAGTATACAAATCTTCATTGGAAAAGAAGAGGAATGGAAAAATAAAAAAGCAGAGAATTGGTAATGTAAAACAAACATATGAACAACATAACACAGACATAATTTGTTAACATTTTTATTTTGAAAGTGTCTAGTAGAGCATAATTTGTATATATTATTATTACTTTTTTATCAACTTCATATAGTTAAGTTTTACATAAATTGTTTATGGTTTCCCGTTACGTTAATATATTCTGAATAAGGATCAATTGAGTGCAACCACTTATAATTCGTTTTTTTTCCAGCACCTCAAAGGTATAATAAAACCATGTGAAGAGCAGAATATTATTATATAGTCATTAGTCTTGACATTGCTTTTTGATGAACAAGAACCCCGAGAATAACATATGTATTAACTTGGCAAAGAAATATAATTTGGTACTTTGCCTGATTAATCCACGCTTTCTCTTAAGTTTAAGACAGAAATCTACTACATAACAAAACGGGCCTAAAAACTAGTCTACACAATACAGAGCAGTAAATTTCCATTACTTAATGACAAGTAGCACCTCAAAAAGCTTTGAACATGATGAACACCATCAATCACTGGAAAGGCAAGTCCATATGACTCACATGCTCCTTATGGAACTCCCAATAAATAACACAAAAATGAGATGCCAGAAAAAAAAGTTAAATGATTGAAACGGTGGGTTTAAAATGCAAAGTAATACAAGCTTTGATATTTCGATGCTCTTGACCTTGACCTCCAGCTATAAATGCACTCATGTACGATAAAATAAACTACAGCAAAAGATTTTATTATTTTGGACATCTCCAATGACCTTCCCCTTGGAGCAAGGTTGACAAAATATGCATGTGCGTCTCATTGATACCTATCATGCATCAAACAAGCTGAAGTTTAGTTAATATTAATAACTTAGGATTAACAAGAAATTTTGTGGAAAATTGACATAGCTTGACTAACATTTGTTGAACCTGTGACCTTGACCTTGAAGTGTAGTCATTCAATCACTGATAATTTTCGAGGTCTCGTGTAATTAGCCACTTTAAAGTTTTGCACAGATGGAAGGCAGACAGACAGACAACATTAACTGAAGGTCCCGGGTTCAAGCCCTGGCCGGGCCATTGTGTTGTGTCCCTGGGAAAGACACTTTACTCCTGTTTTCCTTCTCCTTCGGATGAGAGTATAAACCGAGGTCTAGTCTGTGTCGCATGCATTCCATCATAACGGACTTTAAAGATCCTGACGCTCATGTCCTAGACGGGTGAGTGCCGGTAACAAGAACACACCCAGCATGCACTTGGTCCTTCTCCTCCATCCCTGGCTGCCCAGGATTGTGCTCAGTTGTCCGGGCGTCAGACCATGCGCCCAAAGGCTGCGGGTGGCGTCTCGGGCGGTTTGAGTTAGATCCTGTATCGGCCAGCGCCTTGATCCTTAGGCTAAGGCGCCTTACAAATGACGAACATTATTATTATTATTTAAACATGCAATTTTTTACTATTTAGGACTCATCTTGAATAGATTTGCAAACAAATTTGAATATATATTCTATATCTAAACGATTCATGGCACTTGGTTCACACCCTGGAGAACGGGGTAGCACTGATGGCAGCAACAAAGCTGATGGGGGTGTTGTATGCATTTCGGTCTGCTGGCTTTGACGCCTTTTTCTAGCTTGTTTCTTGACTGAACCTTCCGATGAATTAGAGTCTTTAGAATCCTCATGCTGCTCTTCAGCCCTCCTGCGAACAAGTAGCAGCATCAGAACACAGGGTTTAAACAACAGAACAAATTCAGCGGCATAAGAACATTTTCAAACCAAGGGATGAGGATGGTCAACGGGTGGGGTGGTGGGCCTGGGGTGGGAGAAGGGAATGGAAGTTGAAAAGGAGTAGAGGCTTGAACTGGCTCAACTACAAAAAGGGATTGACTGACAATACTGTCTACTGATTCATCAATGAAATATTATATTCGGGACTTTAATTTTCTTGTACATGAATGTACTACTCACCCTCTTTAAAGTGTAAAAGAAACAAGCAAAACACATTTAAAGTTTAGGGGGTAGAGGTTGGGGAAAAAAGGGCACAAAAGCCCGGAGGAAGTGGGACAGCATTTTTTCCCACTAACCACTTCGACACACTAGCTACTAGCAACCAAGTTATAAAATAGTTATAGAAACTCTTATGCTTACTAGCTACTCAGTAAATAATAATAAATAATAATACAGGATGCTATGTACGCGCCTTTCCCCAAGGCTCAAAGCGCGGCGATCTATACCAACATACACGCTCACCTGTCTCATTTACCCTCTCACACACCAAATACACATACATCACTCAAACAGGTGGTGTAAAGGCAGGGAAATCGCTATTAGAAGACGGAAGAAAATCGAACTTTTTATTTTTGAAATTTTTATATTGACTGCATCCTGTACCATTATTGAAGGGATGGAGGAAACCGGAGTGCCCGGAGAAAATCCTCGGTGACCTCAATAGTCTCGTACCTAAGTCACATACGTTCGCCCCTTGCGGGAATCGAACCCGCGACCTTCGGCATAGGAAACCGGCGACTTATCAACTGCGCCACGAGGCCACCCCATGAAAGCACAAGTACAAAGGTTCCTCAACATGCCTGCTTTTTAAAATCCAAAGCATACCTACACAACCTGAAAAGCCCAGAGCGAATTGTGTACATTATAATAATGTAATCTGCATTTCATGTGCCCCATTAACAACTGTAAAATTGAGCTAAAACTTTGATCTTATTCAACAAGGATGTCTAGCTCTGCCATGTACACTAATGTTCCCCCCCCCCATTCTCCTCCTTCATCCAAGCTCTCCTCACCTCCCCCTTTGCAATGTAGAAACAATATACCACCAACACCTTGTGTTAGCAGGTCACAGTTTGATCTGAGGCGTGGAGCTGCCAGTTGTTAACTGCTTTGCTGTGGCACCGATTTTATACAGCAATCAATGAGTGTTTTTTTCAAAGCGAACAACAATATTATAAAATTCAATAAGTACTGACACACACCAGCTGTCACCTGATGAGTACAATGAAGGCAATGAAGATGTTGATGGTGATGGAGTGGGACGTCTTCCGTCCAAACGCCTCCTGGGTCGTCGTCGGAATACAGCGACTTCTCCGCAACCGGATAAACTCGAGGCATAACAGGATGTTCTGGGAAAAAAAGAAATAACAGAATTTATTAAAATAATTATGCTTACTCAGAATTACAGCTAACAATTTGGGAAATGGAGTAGATGCAGATCTGAAAATGGTGCTCTAGCTATTAATGTGGACCCCACTGCAACAACGAGACAAATGACAGGGGTCTGAGACTGTTGGAGTTTGCCAGATACAACAATTTGATACTGGCAAACACGCTTGGTCTCCACAAAAAATCCAAATGTTAAGCAGTTTAATGCATCAATCAGTTTTCACATATTCTATTTCCCTTCATCCAAGGAAAACAGACAGGTGAACCATAAACCAAAAGCTATAACTTATGTAGGTAACGGCAGCCAGAATTTTGTATTTTACTGTTTGTTGCAACATGTGTTTTTTTAAATTACATCAGAACACAAGGAAAATACAGAAAAATAAAAGTTGCAGTATAATAAATGGTACACGTTAAAAGCTTATTGTTTTTTATTCTGATAACATTGCATTTTGCCTACTAAAATTGTTATTCTGCAAAAATATTTTTAAACATTTATTTAATCAATCTACATATGAATAAAATAACACATCAATACCTCCCTTATTTACTTCTTGTACTATCTTCACTGACCGTCTCTTTTGTAAATGAGAAAAAATGCAAGTTTTGAAAACCCCAGTGTGAACAAAGGAGACATACATTTCTCATGGTAACTGTTTCAATGTTCAAGAGACTTCACAAGACTCTTCATTAATATCAGATACAAGGACGCTTAAAATGCAGCAAATTTATTTTTGTGTTCTTCAAAAAGTAACAAACAAAAATGCAGACCCTGTGTTGACAATCGACCACAACATCCACACGAAAATTGATATGATTTTAAAAGTACAAAAGCACACCGAAAAAGCTTGAAATTTTAACAAGGGAACATTTTAAAGCCACATCCTAGAAGCACAAAATATAGATTAAAGAACAATTTACAGAGACAGAAGGACAAAACACAACTGAATAAAACGAAAAAACACGTACCTCCATCTTGCCAGCCGGCTCGTAGCGTGTGGCGTTCCGAGTTACTTCCCCTGACAGTGCGTGTATTCGACTGGTTGACCAGCGGGAACACACATCGCGGCATGTTAACTGGCTCAAACTCAAAGTTGACTCAACCGCAATTGTGGGTTTCACCGCTCAGACTTTGCGTATACACTTTTTTTGTTATTCCTATTGCAAAGCCGGTTTTAAAAAAACTGAGTTTCAGATTTTGGAACCCAGTATTTTTTTAAACCCAGTTGCACGTAAGTGTAACCTATGCATAAACCCACTGTTATGGTTAGGTACGTACACACACACACACACACACACACACACACACACACACACACGCACTCGCCATTTCGGGAGAAGCCTCAAGCTTCCGCTGAAATAAGGGGGTACACACATATGTCTGAGCCATGCTAATAATAATAAATGCAGCATTAACACTACTAATATTCTCCTTTCACACTTTATTTTACTTGTACTACTAATAAAGGATCATATAAATAAAATTTCATATCGTAAATAAAATATCATATCGTAAGATTCGTCATTCCAAAATGTCCTTTTTCGTACGTTTTGTAACCACCAATACTACCTCCCTCCTTCCTGTCCCCCACTACCCCCTCACCATCCCACCACCACTCTAGCCATTCTTCTCTCCACTCCCTCTCCTCCCTTCCCTCCACACTCGCCTTTACTCTTCTTTATACTTTTCTTCATCTCTTCATTTCTCTTTTCTTCAGTCGTGACTTCTTCTCAACTCTCCAATTGCACTTTTCGTATCTTGTGCAGGAGTAATGTGGAAGTCTGTGTCGACGCCTCACTCCAAGAATTCCTATAAGTTCGTTGATGATATCGATTTTTTTTTATCCCCGAGCCAGATTTCCAAAGAATCCTTCACATTGCAGACTGCTAGATTTCCTTTTCTTTTCAAATCGGCAGGGGCTCTTTTTTTTCTCCCTCTCTCACAAATATTTTTTTCCTTGCCAAATTTGGAGAACTGCATTGTGCCACAGTCATTTATCATCTTTCCTCTTTTTGCTTTTCATATTGGCCGAACTTTCTGAATTCATACACAATTATAAGTTAGCAGTATTTCTCTTCATCCTCTTTCTTCTTCCTCCTCCTCTTTCTTCTTCCTCCTCCTCCTCCTCTTTCTTCTTCTTCTTCTTCTTCTTCTTCTTCTTCTTCTTCTTCTTCTTCTTCTTCTTCTTCTTCTTCTTCTCCTCTTCTTCCATTGTTTTCTTTCATTCTTGTTTTTAATTTGAAATCCATGTTTGTTTATGCATGAATGCGGGGGGTGTATGATTAAACTAAATGTGTGAGTGACGGATAAAAGGACTGGTTGTAAGATTAGCAAATTAATGCTAAAATCATGTTCTTTTCGTAATAAAACATTTAAGCTTTTTGTTCTTCTTGTTCTTGTTCTTTTTGTTCTTTTCTTTTTCTTCCTATGCTTGTTGTTGTGGTTGCGGCTGCTCCTTTTCTTCTTCTTCTTCTTGGCGGGGCACTTTAAATTCACTCAGGCGTCTGCAAGATTGTTCCACCACCACCACCGTCTCCTTTTCCTTGACCACCTCTTCCTCCTCCCCTTTCTTCAAGTTGACAGGACGTGTTGAGTTCACATAAATGTTCTTTTATTTTCTTCGTGTTCTTTTCCAATCATCCTTTCTTTTGAGGTTTGGACGAACTCTAGGAATTATGACCTCTACTCGAACCGTTGGCGACTCTCCCAGTTTTTTGAAGTTGTCAAAACTTTCTGATTTTACGCCGCGTTGGATCGTTTCTTTATTGCTCCTGGTTCTCGCCCTTTCACGCCCGTTTGAAATGTCTGAGAGTGCTTGTTCGCTATTTCTGCGTTCTAAGCCGCCACGTGACTGGACTAAGCCGCCGGCTCTATCCACGGAAGGGCGACGTGGATCACCAAAATGGACGAAGTGTACTTTCTCCGAAGAGGTTCAAAGTTACCCTCAGACAGCTGTTGATAGGTTGCTCTTCCCCGTCGCCATCTGTACCCCCTTTGAGCAGAACAGTTTAGCTTGGGCCAGCCGGGGCTAGCTCGGTTTGTCATCCGGGTCAGCGCCCGATTCTACTTGATTGGTGAAACGGGTTAGCCTTGATCATGTTGCGCATGAAACCGGGTTAGCCCGGGTCATGTTGTGATGGTAAAACCAAGCGTCCTTTCTGTCCACATTCCAAGGACTTTTCTTTTCGTCCACGTCAACCCACGCCATTGATTGAACTCAAAGCGCCTTGAGCTGAATAATGTGGGCCGAGCAAGGCGATCACATTCTTTATTGTATGTGGTGTGTCTTGTCTGCCGTATCGCCTATGGTGGGTGTAGATGTTAAACTTCAGTGTTCATCCATTCTTTAAGTGGTCTTGCATACATCTTATGTTTTCTTTACATCTTCAAGTACTGAGTTATCTGCAGACGAATAAAAAGCGGAGTTTGAGTTTTGACCAACCTCTACATTTTCCTTGTAAATGTGCGTTTTAATTTTTTAGAAAGGGGTGCTGGGGGTGGGGGGAAGCGGAAGAAATATAAAAATGTGTTATATTTATTACTCACAAACTGTATCCTAAATCACAATCTGTATCCTAAATCACAATCTGTATCCTAAATCACAATCTCTCTATCCTAAATCACAATCTCTCTATCCTAAATCACAATCTCTATCCTAAATCACAATCTCTATCTTAAATCACAATCTCTATCCTAAATCACAATCTCTATCCAATCTCTATCCTAAATCACAATCTCTATCTTAAATCACAATCTCTATCCTAAATCACAATCTCTATCCTAAATCACAATCTCTATCCTAAATCACAATCTCTATCCTAAATCACAATCTCTGTATCCTAAATCACAATCTCTATCCTAAATCACAATCTCTATCCAATCTCTATCCTAAATCACAATCTCTATCTTAAATCACAATCTCTATCTTAAATCACAATCATCTCTATCCTAAATCACAATCTCTATCCTAAATAACAATCTCTATCCTAAATCACAATCATCTCTATCCTAAATCACAATCTCTATCCTAAATCACAATCTCTATCCTAAATCACAAACTCTAGCCTAAATCACAATCATCTCTATCCTAAATCACAATCTCTATCCTAAATCACAATCTATCCTAAATCACAATCTCTATCCTAAATCACAATCTCTATCCTAAATCACAATCTCTGTCCTAAATCACAATCTCTATCCTAAATCACAATCTCTATCCTAAATCACAATCTCTATCCTAAATCACAATCTCTGTCCTAAATCACAATCTCTGTCCTAAATCACAATCTCTATCCTAAATCACAATCTCTGTCCTAAATCACAATCTCTATCCTAAATCACAATCTCTATCCTCTCTATCCTAAATCACAATCTCTGTCCTAAATCACAATCTCTATCCTAAATCACAATCTCTATCCTAAATTACAATCATCTCTATCCTAAATCACAATCTCTATCCTAAATCACAATCTCTATCCTAAATCACAATCTCTCTATCCTAAATCACAATCTCTCTATCCTAAATCACAATCTCTGTCCTAAATCACAATCTCTATCCTAAATCACAATCTCTATCCTAAATCACAATCTCTATCCTAAATCACAATCATCTCTATCCTAAATCACAATCTCTATCCTAAATCACAATTTCTATCCCAAATCACAATCTCTATCCTAAATCACAAACTCTATCCTAAATCACAATCATCTCTATCCTAAATCACAATCTCTATCCTAAATCACAATCTATCCTAAATCACAATCTCTGTCCTAAATCACAATCTAACTCAAGCCGCCCACTTGCTGGCTTGGGCGCAGCGTCTGACGCCACAGACAACTCCTGGGCGATGGTGTATGGAGGAGAAGGGACCTAGTGCTTGCACAGTGTTTGTGTAGGCGGCACCACTCACCCGTCTAGGACATCAGCAGGGTCAGGATCTTTGAAGTCCGTGGGATGGAATGCGTGCGTGCACAGCAGACTGGACCTTGGTTTATACTCTCATCGGAAGAAATGGTGCGCCAGACAAGCACTTTTGTCAACTGAGATTAAGAACGAGACATGCGGCCCGTCCCGATACTAGTAATAACGCTAATAATACAATGTCTTGCGTCTTCAAGTACGTTCAAAGAAATATGTAATGCTTTCTCCGCATACATCTTTTTCCCTGAGGGGGTGGGACGGAAAAGGAGGAGGGGGAGCTCTTTTTCTTTTTGTATTTGGAAATACCTTGAAATAATCCGGGGGCAATCAAAACTATGGGTGTCGATCAGTTTGTCTGTCTCTCCGTTTTTGCTTGCAGATAATGTTGATGGTGGCGTACCATTCCATTTTCCCTTTCGCTTCCATAGAATGCAGCTAAGTCATAACACCGCAACAAAATTATCACTTTTCAAAATGCGTATTTTGGGGTTATGTGTGTACGTTTAAATGTCTGCATTGGCTTGCTATGTTGTTAAATTGACCTTGGGATACCTGGGCACACTGGGCCCCTTTCAAATCCTTTCCAAGGGGACTAAAGATCTGTTTCGTGGGGCAGATTCGATTCACAATTCTTCGCATCCATCCATCTGTCTGTCTGTCTGTCTCTCTCTCTCTCTCTCTCTCTCTCTCTCTTTCCCGCCCCTCCCCTCCCGACCAACCTTGCCCTTCCTCCGCATCCTCATTCCACCTCACTTCTCTTTCTCCTCTGTCCGTGTCTGTATCTTTCTCTGTCTTTGTGTCCTTCTTTCTCTGTCTTTGTGTCCTTCTTTCTCTGTCTTTGTGTCCTTCTTTCTCTGTCTTTGTGTCCTTCTTTCTCTGTCGTTGTGTCCTTCTTTCTCTGTCGTTGTCTGTGTCCTTTTTTTGTCTTTGTCTGTGTCCTTCTTGCTCTATCGTTGTCTGTGTCCTTCTTTCTCTGTATTTGTCTGTGTCTTTCTTTCTCTGTAGTTGTCTGTGTCCTTCTTTCTCTGTCGTTGTCCGTGTCTTTCTTTCTCTGTCGTTGTCTGTGTCTTTCTTTCTCTGTCGTTGTCTGTGTCTTTCTTTCTCTGTCGTTGTCTGTGTCTTTCTTTGTCGTTGTCTGTGTCTTTCTTTCTCTGTCGTTGTCTGTGTCCTTCTTTCTCTGTCTTTGTCTGTCTTTCTTTCTCTGTCGTTGTCTGTGTCTTTCTTTCTCTGTCGTTGTCTGTGTCTTTCTTTCTCTGTCTTTGTATTTGTCTATTTCTCTATCTTTGTATGTGTCCCTTCCATAACGCACTCTTGAGAACTATCTCTTTCTTTCCCTCCCTCTTCCACCCTTCCTACCTCCTCATCAACCCCTTTGTTATATTCTTGAACACGCTGACCCCAATCACCATGGAAGCCATGTAACCACCTTCAATGGTTTCTCAATGGCACTTGTTTTCTTTATAGGAGCTCTCTCTCTCTCTCTCCTGCGCCATACAAATCAAATTTGTCAATACTATTCACAGATTCTACAGCACTTAAACACACACACACACACACACACACACACACACACACACACACACAATACATCCAGCCGGGGGTACAGAGTATTATCATGACTTTCCTGAAACGCCACATACGTTGTGCTGACAATGGGTCATATATTGTCGCCATTTTAAAGTACTTTTACGTGTTCGAACCCTAACCCAGCTCTAACCCTAACGGATCGTTGTTCTGACGTCAAAACAAATAGGTATGTCAAAACAAATTATGTAGATGTTCACTGATTTGTCCAGATACCACTGTGTACACACACACACACACATATACTACTCAACAAAAGTTAGGGATCATTTACTCATTCATTCAAATTTTCCAAACGACAAGGACACTATAAATCAAATTTTGACAATATTTATTTCAAACAATTAGCAACAACATAAACCAAGAAGGGGTTAAAATTTGATTTCACAAAACAGATTTTTAAACTTATCTTGAGTCTTGATAATAACAAAAATAAGCAAATTGACCATTGTCTTGGCTTAAGACATTTCAGTAGTGTGTGTGGCCACCTTGGTTATCATGACACTCGACACAGCGCCTTCTCATGGAGTTAATGAGTTTGGTGAATACCTCCTGGGGCAAGGCCTGCCACTCGGCCTCCAAAAGCTGGAACAGGGGTTGGCATCTCTGGGTGGGGGGTGTTTGGTCCTCAAACGTCGGTCCAATTCATCCCACAGATTTTCGATGGGGTTGAGGTCTGGGCTGCAAGCTGGCCAGTCCATTGTGTTGACTCCTGCCTGTTGGAGAAAGTCGGTTACTACCCTGGCTCTGTGTGGGCGAGCGTTGTCGTCTTGAAAAGTGGCCTGAGGTCCCATCTGCTGCAGTGTAGGTAAGGCATGTGTTCTCAGAATTTCATCCCGGTAGCGAAGGCCAGTTAGGTTGCCTTCTACACGATGAAAGGGAGTTCTGTAATGAAGACTAAAAGCTCCCCAGACCATAACCGAACCTCCGCCAAAAGCTACCCTCTCCTGCACTGTAGCGTCAATAAATCTTTCTCTTGGTCGCCTCCAAACTTTCAGACGCCCGTCATTATGGTTTAAAGTGAAGCGGGATTCGTCGCTGAAGAGTATTTGTGCCCATTGTTGCCGTGTCCACATCGTCTGTATGTATCGTCTGCAAAAGGCCAGACGTTGTTGTCTGTGTGCTGGTGTAAGGCGGGGTCGTACAGCTGGATGGCGAGATCGTAGCTGAAACCCGTGAAGGCGACGTCTAATGGTCTGCTCACTGACGTTGGTGCGAGTAGCCGCCCGTAGCCGTCTTCTGATATTGATAGCGGCAACACTTCTCGTCTGCAGCGCTTCTCGATGCACTAGCCGATCTTCTCGTGGTGTTGTGCTTTTCGGCCTACCTGACCTTGGCCTTTCCTTCACACTTCCAGTGGCATTGAAGCGTTCCGTCAACCGTACGATGACTGAGATGGAAACTTCTAGTCGTCTGGCTACTTCTCGCTTTGAAACGCCGTTTTGGACCCATGCTATTGCTCTGCCTTTGTCAAAATCGTTGAGTTTTCTTCTTGGGGGCATGGTTACATTTTGCCATACAGCAAACAAGACAATGCATTTATAGCGTGAAAAAATACCTGAGCTCACAGGTAAATGGCACATCTTGCACGTGCACTGTAATTTTAGTGTGTAGCTCATTAGGTGTTCTAAAAATAGACGTTTACACAAAAGCCTAATTTTGAAAACAATAGCCAATGTTTGATTTTCTACAGTACAAAGAGGTAATGAACAAAGTTCATGCTTTCACGTGAAGCCGAATCTTTAACCTATTGTTGATTATAACTAGCAACACTAAATTGCCTGCATGAATAATAAATAAGAGAACAATGACAAATAAAATGATTTCCATTTTCCAAGGTGATCCCTAACTTTTATATATATAATATATCTATCTATCTATCTATCTATCTATCTATCTATCTATCTATCTATCTATCTATCTATCTATCTATCTATCTATCTATCTATCTATCTATCTACCTATCTATCTATCTATCTATCTATCTATCTATCTATATATATATATATATATATATATATATATATATATATATATATATATATATATATATATATATATATATATATATATATATATATATATATATACCGTTACTCTTCCCCACCCCCTCCCCTATCGCCCTTGACCACAAACTGAATTGAATTCTGAAGGTTTAAGCTTTGTTGTTTTGCGAAACGGAAAGACTGATTGATTGATTGATTTATTGTTGCTTTAGGTCCAGCGGACTCATCCGAGCCAAATCAGGACCGGACAACCCCCGATCAGCATAAAAGATCTGCTGAAACAACCCTAGTGGGAAAATTGAACGCCCTCCACTGTTGAAAGGCGGACGTGCTAGATAATCAATTAATTTTCACTCCAATATATAATTCAAGAAATGCTACGTAATTTCAAGACCGTCTTGCTGTTACTTTTCCCCAGTCTTGATGACATTTCATAAGGAAACAAGTGACACAATGCTTGCACCCCAACATTTGTCTCTTACATTTTGACAACCATAAACACTGGAAGCCCACATGGAGATACAGCTCTGTAATTTCGTGTTCATATTTTGAGGTGGTAAAAAGTTCCAATGGAGTAAAAAGATACAACGCGTCGAGTCTTGGAACCTGCAAACACCAACTAATAGAGTTTGAAGATTTGTGTGGAATAGATAGATGTTGATGTGCGTGGAATAGGCAGATGTTGATCAGTGGAATTTCGGTTTACTTTAAAAACCTATTAAATGTCAAACGTTTCAGCAGCCGACATGCTGCCCCATTCATTCAATGTTCTGTCAGATCTGTAACTGCTTACGTTTCATGAATTTATTAATTAACGTATTTTTTTAAATTAATTCTTTTATTTGATTTATTTATTGATTTCTTTATTGATTTCGTTAGTTAGTTAGTTAGTTAGTTAGTTTGTTAGTTATTTGTGTATTTATTTATTCTTTCATTTTTGTATTGCTGGTGGCCTAATAGTAGAGCTTTGGCTTGCGGATCTGAAGGTCCAGGGTTCGAGCCCAGGCCGGGGCATTGTGTTGTGTCCTTGGGAAAGACACTTTATCCCGTTTCCTACTCCTTCGGATGAGAGTATAAACCGAGGTCTAGTCTGTGTCGCATACATTCCATCATAACGGACTTTAAAGATCCTGACGCTCATGTCCTAGACGGGTGAGTGCCGGTGACAAGAACACACCCAGCATGCACCTAGGTCCCCGCTTTTTATTTCGCCCACCAAGGGATTCCGTCATCGGTATGCCGGGCTCTACCACATGAGCTAAGGCGGTGGGACTTTAAGACGATATTAGAATGAAGATTGAGTGGGTGCAATATTTTAAGCTTAGACACATTGCAAACTTCCACCCCCTCTTCTCAGCATTTCTTGTGGGAATAATATTCTATCCTACCTTATTATACCCGTAACCCAATCCAATTCAAAATTATAATTAAATAACACAAGATGTCAAGCCATTCAAATGTATTTCCAGTCACTCCTATCATATCCTATCCCGTAATTCGAAGGTCTTTGGGACACCATAGATGATCGTGTACCCAGCCTACTCCATCTTTCTCTGTCCTCAGCAACCCCAATGGATTCGCTCAGTGTCAGGCCAGTCCATTCTCGAATCTTGTCCTCCCACCTCTTTTTCTGTCGCCCTCTTCTTCTGCCTCATTGCACCGTGCCTTGCAGGATAATATTTGCAAGGCCTGATGATCTGGTGACGTGGCCATACCATCGGAGTTTCCGTTTCTTCACCACTGTGAGCAGGTCATCGTGTTGTCCAATGGCTTGTGTGATGGTCTGTCGGACTTCGTCGTTGGTGATTTGCTGCGTATAGGAAATGCCCAGAAGTCTTCTGTAGCACCTCATCTCCATGCTTTGTATCCTTCGTTGTAGATCTGCTGTGACGGTCCATGTTTCGCAGATGGTGTATTGTTTGTTTGTTTTTTTCCCTACATCTCAAATGGGAATGTTTTCGGGATTGCAGTTCAACTTTAATGTTTCATCGTTTTTGTTCTTTTCAGGGACTCTGCTTGTATTTTAAATCTGATTTTATCTTTCAACTAGTGGTTTTTGTACCCTGGCAAGCCAGGGTACACATGATGCTGTTTAAAATGTTGACAGAGAGAACTTTTGTCTGCGAGTTTCATTTGGACGATGATACCTCCCCATATCCCCCTTGATACCTCACCATACCCCCCCTGATATCTCCCCGTCCCCCCCCCATGATGCCTCATCATACCCCCTTGATACCTCCCCGAACCCACTTGATACCTCCCCATACCCCCTTGATACCTTCCATACCCCCTTGGTTCCTACCTGTACCCTCCTTGATACTTCCCCGTTGATCGTTTCGCAGGTATGGATGAAAGGAATCGACCATCACCATACCCCCTTATAGATACCCGTATCCCCGTTATACCTACCCATGCCCCTTTAAACCTACCCGTAGCCCCCTTTTACCTACACGTACCACCCCATCCCGATCCTTGGTAGTAATAATAATAATAATAATAATAATAATAATAATAATAATAATAATAATAATAATAATAATAATAATAATGAATATAGAATAATACAAATAGAAATCAGAAAAAACACCAAGGTTTTAAAATAAAATTTGATATAAGATAGTATAATTGTTATTATAAGAAGAAGAATAATTATTATTATTAGTTTATAAGTAATAATAATAATAATAATAATAATAATAATAATAATAATAATAATAATAATAATAATAATAATAATATTGAATATAGAATAATACAAATAGAAATCATAAAAAACACCAATGTTTTAAAAGAAAATTTGATATAAGATATAATAATAATAATAATAATAATAATAATAATAATAATAATAATAATAATAATTTATTATTATTAGTTTATAAATAATAATAATAATAATAATAATAATAATAATAATAATAATAATTATTATTATTAAAGGTAAAAAGCCTAAATTAAAAAGAAAAATATCCATATTTTAGTGTACTAAAAAAAAAAATAAAAATAAGGGGCCGGGTGAGATTTGACCTTCGGTCTCGCTGCACGGTAGGCGAATGGTTTTACTAACTAAGCTACCAACGCTTCCTAGAAATACCATCAATTTTTTGGTCTATATGGGAAAACATGCTGAAACCTCAATTTGATTTTTAATGGAAGCGCGCGGAATGAGGCTATTACAGTTTGTGGACATTTTGTTTATTTATTTATCTCAGAAACGGTTAAACGTTCGGTAAGGAAATGTCGGCTAAAACGATTTCGCTGGTTTTGAGCACACAGCAGGCCTACTACTACTACTACTACTACTACTACTACTACTACTACTACTACTACTACTACTACTACTACTACTACTACTACTACTAATATTGAATATAGAATAATACAAATAGAAATCATAAAAAACACCAAGGTTTTAAAAGAAAATTTGATATAATAATAATAATAATAATAATAATAATAATAATAATTTATTATTATTATTATTAGTTTATTAATAATAATAATAATAATAATAATAATAATATTAATAATAATAATAATAATATTAATAATAATAATAATAATAATAATAATAATAATAAATTAAAGGTAAAAAGTCTAAATTTAAACAAAATATCCATATTGTAGTGTATAAAAAAAAAATAAAATAAAATAAAAACTTTAAAAAAAATATGGCCCGCGTGAGTATCGATCTTGGGTCGCCCGAAACCGTAGGCGAACGATTAACCCACTACGCTACCAAGGCTTTGTAGAAATAACAAGAATTTTTTGGTCTATATGGGAAAACATGCTGAAACCTCAATTTGATTTTTAATGGAAGCGCGCGGAATGAGGCTATTGCAGTTTGTGGACATTTTGTTTATTTATTTATCTCAGAAACGGTTAAACGTTCGGTAAGGAAATGTCGGCTATAACGATTTGGGTGGTTTTGAGCACACAGCAGGCCGATCAGCAGCACTCAGCACCTGCCCAGATCAGCGTCCATAGGAGACAAACTTTATAGTAACGGCGAAGAAGGACTTCCGGCTAAGCAATTTATATATATAGATGGATTATTTTGTAGCTGTGAGCCCATGTATGTCATTTTGTTAATGTCCTCCACGTTTTGTTTCAGATCTCCTTAACTATTGCTGTTGATTTTCGGAATCACGGTGGTTCGAACAAAGTTGTCGAAAGTTGGTGGTTGGAAAGGAACATTGGATGCAATGTGTGCATACGTTTGGTTGTATATTTCACGATCTTTTGTTTTTGTAACTTTGTTGATGGCAACTTGAAGACTCTTGGACTTTTTTATCTTTGTTTTTGAACATTTTTCAACGGTCCTTTTTTTTTAAAATCACAATCTTGATAAGCAGCAGAGTGTGATGTGGGCCACCGCAGTTATAAACACAAGGTAGGGCACGGGTTCAGCACTGAGGGGCCGGGTAGCTCAGTTGGTAAGAGCGTCTTGCTAGTAACCGAAAGGTCGCTGGTTCGAATCCCGGATTGGTCAACGTGTGATCATATTATTTTCCCCTTTACCAACAACTGGCCCGCTGGTGTCAGTATAAATCGGTCCAGTAGTCACCTATATGCGAAAGTGTCGTGTGACTATAATCTACAAACAACAACAACGGGTTCAGCATCATTTTCTATCATGATTTTCACCGCATCTGCAGCATCTCAGTTTAGCAGAGCAGTTTTTTTTCCGAGAGTGGTTCAAACGTTGACATCTGGTGCATCTGATGACAAGTGGAACAATAAGGAAAAATCTTGTATTCTGTTTTCTTGTTCTCAGAATCGATGGCAATGTATCTGTGGCGAAAAAAATTCTAGTGATTTGTTGTTATGATTTCTTGGTTTTGAAAAAAGTGAATTTATTATATCTATCTTTGTTGTTTTTCGAATCTTGTCGCTCTATGCGATGAAACCAAATTCCTTCAGGTTTTACAGTAGAAACATAACATTGAACATTTGCGCCTCCTAGATTTGTTAATGATAGAAGTTTGTTTAGTTGATTTTGGGAAACGTATTCCACAAACAAGTCACCAGATTGTAATATTTTGACGGTGTGAAAGTATAAATAAACATACAATCTGCCGGTTCATGCCAAAACCAAGCTGGTCCAGCAAAGCTAGCTTTTTAGACAATCGACGTTTTGTGACTTGAAGACCTTTGTCTGCTTGCTGACAACTGAAGTGTCTGGATCTTGCAGTCTACGTTATAAAACCTGAAAAACATGACTTCACCGTGAAGAAGCGTTTCAGCGTGTTCTGTCTGTGAGGATTTGACAATATAGATTTTGTTTGTCTTGTGACCTTCTTTGTCTTTTATGTTTATTGATGGCTTACGTCCATGTGTCGATCTCGCAATCTAAGACTGTTTTAACATTGAAAATTCACACTGAAGATGCGACTGAACGTGTTCTTAAGATTAAAAAAAGGTAAAGGTAGTCCCATAGCCTGTGGCCGTAGGGGAGCGTGATGTTGGAGATCACACTTATCTTGGGCCAGCGTAATGAGGGTGATGCCCATCTCTCTCCCTCGCTGCTTTACCTTCCCCACCCTTAAGGAGTATTAAGGAGTGTTCTTAAGGAGTATTTTCATAAATCTCCGTGCGTGATTTACTATGTATGCATCTGATATCGCATTTTTACCTGAAGATTCATACAAACTTCACACAATTTTGCTAACAGTTCTTAAAATTTCAATTCCACACATACTCGCACACAAACATATTTCTTACCTACTTGTTCACTCAATTTAAGCGAGAGAGAAATGTCACAACACTTAGAAACATACAGTTAGCGACAGAAATAAAGAATAACAATAATATGCTGTTTGATATTTTTATAGCTCTCTTTCAAATAACGGTGAATAAATATAATTCAAGACATTAACTTCAGCTTAACAGGCCCGGACTAGGGGGGGGTTACAGGGGTTACGTAACCCCCCCCCCCCCCCCTGGCCTGACTAAGTACCTTTTTTTTTTTTTTTTTTTTTTTAGGGGGCTACGTTACAATCATAAGTAAATCCGGGGAGAAATTTCAACCCTCTCCCCTAGGCACTATAAAAAAATAAATCCTCTTCCACTCTACTCAATTTCAACCACTGATTCTTTTATCACAAGTAACTACATTCTGTTACCTGAGACACTGTGCTTCCCATAGCTTGAGTCTCTGCATTGTAAAAGCATGCGGCTTGCCTGCAGTGAAGAACATGATGGGAGCACTGAGGGAACTGTCACTGTTTTTCTAAAACTCTCCAAAGAGACAAAGAAAACTTGAAGATACCATCGAATCATCTCAGCCTGACACGACAAAAACAAAGTTTGTTGATCTGTGCAGAACAAGATGGGTAGAAAAACATGAAGCACTGGAGGTTTATACATCTCTCTTTCTGGTTGTTCACGACTGTTTGGGACAAATGTGTGAAGACAGTGACAATTGGGACAGTGAGACTCTGACCAAGGCAACTGGCTTTCTCCACACCTTGAGCAGCAGTGCTTTCCTCGTTGCATTCGTTGTCGTCCGCAATTGTTTGCGTTACTTAAAACCCTTGACAGTGAAGCTGCAGAAAAGGACAAAAGATGTTGTCGATGCCTACAGGGAAATCAAAGCGGTCAGTAACTGCATGTCTTCTATTAGAAGAGATGTCGACACAGCGTTCGTTGCCTGGTTCGGTGAAGTCAGCAAAATGGCGAATGCTTTGACAACTGATGTTATTGTTCCTCGTCAAGCATCCCGACAGACTCTCCGTGACAACCAACCTGCGGCCACTCCAGAAGAATATTTCAAGATTAGCATTGCCATTCCTTTCTTGGAACACCTGTCAATCGAATTGGACTCGAGGTTCAAAAATGCTGACCTAGCAGTTGATGGTCTCTGTCTGGTGCCAAGCACTTTAATAGACAACCAGGATGGTTTCATGCAGGTTCCAGAAGGGGTGAAGACACTGGCAATGTTGTGGGAGTCTGATCTACCAGACAACGCTACCCTTGATGCAGAATACCAAAGGTGGGTTTGCAAATGGCGAAGTGCTGCTGAGAATGCGACAGCTATCATCCCATTCACGGCATCAGAAGCACTGAAACATCGTGACAGGGATTTTTATCCCAACCTGTTCATCATGCTAAAGAACCTTTGCACCCTGCCTGTCACTACTGCCGAGTGTGAGCGTTCAAACAGTCAGTTGCGCAACCTGAAAAACTACCAGCGCTCTACAATGGGGCAACATAGACTCAATGGACTTGCTTTACTGAAAGTGCACAGGGATGTTGATATTGACTTCAAAGAGGCAGTGAACTGTTTTGCCAGAAGATACAATTCACAAATGGTACTAATGCCGAGGAACCTAGTGCAGCAAGACTGAAAGTGAAAGCAGGGCGGTGATGTTCATAAATTACAAGGTAAAGCTTTATACTGTTAACGATCAACAAAATGTAGTGAATAATAATACTATTAATAGTATACAAAACATCTCTGCTGATAAATAAATGTTCGTGTGTGTTTTTTTGTTGTTGTTTTTTTAAGGGACGGGCAGATGATTATTTTTGTACCCCAGAGTTTGTCATTTCAATTTGTTTAAAAAGCTCAAAGTCCCAGACCATCATAAATGGCTTTTTCAAGGTTCAGATTGCACCAGATTGCACCATTTTGCATCCTTGAAAAAAAATATTTCCGGGGGGGCATGCCCCCGGACCCCCCTAGAAGGCTCGGCGCTTCGCGCCTTCGCTGAATCTGTAACCCCCCCCCCTCAACTTTACCAGGTCCGGCCCTGGCTTAAGTAATGTAACCAGCAAAGTAATTCACAAAGAAGGTAAACATTATCAAATGGTTTAGTCCCTAATAGTTCAACTAATTAATCAATCTTAAACACATTTTTTTTACAGTTACATGTAGAAATAGATATAAAACCGTTTTCAAAACAGTAATAGTCAGTTTACCTTATATTTTGAATCCATCAAAAATAACACATTAATTATTTTCACCTAACGCCACAACGATATCATTCACACCTTTTTTTAGACAGACTCATCCAATCCACACTTTTAGCACTTTAGTCACACGTCTATTCACATCTGTGATATTAGACAAACTTTATTTCTCCCTGGCACCTTGTTTTATTGAGTATTCTTTGACTCCCGATGAGTCCGCTAATTAAAAGAAGTTGGCGGAGACGATTTTGATAATTTTTGCCTTTCAGCCGGGTCAGCCTGTCATGGCATGTTTTCCTTTGGCTTCCTTAGGATGAAAAGTCAGTCTCAACACCGCCAACAATATGCTTGGTGTGCGAGTGTCTGGTACTACATTGGAATGGCTAACCATCTTGTTTTTCTTTCGCTTTCTTCTTCAGTGAAAGGGGTATCAACCTGAGGGACACGTCTCAGACGGGAAGCGGTTACTGAATGCGATCGACTCTCTACACCACTGTCAATTCTGCACTAAGCTCTTCAGCACTATGCCAATCACCACCACCATCACCACCACCACCACCACCACCATTTTTGCCCTTCCACTCTGTATCTGTCTGGCTCTCTCTCTCTCTCTCTCTCTCTTTCTCTGTCTGTATGCTTCTGTCTGCCTCTCTCTGTCTTGCTCTCTCTCTCTTTCTCTGTCTGTCTGCCTCTGTCTGCTTCTCTCTGTCTCTCTCTCTCTCGGCCTCTTTTTCTCTGTCTGCATTTCTGTCTGTCTGTCTCTCTCTCACGATCTCCTTCTGTCTGTCTGTCTGTCTCTCTCTCTGTATCATCCTCCGCCCTTTTTCCTTTCTTTATTCTTAATAACTATCCAACCCCAAAACCCCATCCTCCATCTTCCTCCTCAAGCGCTGTGAGCTCGCCTTCGGGAGTGGAAGTTTTTATGCGCTGCATAAGATGGTTGTCATTCATTCATTCATTCATTCATTCATTCATTCATTTATTCTCTCTCTCTCCTTCCATCCCTCCACTCTCCACCTGCCCCCTCTCTCTCTCTCTCTCAGAGCTTTTGCGGTGTTGTGTCTAGCCTGCAAACTGGAAAGATGCTTCGTGCAGCAGGAGACTCCACACTCTAGTGTTGTCTACTCTCAGCTTCCCCCCGTCTGCTGTCCGCGTTTGCCCGTGAGAACCTTGGCACATGGGGGACAGTGAATGTAGGTTTCTACAAACGAGTATGCCTTTTTAATACCATTGTGTATGTATTCTTTTTACCGTGTGTTTCGTGGCTAAGCGACACGTCAATATGGTCGCCCGTGCTTTTGTGAAATCAAAATTTTTCTGACTTGACGGGAAATACTGAAATAGAACTACTGTGATTAGCGTACATCACGACTGACTTAACAACCAACAATAAAAACAACAACTTAAAACTAAAACAACTACGCCAAAGAGTCCGCCGTATTATTGCGAAATTAACATTTTGTTAACTTGAATTAAAACACTGGAACATTCAAATATTGTGATGAGTGTGTTCTTAGACTAACTTTACAACCAACAACGAAAACAACTTACCCAAAATGTTCGCCGTTTCTTGCGAAATTAAGGATTTTTTTTAAAAAGTCCAGTTAAAATACTGAACACTCAAATACTGCGATGGATGTATTTCTTTCCTATCCTATCCCGTAACTCGAAAGTCGTTGGAGCACCACACATGATCGTTTAACCAGTGTACTCCATCTTTCTCTGTCCTCAGCAATCCTCAAGCCAGTCCATTCTCGATTGTTGTCTTCCAACCTCTTTTCCTGCCTCCCTCGTCTTCTGCCTCCTTGCGCCGTGCCTTGTGGGATGTTCTTTGCAAGGCCTGATGTTCTAGTGACTGACCATACTATCGGAGTTTTCCTTTCTTCACCACTGTGAGCAGGTCATCGTGTTGTCCAGTGGCTTGTGTGATGGTCTGTCGTACTGTTGGTGATGTGTTGGGTATAGGAAATGCCCAGAAGTCTTCTGTTGCACCTCATCTCCATGTTTTGTATTCTTCGTTGTAGGTCTGCTGTGAGGGTCCATATTTCGAAAGCGTATATGAAGATGGAGATGACAAGGGAGCGCAGCAGCCATACCTTGGAGTGTAGACTGATCATCCTGTCTTTCCAAATGGGCTTCAACCTTGTCAGGGCAGCAGTTTTTTGTGCAATCCTGGAGAGGACTTCAAATCGGGACCCATTGCTTGATACAATGGTTCCTAAATATTTGAAGCTATGCACCGTATTGAGGGATTGGTCTTGGACTTTGATGTCCGTGTTGATGCCATTGGTGTTGCTGATCATCATTTGGTCTTCTCTGCACTTATTTCTATTCCAAAGGCTCTGGAGGTGGTGTCAAACCTCTGTACCAGCTGTTTAAGGTCTTGTTCTTCTCCAGCCAATCCATAAATGCCATCCACAAAACGATGGTTGGAGATTACTCTACCCGTTATGCTGAGTGTGCCTTTATGATCTGCCAGGGCATCTGACATGATGCGTTCCAGGAAGATGTTGAAGAGTGTTGGAGATAGTAGCATCCTTGAGAAACGCAGATTGTTGTGCCTTTGAGAAAATACAAATAAAAATTATCTAACACGCTAACCAGTTCCCGATGGCGCTGTTGTGGAGGACTGCACTGGTAACCTTGTTATACAGGCTTTTGATGACTTCAATAATGTTAGGGCTGATGCTGTACACTCTCATGGTTGCCCACAGAGCTGCATGCAATACTCGGTCAAATGCTTTCTTGAAGTCTACAAACTCATGATATAGATGTTGTTGGTGCTGTAGGTATTTCTCGCAGATTATTCAGAGGTTGAAAATCTGCTCAGTGGTACTTCGCCCTGCCTTGAATTCTGGTTGTTCTTCAGCTATGATTTGTTCAGCTTGGGGTTTCAACCTGGTATTATTTTCATGTGGACTTTGCTGGGATGTCTGATGAGGCTGATGGTGCGGTAATTTTCACACTCCTGAAGATTACCATTTGTGGGAAGAGTGATGACAAGCGACTGCGTCCACGTTGTAGGACACTCCCCACTCTGCCAGATCTTGTTACAGATTGTAAGGGCGTCAATCATCTCTTCTCCTCTTGGTTGAAGCAATTCTTCGGGCATGTGATCCATTTCCACTGACTTCCCCTTCTTCAGCGATTGCACTGCTGCCTCAACATCTTCTCTGAGAATTGTGAGGATTTCTGTTTCTTCTGTTATCGAGATATGCTAGAACTGATTGGTCTCCATTTGGTGTGTAATTGTAAAGGTCAGAGCAGTACTCTGTTCATCTATCCAAGACTTCCTGTTCTTCTGTAAGGCATATTCCAGACTTGTTTTGGATCGTGGAGATTCGGGCTGTTTAACACTTGTTAGCCGCTTCACAGTTTGGTTGGCCTTCTTGCTGTTGTTGTTCAGACTGTTCTCTATTTCCTGGCACTGATCTTCTATCCAGTTCATCCCTTTCGGATATCATTGTTGATTTGTCCGTAGGCATCAGCTCCCTGTGAGGTGTCCTTTTTCTTATTTATCTCTCTTCATCTGTCACACAGGTCCAAAAGTTCAAGTGTGATCCACGGTTTCTACTTTGGGCGGTGCTTGCCAAGGACCTTAGTGGCAACATCTGTCACAGCTGAGTTGAAGGTGGTGGTCATGGTATTGACATCTGTGACGAGGCGTACAATCGAGCCCTGAGGCAGACAGCACCCACTCATCCCTCCCAAACCATCCAGCTACCCCTTCTACACATCCAGTCGCCCCTAGGACGCGCGCTGGCTCACTCACTTAAGCCCCGCCCCTCGGGCATCGCCTTAAAGCCTGACACACAACCAGACCCGGTGTCAGTTGCAAGCCATCCAGCCTTGAAGCCACAACAACTTGTCCGAAGACACGTCCCCATCGACTGGCGACCTCTGAGCTACGGCAGTACTCGTGTGCTTCACCCCGTCTCAGTCAAGGTAAGAGAGGAAACTTACTCTTTGTCATGTAGCAGACCCATCACCCGTCGTTCGCCCACCATGTTCGTACGTCCTGTAGATATGTACGTTCGTGTTTACAGTTTTGTCTTGATGTGTTGCTGTGACATGTATTATTGCCTTGTATATATTATCCGCCTTGTTTATATGACTCATGCCATGTTTGAATTTATACTTGTATGCTCCATGTTAGCCCCATGTGTAAATATCCCATGCCATGCTGTCCCTCCACATAGATTAAAGTCCCCCAGTACCACCCTTGCCTACAACCCCTTTGTCCTGTACCTACTCCATTTGCTTTCCCCCATGCTCCCAATGTATAAATATTTGCCCCTGTTGCCACTACCCCATCTTAATGCGCCGAAGGTATCATATATTAGCGGCTGCCAGTAAGCCCCACAATGGCCCCATAAACCTAGTTGCATTGTTAGACTGTTGGTATGCTCCGGCTCAACCTTGACCGGTCAACCAATTTGAAATCTGAATGGGCAACTCGCGCCAACAGGCGCTGAACCCAGGATACACCTATCCCCCGCTGATATAGAGTCTGTATTGCGTTACAGACGGCTCCTGTGCAGGGCGCATACCCCCGCCTTGTATCATCTCTAAGTCGCTGACCCGCTGCAGGCCCCTGACAACCCAGGGAGTCAACGAGAAGCGTTTCAACCGAATTTCATCACCCCATAGACAGCTAGCAACGTAAGCTGGAAACTACGCCTGTGCCTCACCCAAGATTGGCACCCTCGGTCATTGCGTCATAGAGTGACCGACTGACCCGCATCGCTACCCACGCCACGCCAAGCCTGGTCATCAGGCCACCCAGACTATCTCGGACCAACCGCCGCCCTTCAATAACCAGCTAAGTTATTGACCCACGAGCATCACCACTCGATGATTATCTGGCCAGAGACTATCCAGATACACTCTTGCCCTGTGATGATATCAGTCCACAGTAGCACTAGTACCCCCGAAATCATCCACCCAGAATATCTCCGAGCTACTCCCTATTGATACAGACGCTACCCCATGACTCACTCTTAGCATTATTCAACATAGACGACCCAATTCGATTTAATAAAACTTCCTAGTTAGAAATTGCACCTACCCAGACTGGCCTTTGTTTTCGAATTTCTCAACTAGTGTAGTATACCATCTTTCTCGTCTACCCCTTGACTGTCTCTCGTTTATTTAGTATTTCCTAGCATTAGTCTCTTGAATGTCATCGCACCATTAGCCTAACAAAGGAGGTAATACAGCGCGAGAGATTAAGAGCTTACCCTCAATTCCCCCCAACCCCTTTCTTTGTGACAACATCTACTTACCCAGCTCCCAAAATGAGCAGTGGTGCAAATTTCCCTCTAATTGTGGCTTTGAATATTTCTGCCATCTCTGGGTCTTGCAGTTTGTCCAGGTCGAACTTCAGTCTGGTGCACTTTGCTGCGTTTACTTTCTTCAAGAGGAGCCGGAAGGACGTTATCCCAAGATCGTGGTCACTTCCGATGTCTGCTCCTGGAAAAGTGCGTGTCCTGCCAAAGTTGACGCTTGGTCTGAAGTGTTTCTTGAACATGATGTAGCCAATCTGGTTGTAATTCTCCCCGCTGGGACTCTACCAGGTCCACCGTCTGGATTTTTTGTGGAGACCAAGCGTGTATCAGATTGTTGTATCTGGCAAACTAGAGGAGTCTCAGACCTCTGTCATTTGTCTTGTTGTTGCAGTGGGGTCCACATATGTCTCCCCAGCTGTGGTACGCATCTTGGCCAACCTTGGCATTCCAGCCGCCCTGTACTATGACTATGTCCTTCCTCGGCACTTGGTCAAGTACAGATGTTTATAAAAATCCTCGACTTCGCCGTCGTCATAGTCTGATGTTGGGGCATAGGCATGAATGATGGTGATGTTGAAAGGGGCTGCTCTCAGGATGGCAATGAGTCTACTGGAGAAAGGACTACAACCCATGACAATAGCTAGAATGTCTTTGTGGACCAAGAATCCAACGCAGTGTTCGTGCCTGTCATCTCTCCCGCTAAAATAAAGCTTGTGGTCTTTGTCAGTCGTTATTTCACTAGGCCTTTCCAGCGCAGTTCGCTGATACCTAAAATGTTCCATCAATAATGATTCAGCTCTTGGGCCAGTTCTCCTATTTTCCCTCCGCAGTTAGGGTCCTGACATTCCAGGTTCCTATGGTGATGTTGTCTCTCGTGCGGATCTTGCTAAGTTGTCCATCAGTAACACACATATTACTTTCGTCCTGGTGGTCAACGGAATATGCGATCCTTGGTGACCCGAGTGACGACCGATCCGGTATTTCTAGACATACTTAAAACAATCAGCAGTAACAACACGAAAAACAACTGCAGCAGCAGCTACTTCACCCCGTGAGGTGCCGGGGGTTTCAGTATAAATAGTATCCCCACTTTCTGGAAATTTAGTGCTTTAAATTCTCACTGTCGCTGTCTTTCTCCTATTTCTTTCTCATTCCTACTCTGTTCTATCAATCTACTATACTATCTTCTTCTTCGCTAGACCAGTCACCGACCTTTTTTCTTGAAAACTCTTCCGGGACAAAACCCATTATTTGTGTGTGAGGTCTGTTGGATCAGCTTGGGAATATTGGACGCTTTCTGCCAAATGGTCACTGGGGCTTCATATGATGTTATTATTTGGCAATGTAGGCATTTAATATGCATGTGTTTTGTTGATATTTTATAATGATGTTTGTATTCTATTTTGTTTTTGTAAACGAGGGTTCGATAAATTAGAGTACAGCCTCAGCGTCCCTTGCGTGGGATCTTTATTCTAAAATAACCGGCTGGTGGATTGCCTTCAGTGTTGCCACTAGGGTTGTTTCGACAGATCTTTTATGTGGATTAGGGGTGAGTCCTCTTTCAGCGAAGTTGTGGTCTTGATTTTGTCGTCCTGATTCGGCTCCTTGCAGTCCGCTGTACCCTGTAAGCAATGAATAATTAACTAACTAAGCAGAAACTTGTAAACGGCTAACGGCTGGTGTCAGAGAAAGTAGGTTTTAATAAACTGCGATTATTGCTATTCTCAAGCCTGTGATCATCGTTATCTTCAATAAAAGCTGTTATTATCCCTTCACATTTTCAACGCAGTGGTTATCGTTAGTTAGTTTTTGGGATTAAAAGAATTTATGAATTTTTTTAGTTTTTTTTTTTTCCAGACTTAACTTATACTTTGAAATGGTCGGGAATCCGAACGAGCCAAATGTCGGTCTGTCCGTTGGACGGGATATCTCAGGAACCACTCAACGGATTGTGACCAAACTTCATAGGAACATTATCTATGTTAGTGGCCTGCCTCCTGTGCCATCATATTTGCTCTAGCGCAAAGGTCGAGGTCACGGGAGTAATTTTTGTTATTAAACACCTTTTGCCCGATATTTAAAAAATAACCGAAGCGATTTTGTTGATACTTGATATACAGGTCTATTTTCAATCATGGGCCCCACTTCAATATTAGGTTGTCGGTTAGTCGGTGGTTCAGTCGGTTGGTCCGTTGCTCCGAATGTAATTTTATTTGTTCACAATTTTGGATTTTAAAAAAATCTTATTCGTCGCCCATGCGGGCGAATCAGTTTGTGAGAGTCCTTTGCAAAACATTGAATTGAATTCCGCTGTTTTTGGCGGCGTTGAGTTGCGGCTGCCTTGCTTTCGCTGAGAAAGCAACCCGAATGCGTTGACAAGATTGTTATAAATTACAATTATTGTTATAAATTACAATCATTGTTATAAATTGCAATGAGACTGATACCATGAGGCTAGAACGAAGAAAACTTTCGCCCTTTACGCTTTTGTCTGGGACAGTTTTGTTATGCACTGATCCATGCATCACACATCTCTGCTTGCATCAGCAATGTACATGCCGAGACAACGAGAAGTCTGGACTAAACTAATACCAAGGCGTCTTTTTGATCTGGGTTAACTTTTTTTTCTTTTTTTCTAGGAAAATGTATTGTTTAGAACCGAGCGGCTGGCTCTACGCCGGAGTCACCTGATTGTGCGCTTAGAATATCGATAAATAGGAATAACACTCGTGTTGACGCTAATAGAGAATACAGAAACACAAGATGACGAGCCATTCAAACGTATTCTCAGACACCCACACACACTCTCAAATCTTTAAAGTAAGCTTTATGGATAAAATATCAGTATCACTCATGTTGGCGCCAGTGCGATAGGGTAAACAGATACCACAAGATGACACGCATTTCAAATGTTTTTTTTTTTGGCATCCACAAGCATGTAAAAATGTTTAAAGTAAGCATTGTGCAAAGTATTCATGGTTGTTGAGATACTGTGTTTCGATTTAATCATAAATAAGCGCGAGGAAACCGTGGAATGGTTGTCCACTATCTGAATTTTCTGCTAGCAAACATTCATCCAAATCGGTTGAGCGAATCTTGAGATAAATTGCCAAGCGTATTTAGAATATTATTGACCTCAAAGACCTTGACATTTGACAAAGAGGACAGATGAATGGCAGAGAGGCTGAGGCGGTAGGTGTAGTATAGCTTCTGTTACACTCGAAGTTGGTTTTGTTTTTATCAGTAGTGGATTCAGCCCCAATGCTTGAATCCTCCTGATAAGTGTAACTCGTATTCCTTTATCCACGCAACCCGTTCACTCAGCAACAAGGCAGGAGTCGTCGTATGAAGTTTTTTAACTTTGTTCAGCGTACATCAACAACTGCATACAATCGCTCAATCGCTTTTCACTTTCTCTACAACTTTTTCAACTTTTCAATTCTCTTTACACTGTGCATCACTTATATAGTTTTTCTAGACTCCAGATAACGTCAGAATACTCCAGAGTGACACATTACAACCAATCAAAATAGACATCGTCATCACTGTCTTACGTCATACCACACTCTTCATCATAGAAGAACCTCTCAGCTTATAGTGGATCTATCTAGATTCTTCGATGTTAGTAAACAAGCAAATCTAGAGAATTCTCCAATAATATCTACCAACGAAAATTATCAACATTATACCAAGCTTCTTCTAAAAACAACGCAAAATTAAATCAAAGGTAAATACATTCTGTTATTGAATGCCCTTGCAAAACAAAACGATCGGATCTATCGTGCGCGTACACGTACC
>CM072519.1:9247614-9265114 GCA_036898135.1 Oncomelania hupensis | reverse complement strand
CCAGCAACGTCAGGAAGGGTTAGTACTTGGATGTTCAGCAACGTCAGGAAGGGTTAGCACTTGGATGTTCAGCAACGTCAGGAAGGGTTAGTACTTGGATGTTCAGCAACGTCAGGAAGGGTTAGTACTTGGATGTTCAGCAACGTCAGGAAGGGTTAGTACTTGGATGTTCAGCAACGTCAGGAAGGGTTAGTACTTGGATGTTCAGCAACGTCAGGAAGGGTTAGTACTTGGATGGGTTTTTGATTGATTGATTTATTGTTGCTTTAGGTCCAGCGGACTCCTCCGAGCCAAATCAGGACCGGACAACCCCCGATCCGCATAAAAGATCTGCTGAAACAACCCTAGTGGGAAAATGGAACGCCCTCCACCGGCCAGTCACTTTACAATAAAGACATCCCACGCGGGGGACGGCTGAGGGTTTACCTCAACTACGCGAACCCCCGGTTACAAAAACAAAATAGAATACAACCATTATTACAAATCATCAACGAAACATATACATATAAAATGCCTATATTGCTAAATACTAACATCATAGGAAGCCCTAGTGACCACCCAGCAGAAAGCGTCCAACACTCCCAAGCTGATCCAACAGACCTCATACACAAACAAGGAGTCTTGTCCAGGAAGAGTTTTCAAGATAAAAGGTAGGTCATTGATCTAGCGAAGAAGAAGATAGTATAGCAGAGTGATAGGACAGAGCAGGAATGGGAAAGAGTATATGAGGAAGATAGCAACAGTGGAAATTTAAAGCACTAAATTTCCATAAAGTGGGGATACTATTTATACTGAAACCCCCGGCACTCCAACGGGGGTACTGTTGCCGCAGTGAATCTGTCATGCCTACAAAGGCAAGACAGGTTTTCAACTGGGGCTTTCACTGTTCCCTTTATAGGTTAGAACAATCTACAGTGGCAAGATTGCTCATGACCCCAAGGGGTACTTGGATGGGTGACCATGGTTGGAAGACAACCACCAAACCACACACAAAAAGACTGAACCAAGCGCACCACACACCTCCGTCCACCCAGCTGTAAATGGGTACAGGGATCTGTTTATATCATGGGAAGGTAGGGCAGCGAGGGAGAGGAGAAAGGCACCGACCTCATTAAGCTGACCTAGAGAAAAAGGAGGTACCAGGCGCTTCCCCCTCTCCCCTCTCCCTCCTCAACTGGGACCCCTTTGCCTTACCCCACTTTTACGCTTTGTGTGACCTTGCCTTTGTACTGGGTTGAGACTGGATGTCACACATTGATTATTCTGTGAATAACCATGTAACGCTTAAAACGTTAATAGCCTTTCGCATTATAGCAATTGTAATATGTATAAATATATAAACATAATGCGTATTATAATACGCTAGTAATGGGTACAGCTATTTTAGCATACGTCTTTATACTATAAAACACGTACTGTTTTATATTTGTATTAATGTGGATCTCACTTACATATTTTTGAAGCCAATTTAACTGTAGTAAAGTTTGTGGTACCTACCCGTCAGTGAAAGTAGTTGTACTGTTAAGACGGCCGACAAACATCTCTATAACGCCGTTAGCGAGACCCCAATGTTAGCGCCTGAGGTGAAACCTTTTACAAGATGTCTAAAACATCGATCCATGGAACAAGGACGATGTCGATGGAACATTTTAGGTATCAGCGAACTGCGCTGGAAAGGCCTAGGTGAAACAACGACAGACAAAGGCCACAAGCTTTATTTTAGCGGGAGAAATGACAGGCACGAACACGGCGTTGGATTCTTGGTCCACAAAGACATTATAGCCTCTGTCAAGGGTTGCCGCCCTGTCTCCGGTAGACTCATTACCATCCGTCTGAGAGCAGCCCCTTTCAACATCATCATCATCCAGGCCTATGCCCCATCATCAGACTATGACGACGGCGAAGTCGAGAATTTATATAAATATCTACAGGCCAAGTGCCGAGGAAGGACATAGTCATAATGCAAATCAACTGGAATACCAAGGTTGGCCAAGATGCGTACAACAACTGGGGAGACACATGTGGACCACACTGCAACAGCGAGACAAATGACAGAGGTCTGAGACTCTTGGACTTTGCCAGATACAACAATCTAATACTGGCAAACCCGCTTGGTCACTCAAAAAAAATCCAGAAGATGGATCTGGGACACAGTCCCAGCGTAGAGCATCACAACCAGATTGACTACATCATGGCCACGAAACGCTTCAGATCAAGCGTCAACATTGGCAAGACACGCACTTTTCCAGGAGGCGATATAGGAAGTGACCACGATGCGTGTGTATGAATGAGATTATAATGATGGTGTGTATGAATGAGTTTATATTGCTGGTGTGTATGAATGAGTTTATAATTATGGTGTGTATGAATGAGTTTATAATGATGGTGTGTATGGATGAGATTATAATGATGGTGTGTATGAATGAGTTTATAATGATGGTGTGTATGAATGAGTTTATAATGATGGTGTATGAATGAGTTTATAATGATGGCGTGTACTAATGGATTTATAATGATGCTTGTGTGTTTAAAATGTCTATAGTTTGTGTCGTTTATTTCTTGCGTTACTGCCGGTATTGTTTTATTAACTTATATATTTATTTTATTTCTCTTGACACTGGCAGAAACATAATATTCCTCAAGAAACTGGAATAAAGCGGCGAAGTTATTTATTGAATTAATGTATTTAATGTAACGTCTATTCCCATCGGTGGTATTAAACAAAACTTGAACAAAGAAATACTGGAGTGTCTGTTTGCTGTTGTGCATATCAATGTGTTATTATGTTACATTTTGTGCGTGTGTGAGAGAGGAGGGAGACAGAGAGAATGTCTACAGTCATTGTGGAGGGGGAGGGAAATCATTGAAAAAGATGAATAGACTTTAAATGAATGACCTGAACTTATATTACACACGTGCTCTGTTGCCTATGCTTTATATATGATATATAAAACAACCTCGTGTGTATATGCACTCTGTAATCTATATACTTTCTCTGCATGGCTTGACATCCAGTCATCTCTCTCATCTATCATTGCAGACGTGCGGTTGTATTTGTGTTGGCTTCCTTCCCATCCATCTTAGGACTCCCTCTTGGGAGTTGACACGTGCAGAGCCCAGTGGCACTTGATCCTAGTTTGCGGGTTGTCGTCACAGGCTCTTCAACTTTCTTGTTCTTGTTCTTCATCTTGAAGTTTCTAATGGTTTTTAGGAAGTTTCTTGCTTTTGTTCTTGTTCTTCTTGAAGTTTATTCTTTTCTTCTTCATCTTCTTGGAAAGTGACATGGGCAGAGTCTCTTGTTAGTGGGGTATTTGAGGGTTTTTAAAAATTTCTTCATCTTGTTGTTGTTGTTGTTGTTGTTGTTGTTGTTGTTGTTGTTGTTGTTGTTGTTGTTGTTCTTCTTCTTCTTCTTCTTCTTCTTCTTCTTCTTCTTCTTCTTCTTCTTCTTCTTCTTCTTCTTCTTCTTTTTCTTCTTTCTTAAGAAAGTAACACATTAATGCTAAAATCATTTTCTTCTTGTAATAAAATATTGAATCTTCTTCTTCTTCTTCTTCTTCTTCTTCTTCTTCTTCTTCTTCTTCTTCTTCTTCTTCTTCTTCTTCTTCTTCTTCTTCTTTCTTCTTCTTCACCCTGTATAATTGTACTGTATCATATGTATGGTATTAGTATGTTAGTACGTCGGCGTTTGTTCACTTACACTTGTTTCTTTTTAAAGACCATTATTGCTTTCTGCTGGCTGTGATGTTAAATGGTTGTATCTGTACGCTTCTTGCGGCCTATGTTTCCTTTGTGCCCTGTTGTACCCAGGTCACTTGGCAATGAACAATGTGTTATCTGAGAGTGAGGTCGAGAACGCAAACGATTACACCCCAAACACTATGGGCAGTGAGCCTTCAGACATATTGCTTCATCAGTCTACAGGCAGTTAAATAATCCTGTGAAGACATTTTTTGAAGATAATTCAATTGTTGTTGCTGTGGCAAATTGTCTGTTAACATTACCTACGGCGACTGTATTATGAAAACTAGCAAATGTGTCAAATAGTGTTGTGAATGCAAGTTAGGTGTGAGGGAGGAGGAAAGGGTGGGGTGGGTTAGGGTGGATTTACGGGTGGAGGGGGTGGGGGGGGGGTGAGAGGGGAATGTCTAATATCACTATAGTGAAGACAATAAAATTTGTGAAGAACCTGAAGAATCCTGTGAAGTTCAGCTAAAGTGCGTCTGAGGTCACGATCAGCGTGCGAAATAAAACATTTACAATATATGTTTACTGCACGCTAAAAGATGAATATTTGCTTATAGATTCATACATTTTTTGCGTCTGGTTTTGGCCAAAATTGAATCCAAACATCACCCTCCCAGCCTGCAGCAGAAGCTCTTTCGAGAAAAGATTTGGTTACTTATTGCAGCGTCACAATGGTGTCCGGTAGCATAGGTTATTTTGGTCTAGACCTCCAGTGGGCTAATTGTGTGTGTGGTAATTTTGGTTGCTCTACAAATTCTGCGGACAAAAAAGGGTATATGATCTGTAAAATATCTGAAAATAAACATACCGCAGCAGAACGTCACATCAAACCTACTTTCACTTTCATTTTCACTTGGCATGCTTTAGTGGTGGCGTTGACAGTTTTGACCGCTCTGGATAAAAGTGTCATAGACAGCAGCACATTTGCACACTTAGGCCGATACACCTGCTGTTGTCGCTTCGGCAGTCTCGATCAAACGGTAAAGGTACATTCTCCAACAGGCGCAAACGGGACATCATTTTGGACGTTCACGCCGCGTCGATTGTTTCCGAAGCGATTCGCCTTAACCTTCGGTCATGATTATTGTTTTTTGCACCTGTGAGAAAGCTTTGACTGCAATAAAGTGGTTTATGAGACTGTTCTGTAATCAGTCACTTCAATGTGGACTGTGAGACTGTTCTGTAATCAGTCACTTTAGTGTGGAATATGATACTGTTCTGTAATCAGTCACTTTAATATGGAATATGAGACTGTTCTGTAATCAGTCACTTTAGTGTGGAATATGAGACTGTTCTGTAATCAGTCACTTTAATATGGAATATGAGACTGTTCTGTAATCAGTCACTTTAGTGTGGATTATGAGACTGTTCTGTAATCAGTCACTTTAATGTGGATTATGAGACTGTTCTGTAATCAGTCACTTTAGTGTGGAATATGAGACTGTTCTGTAATCAGTCCCTTTAATGTGGATTATGAGACTGTTCTGTAATCAGTCACTTTAATGTGGATTATGAGACTGTTGTGTAATCAGTCACTTTAGTGTGGAATATGAGACTGTTCTGTAATCAGTCCCTTTAATGTGGATTGTGAGACTGTCCTGTAACCATACACTTAAAATGTGGATTATGAAACTGTTCTGTAATCATACACTTTAATATGATTTTTAAGACTGTTCTGTAATCATACACTTTAATGTGGATTACGAGACTTTTCTGTAATCATACACTTTAATATAAAAGTTTGAAAATTTGACTTCCGACATAAGTATACTTTAAGGTGCTTTGTCCTAAGCTGAGAACTCGTCTGTTTCCATCCCAATTGTTTAATTCTGTCCTCGCGTAGGTGACTGTTGCAAATATAAAAATAACTTCTGGATTTGTTTTGTGATATATAGAAATTGACTTGTTGGTGTTGGTTTTGCTTTGTTTGATACACGCTGCCTGTCCGTCCTTGCGTTGCGCTTGGATGTAATTCCTATCCTATCCTATCCTATCCTATCCTATCCTATCCCATAACTCGGAGGTCGTAGGGGCACCACAGATGATCGTTTAACCAGCGTACTCCATCATTCCCTGTCCTCAGCAACCCTGATTGTTTCGCTCAGTGTCAAACCAGTCCATTCTCGAATGTTGTTATCCCACCTCTTTTTCGGTCTCCCTCTTCTTCTGCCTCCTTGCTCTGTGCCTTGCAGGGTGGTCTTTGCAAGACCTGATGATCTGGTGACGTGGCCATACCATCGGAGTTTCCGTTTTTTTACCACTGTGAGCAGGTCATCGTGTTGTCCAATGGCTTGTGTGATGGTCTGTCGGACCAGAAAGCGAGGCCTTGAGCCATTGCAACCGAAGTTACATTATTACAAGAAATTTGTTTTGTGTTTGTAATTCCCTGTTACTTTCATTGTTTTTGGCTATAATCAGCTTGTGCTATTGGAATATTCCTGTTTTCCATAACTTTTTGCTTGTTTACTTTGGATGTAATACTGGTTTGTTTGGTGAATGTTTATTATTGTTGTTGTTATTGTTGTTGTTGCTGTTTTCGCAATTTTGTTTTATTGCCATGTGTTGCGCGGTATGCTTTAAGAAATGAGTATGATGACACTTCGCTTTTATAACACGGCATTCGATTCATGCATTATTTACGAAGAGGCTGCTGCTGCTGCTGCTGCTGCTTCTCTACTGGTGATGATGATGATGATGATGATGATGATGATGATGATGATGATGATGATGATGATGATGATGATGATGATGATGATGATGATGATGATGATGGAGGGGGTATGGTGAAAGCGCATTAACTACTCATTCTAGCTGCAAAATATGCATCGCTTCAGGCAGTCATTACCCTGTGCCCTATAAGTGCTGAGTTTTTCGTTTGATTTCCCTAGCCCCTCTTTCGTGGGATGGTATAAACGTCACTGTCCATTCCTTTGTAGATTATTTTGCGTGGGAATCTCAACTACTGCTTACAACGTTGTCCATGTTTTTATTGCATTCATACCATGCCTGATCTGGCTAGCGCCTAACGTTAATTGTTATATCATTGATACAGCGCGCTTATAGCTCAAAAACTTGCTCAATGCTGTGGCCTACCCCATGATCTACCTTAGGCTTGCCAAGGCGCTAACTTGCAGCATACAGCGTGCTGTCAAACGCATTGGACCACTGGTTGCATTATGGGGTTTACTGTGATTGCAGCTTGGCGACCAGCAGCCTCAGCAACGTCAGCGGCAGTTTGGGCGAGCGTATGCACGAGCTTGTTCGGGCCTTCAGCTCCCGAACCCAGAGGTGTAAAGAACGGATCTCCCAACCCCCAACCCCATCCTCCACTTCCAGCTTCGACGCTAAGTCGGGTAAGTTTTAATCGATTTTCTTGACCCACCCACACTACCTCCTTAATCTTACCCCCTTCATCATCACCCGTTCTATCTACTTCCGACCTTATGTCTGTCTGTCTGTCTGTCTGTCTGTCTGTCCGTCCGTCTGTCTGTCTGTTATTGATTTCCTTCAACACCCTTCCAATGCCTTACAGACAAATCGCGCGTTGGAGAAAAAAATCCTATTGCAATTTGGAAGCATCGTGAAGTATTCACACTTTTCTGCTATCCTATGCACCAACGGGAATCCCCTCTATGAAAAATACTTCCGGTTTTTTTCTACGCGTGTTTTAGTGAGTTATTTCCAAATATTCAAGAATAATAACATGTGTCACTGGCCACCTGTATCGTACCCTCACATATTTTTTTTTTTTGCTGCAGTTTATTATCCCTTTCTATCGCCAGTGGCGCGCCTAAACCCTACCTACCTAACATTATTTGTGAATTTTTGAAAAATATTCGGAAAAACATAACGCCCAGATGCTGGCTCGAACCCACACCTGTCAGGCGCCATTGGTTTCTGGCTTAGGGACAAGGCAAGTTAGTCCCGCCTTAGCCCACTTGGCCACAACGCTAGCCTAACAAAGTCAGTTACTTCGTGTTTTGTGAAGGTTGCGACGGCGAAGCTATGGATTGGAAAACTACAAGAGTTTTCAGGTCCTGTTTCACTTTCTGTCGATGATCGACGCACTTCCGAAGTCGCCACAAATACAGGCCTCTACGATTGTTTTTTGCATTCTTTCACTGAGCATGTACTTCCTCCACCGTTTTTATACTTATCCCACTCGTTTTCTGGCTCTAACAATCGTCGTTTTCGGCAATTTGCCATATTTAAAAGTCACGCATCAAGCTTTGATAAAACCCAAACAAGCTAAACCGGAACTTGGTTTCATATAACCTCGTTTTAATTTATAATGGCGATACCCACGAGTTTTTATGAGAGGTGCCGGAAAGTTGTGAATATTCCACTGTGAAACATCTCTCTTTCTTATTTCTTGTCAATTTTTAAAGCAAAAAAAAAAATCCTGTTTACCCGATACGTCTGATCACAAGTATAGATTACTATTTTCAAATACTTAGACTCGTTATCTAAACTCATTATATATGATGGCTGTCGCCATCGCCAGCGAACGATTCTACCAAAGAATACGCATCCTTGGGAGGAGGTTAAGCTTCGTTCAAGAAGTCACTTCCCTTAGTTTGGGTCTAGCGGTCGCTTCCTTTAGTTGGGTTCGAGCGGTTGCCACCACATAAGCCCTTATCTGCCCCTGGCATTCAATTACTGGGACTGGCGTTATCGCTCTTCGTTTGACTTTTTTTTCTCGCTTCTCTCCCCTTCCTTTTTGGTCACATGACCTGAGGGCCGAGGTCATTATATAGCACTGTGGAGAGGAATTAGGAGGCAGCATTACAATGCACGGCTGGCATCTTGTGTACGGTATGTGTGAATGGGGTCCTGCAAACATCAGTCTTGCAGTTAAAGATGAAGCCATCAAACGGTTATGTGCAGACTCGTTTTCTATGCAGAATGGTTTTTCATTTCAAAATGCACAGAGCACTTGACTTTGTGAAAAACAAGCTGTTGTATTGAAACATCGGAAGTAAGACAGTACTCTCGCCTTTAGAAACGCCCCCCACCCCCACCCCCCTCCCCCCATGGGGGTGCCGGGGGTTTCAGTATAAATGGTATCCCCACTTTCTTGAAATTTTGTGCTTTTAATTCCCACGGTCGCTGTCTTTCTCATTTGTTCTTTCTTATTCCTACTCTGTTCTATCAATCTATTGTACTATATTCTTCTTCGTTAGACTAGTCACCTACCCTTTTTCTTGAAAACTCTTCCGGGACAAAACTCCTCATTTGTGTGTGAGGCCTGTGGTATCAGCTTGGGAATATTGGACGCTTTCTGCCAAATGGTCACTAAGGCTTCCTATGAAATAATTATTTAGCAATGTAGGCATTTTATATGTATGTGTTTTGTTGATAATTTATAATGATGTTTGTATTCTATTTTATTTTTGTAAACGGGGGTTCGATAAATTAGAGTATAGCCTCAGCGTCCCTGCATGTGATGCCTTTATTGTACAGTGACCGGCTGGTGGAGTGCCTTCAGTGTTACCACTGGGGTTGTTTCAGCAGATCTTTTATGCGGATCAGGGGTAAGTCCTCTTTCTGCCAAGTTGTGGTCTTAATTTTGTGGTCCTGATTCGGCTCTTTCAGTCCGCCCGACCCTGTAAAAACTGAATAATTAACTAACTAACTTTTGAAACGGATCTGCAGTATCCCAATCAGCTAATAACAGACGGAATGCTGTAAAGATGAAGGCAATGATAAGAAATACTTTTTCTTTGACTTGTCTTCGCGTCCAGGTTTTTTTTTCAGTAATGCTAAACGTTAGCAGTAAGGTGACTGTGGCCATTTCGCTGTAAGGTCAGCTCATCAAATCAGCACCTTGACAATCAAGAAACTGGCGAGAAAGCTGTTAGCTGAAGTCCTGGGGAAGAGTTCCTGCATTGTAAATATTAATGTGGGAACTGTCGGGCTGGGAGCAGAATGAAGAAGAAATATGTAGAAACATGAACCACAACCCAATGTTCGCAGTGGAAATTTCCCGTCAAATCTAACGCGTGTAGCAGACCTAAGCTGTTATTTGATCTCAAGTTCATTCAGTAATTCTTTATGTCTTTCCTTCTTTTCTTAGTAAATTATTTTCCTTCTTTCTTTTCTTACTTTCTTTGCAACGTTTATTTATTTATTTATTTATTTCCTTTTTTTTCTTTATTTTCTTACTTTCTTTGTTTCTTTTATTTCTTTTCTTAATTTCTTTCTTTTCTTCTTTCTTTTTTTTCTTCTTAATTAATTCTCTCTTTTTTCATTCTTTTCTTATTCTTTCATTCTTTCTTCTTTTTTTCTTTTTTTCTTTTAATTAGTTCTTTTTTTCTTCTTTCCTTTCTGTTATTCTTCTGATCTTTCTTTTCTTTCTTTCTTCCTTCCGTTGGTGTTCCTTCTTTCTTCCTTTCTGTTTTTTTCTCTCCCAGATCATTCTTTCGTTCCCATCTTTCATTTGGCATTTTCGCCGGCTCATGCAGTCAACACAGTCACCGTGGCGACGACCCGCAAGTACGTACTGTCCCACGTGACCGTCTCCGTGACTCCAAGCCTTACGGTATTTACCAGGCTGGGGCATGCTCCCTTGAGCATTCCATAAGATGTAGTAGGTGTCTGGCAGGCTATCAGTTAATCAATCAATCATTCAATCAGCTACTCGTTTATCAAGTCCTTCTAGAAGCAGTCCCGAGATGTGCGCACGAGGACGGTCAGAGGTCAGAAGGTGTTGAATGAGAATGGGCTGATCAAGCGCTCAGGCCTAGTCTTTGGATGAATCATCATCCTCATCATCATTATCATTATCTTCTTCTTCTTCGTTGGAGTCATTATCATCATCATCATCATCATCATCATCATCATCATCATCATCATCATCATCATCATCATCATCATCATCAACACCATCACTACCACCATCACCATCATCATCATCATCTTCATCAAGACCATTGCCAGTCTGTAGGATTGAGGTGGGAATGTGACGTTGTGGGTCGAAGGTCGCGGGTTCGAAGGGGCGAAGGGCTTACGTGACTTAAGTAGTGGTCACATTTGGCTCAGGTTTTATGGCTTATGCATGCCATTGGGTTATGAGATTTTTCACTGACCGTAATTTTGACGGGTGGCCCACATGAGGTCATATGAGCCAAACGCTCATCAATCTGCGATTTCGTCCGCGATCATGATGTAGACGTGTTATTGCTGACTGAGACCTGGCTTCGTGAGTCTGGCGACGAAGCAAAGTGCCGTGATCTAACACCTCCAGGCTACAAGCTGTATTCCTTCCCAAGACTTCACAATGCTACGATTAAGCGTGGGGGTGGCATCGCCATTCTCATCAAGGATTACTTTGCCGAACATTGTAAAATCATTACTGATTTTTCTTTCCCCCACGTGACCTTTGAACTGGCTCAGCTGACTTTGACGATACTCCAAAAACGGATATCTTTCTTCCTCGTCTACAGAACTCCTCCAAACTGGAAAAACAAACTGTCTGCTCAAATGTTTTTTGATGAATTTCCCGATTTGCTTGATTTCTGTGTTGAATGTCAATGTAGTTTTGTTTTAGCTGGCGATTTTAATTTTCATGTCAATGATTTTTCTGATTCAAATGCCAAGACATTCTGTGAACAGCTGGACATGCATAGTCTTAGAATTACGCAGTCTGTTAGTGAACCAAATAAAAAGAAAGGAAATTGTCTTGATCTAGTCATTTGCAGCACTGATGATAACATTGTTCACTCCACTCATGTTTGTCATGATCTGTCATCTGATCATTTTGCTGTTGTGTCCCGCCTTGCAGTAGAAAAACTAAAACGTCCCGTTAAGTTTGTGTCAACTTGGTCCATTAGCAAAGTTGACCACATAAAGTTTGCAGAAGATTTGGCTCAATCTGTGAAGCACGATATGTCGGTTTCTGGTCTGAATGGTGCCCTCATTGCCGTTTTTGACAAGCATGCGCCTGTGCGACGACTGAAAGTTCGCGATGGTAAGCCAACGCCGTGGTACAGTGCTGTCTCTGATCAGCTACGTGAGCTGAAGAGAGAGCGCAGGCGTGCTGAACGCTCTTGGAAAGCCTCACAGCTAACAGTACATAAACAGATCTATGACGCTGCAAGGTAGAAGGTTACGGATTTAGTAAACAGCGCAAAGACAGCTTTTTATTCCTCTCTTGTTTCGAGCTTTTCAACGTGCAGACAGCTGTTTCACAACATGTCCTCACTTTTGGGTAAAGTAAAACCGGTGTCTCTCCCTGTTGTGTCTGATATAAAACTGCTCCCGGAAATTTATGCTGATTTCTTCTGCAAAACAATTCTCACAATTCACCAAAGTTTTCCTTCTCCAGACCAGTCTGTTGTTTTGCATTCTTCAACTTTTTCTGACACTCCATTGGTGAAATTCAGTCCTGTTTCAGAGGATTTCATCAAAAAAACTATCCTTCAAACTCCTCCCAAGTCATGTGAACTTGACCCCATGCCCACCAAATTTCTCTTTGAGCACCTTGACATTTTACTTCCCACTATTACCAACATTATGAACGAGTCTATTACATCTGGTATTGTTCCCCCTGAGTTCAAGACTGCTATCGTCAAGCCTTTATTGAAGAAATCCAACCTCGATGGTAATGATCTGAAGAATTACCGACCTATATCCAATCTTTCTTTTCTCTCTAAACTACTTGAACGTCTCATCCTTCAGCAACTTCTCTCCCATATATCTGCTCACAGTCTTCTTACTTCTCATCAGTCTGCTTACCGTCCTGGGCACAGCACAGAGACCGTTCTTCTTCGCGTTCTAAATGATCTTCTGATTTCTTTAGACAAAGACAAAATTTCAGTTCTTCTTCTCTTGGATCTTTCGGCCGCTTTTGATACTATCGATCATGAAATTCTGTTATCACGTCTCAATAACGATTTTGGAAACCAAAACATTGCTCTTAACTGGTTTCGGTCTTATCTCTCAGAAAGAAAACAAGCTGTTCTCGTAAACGGTATTAAATCTACCGCACAACCGCTTGATTTTGGCGTTCCTCAAGGCTCTGTGCTTGGCCCTATTCTGTTCATTCTGTACACCTCTCCTCTCTCACGTCTCATTAACTCACATTCTGTCCGCCACGAAATATATGCTGATGACACCCAACTTAATCACTCTGACTCTCCTTCTAACTACAAATCATTTAGTTCAGACCCTTCAAGATTGTGTTACTGAGGTAAAATCTTGGATGTCAAACAACCGTCTCAAGCTAAATGATAACAAAACTGAGGCCCTCCGTGTTTCTCCGTCATCTGCAGACCCCTCTTCTCTTCCCTCAACTATCACTGTTGAAACTACTTCTATTTCTTTTTCTGACACTGTTCGCGATCTTGGGTTTTTTCTCGATCACAGCATTGCACGCCTCTCTTTCAAGAGCTACACTGGCTCCCAATTGAACAACGAATTAATTATAAAACCTCATGTCTCTGCTACCACATCATCTGTGGAACTGCTCCTAGCTATCTTTCCGAACTTTTGACTGTCTATGTTCCTTCTCGGTCTCTCCGCTCCTCTGCAGATGAAAGGATGTTCCGTGTACCAGAATACCACAGGGTGAGACACGGTGGTAGAGCTTTCAGTTTCTTCTCCGTTCAGACCTGGAACTCGCTACCTCGGTCCGTCCGTCACAGTCCTTCACTAGCGTCTTTTAAAACGAACTTGAAGACGCATCTTTTTAGAGAGGCCTTTTCTTAGGCGCCATGAGTGAGTGTTGTTAGTTATTTTTGGTGTTGAGATGTATATGTGGTTGCGTGTTATTGACCAATGTACGCATGTTGTGTTTACATTTGTTTGTGTAAAGCGCTTTGTGATTTTGGAAAGCGCTGTATAAATTGCCTGTTATTATATTATTATTATTATGAGTTTAGTGGCCACATGTGGCTTACGTTTTACGGCTTATGCATTGGGTCGGATGTAGTGGCACCATGTTTATCACTGCCCGGTTCGAATTCATAAACGTCTGTAGCTGTGTAATTTCACTACAACAAGGCACTTTTTCATGACGATGTAATGTACTCTGTCACGATTTGACTATAATATGAAACAATTTTGCTATGATCGACACGCGACAAGTGAATAACTGAGCTCGCCAAGTCGTGTGTAGCAAACAATTTGTTTTGCGTGTAATCGTGCGTGGGGGCGGAGGGGGGTGGGTGTAAGTTTAGGTTGATCTCTAAACACGTGACGTCACACTCTCGCTTCTGATAGGTCCTCGTAAGCCCGGCTTATTTATGTTTGCAGAACAAACCAAACAAGGGCTATCCTTGTCAAATGTGACGTTATCCAGTACGCAAGGAAATACGTAAGGACATCCTAAACGTAACAGAAGTGTGGCCAGGTGCTACAGGTAAATGTGGCCGGGCCTTTAGGTATGAAACTGTGATTCCGATAAGCGATGGTTTTCTCCGGGTACTTCGGTTTCCTCTCCCTGCAATAATATTGGATGCAGTCAATCTATAATTTCAAAAATACTAAAATTCTATTTCCTGTCCATCTTCTAATAGCGATCTCCATGCTTTCACAACCAACGTTTTGAGTGATAGATGCTTGTTTGGTGTGTATTTAAGAATTTCTTTTCAAACTTCAGAGCGTGCATGTTGGTACAAATTGCTGCGTTTTCAGTTTGATTGGTGATTTGAGGGAAAGCGCGTATCTATATAGCAGCAGCCAGTAGTAGTAGTAGTAGTAGTAGTAGTAGTAGTAGTAGTAGTAGTAGTAGTAGTAGTAGTAGTAGTAGTAATAGTAGTTAGTTAGTTATAGTTATAAAAGATACTGACTATTGACGAGGTGTAGGTGTGGTGGTGACCCAAGCACTCATTTAAATGATCAATCCCATCAACCAAGTCCTGATCCCTAGGGTAAAGATGGACGGCTGGGGATTGGGTCTGGGGTATTTGAGTTCTTTCTTTCGCACACTTCTACCTCTAGCCAGGCAAGGGAAACAAGATGACAAGACATTCAAATGTAGTTCCAGACACCCACACTCTTAACTCCCCCAAAAGAAGCATTGTTCAAACGTGTTAAGTTTCTTGGCGCTGTTGTGACTCTGCTGTCATCCCAACGAAGCCAAGGGAAATCATGGGATGATTGGCCACTATCGGAACTATTTGCAACAAAAAAGAGAATCCGAATTGTGTCAGCCAAGTTTTAGATAGATCAAAACTAATGTGTTTAGAATATGGTGAAGCGTGATGATCCTAAAGTACAAATACCAGTATCTGTCATGTTAGCAGTCATTCCAGTATCCGCGAAGTAAAACTGATGAATTTCGGTTCCGTTATTTCTTTTAAAATAAGGCAAACACGTCTTTTCGTTGTTCAAAAAAACATAGTTACCTTATGTCCACAATAACTGAACCGAGATTGATTATTTTTATTATGTAGGTACATTGACCACTGCTAGATATTTTAGATCATTCACATGTGCGATCTCCTAAAGGTCAACGTCGCTGAGCTTTATCATTTCCTGAACACCTTTTGTGCTGGATTTCAAAATGTTATGTGAAAATAAAAGGACAAAGTTCCAAAGTTCCAAATTGCTGACGTCATTTTGATACTATTTTGCTTGCAGGTAGTTTGAGGTCGTGGCCTTTCATTCCATTCTTTCATTTGGGGTTCTTTAGGGTAAAGCCGACTGACAACACCGCCAACAGTATGAACAAATGTTAAAATCCGTATTGTTCGGTTATGTGTGTGTGACCTGTCTGGAAATACATGTGAATGTCGTGTCATCTTGCGTTTCGCTTGGCGTGTTATGTTTTGTTCCGAAAATAAATGTAACGGTGTGCAGCAGCCAGATTTCTTGATTGAGTTCATTTCCGCATATTTTCTCCTTGTTTAACTCCGTGTGTGTGGGTTTATTTGTGTGCGTATGTGTAGTGTGTGAGTTTTGAATGTTAGCGTGAAAGCGTGTTTGAGAGTGTGTGTTAGTGTTTTATAGCTCTGTGTGTGTGTGTGTTGTGAGTGTGTGTGAGTGGATATATTTCCGCGCGCGTTCCTTTCTGTAAATGTGTTTGTGTGTATGTCCGTTTGTGATTGTTTGCTCGCGTGCGTTTTGTGTGCGTTTTGTGTGCGTATGTGGGAGTGTATTTGTGCGTGTGTGTGTGTGTGTGTGTGTGTGAGAGAGAGAGAGAGAGAGAGAGAGAGAGAGAGAGAGGTTTCTTCTTCATTTTGCTTTGTTTTGCACAAAAAGTTCCTCCTGGCGAACTTATTCGAAATTAAGTTTATTCCAGTTCCATGCAGCTGCGTGCATTTCTTCTTCTTCTTCTTCTTCTTCTTCTTCTTCTTCTTCTTCTTCTTCTTCTTCTTCTTCTTCTTCTTCTTCTTCTTCTTCTTCTTCTTCTTCTTCTTTTTCTTCTTCTTCTCCTCCTCCTTCTTCTCCTCCTTCTTCTTCTTCTTCTTCTTCTTCTTCTTCTTCTTCTTCTTCTTCTTCTTCTTCTTCTTCTTCTTCTTCTTCTTCTTCTTCTTCTTCTTCTTCTTCTTCTTCTTCTTCTTCTGCTCCTCCTCCTCCTCCTTCTCCTCCTCCTCCTCCTTCTTCATCTTCTTCTTCTTCTTCTTCTTCTTCTTCTTCTTCTTCTTCTTCTTCTTCTCTTCCTCTTCCTCCTTCTTCTAGACATTGCCTTATATGTTGTGTATGTCTTGTTGCCACCTTTTTACTAGTTGCTTTTTTTTTCTTCTTTTTATCCCTTCCATTTCTGAGGCTAATATTTGGAAGGAAGGAAAGGAAGAACAAAATTCAGAAAACTTCCAAGAAATGGTTGACATGCTTGGGGCACTCTTCATTTTACACCAAAATCGAAGAAAGATTACGTCGTGTTAACTTACATCAAAGACGGGCTTTTCATACTGTAGAAACTAGATGCATAATTATGTTATTTTAAAAAGATTTTCTTCTTCTTCTTCTTCTTCTTCTTCTTCTTCTTCTTCTTCTTCTTCTTTCTTCTTCTTCTTCTTCTTCTTCTTCTTCTTCTTCTTCTTCTTCTTCTTCTTCTTCTTCTTCTTCTTCTTCTTCTTCTTCTTCTTCTTCTTCTTCTTCTTCTTTTCTCTTCCGCTTCTTCTTTTCTTTCTTCCTCTCCTTCTTCTTGCTCTTATTCTTTTACTTCTTCCTTCTCCTCCTGCTCTCTTCTTCTTCTTCTTGAATGACGTTTCTTATTTCTCTTATGCCGTCTTTTCAGAGTTTTCTTCTCCTCCTCTTTATCTTTCTTGTTAGAGACTCTGTATGTGTGTGTGTGTATGCGTGTGTATGTGCATGCGGACGTGAACGTTTATATGTGTGTGTTTGCGTGCGTGTGTGTGTGTGTGTTTGTGTGTGTGAGAGAGAGAGAGAGAGTCCTGCTTCTCCTTCTCCTTGTTCCCTTTTTGATGGCTGTTGTTTGTCGTCTGCTTGTGGCTTCTCAAGAGATTTAATATAAAAAGGTTTCGCCGGATGTGACCGCTATTTTTAACTTCCGGATGCCAGATCGAGGTTGACATAAACACCGGGTTATACTGCGTCTTGGAAATCGACCAAGATATTCAACACGTAGGCTGTAGCCAAGATCCAACATTTTAGGCCTATGTGTTAATTTAATAACAAGTTGCGCACTGTTTCGCTCTATAGTTTCTTGCCCCTCTCTTCCCTTCCGACCCCCGTGCCTGGGCACACACACCCTCCCCCTCCCCAACACTACACCCACCGTCCCACCCCCAAAACCTGTGTGGGTGTTTTTTGTCTTCCCTGTGCAGCCGGAGCATGCTGCTAACAT
>CM072519.1:9135114-9245114 GCA_036898135.1 Oncomelania hupensis | reverse complement strand
TTCATTGTATTAATAATGTGCATCAGAGAACTAAAATACAATTGCAAATTGTGTAAGTGTGTTGGATGATGTTTACAAGTGCATGTGAAATTGATTTTAGTGTAATATTTTCTCGTTTTAAACTGCGACTGTGTCAAATCAAGTCCAGTCAAATAATTTTATTGCCAAGATAAGATACAAGGAATATGTCTTGGAATCGATTTCACACACACACACCCACCAACACACACACACACACACACATACGCACACACTCTAACTTCCCTCTCTTCCTCTAACATCCCTCTCTTCCTCTAACATGCCTCTCTTCCTCTAACATGCCTCTCTTCCTCTAACATCCCTCTCTTCCTCTAACATCCCTCTCTTCCTTTAACATCCCTCTCTTCCTCTAACATGCCTCTCTTCCTCTAACATCCCTCTCTTCCTCTAACATCCCTCTCTTCCTTTAACATCCCTCTCTTCCTCTAACATCCCTCTCTTCCTCTAACTTCCCTCTCTTCCTCTAACATCCCTCTCTTCCTTTTACTTCCCTCTCTTCCTCTAACTTCCCTCTCTTCCTTTAACTTCCCTCTCTTCCTCTAACTTCCATCTAACTTCCCTCTCTTCCTCTAACTTCCCTCTCTTCCTCTAACACATCCCTCTCTTCCTCTAACACATCCCTCTCTTCCTCTAACATCCCTCTCTTCCTTTAACATCCCTCTCTTCCTCTAACATCCCTCTCTTCCTCTAACATCCCTCTCTTCCTCTAACACCCCTCTCTTCCTCTAACATCCCTCTCTTCCTCTAACATCCCTCTCTTCCTCTAACTTCCCTCTCTTCCTCTAACATCCCTCTCTTCCTTTAACATCCCTCATCCCTCTCTACCTCTAACATCCCTCTCTTCCTCTAACTTTCCTCTCTTCCTTTAACATCCCTCTCTTCCTCTAACACATCCCTCTCTTCCTCTAACTTCCCTCTCTTCCTCTAACTTCCCTCTCTTCCTTTAACATCCCTCTCTTCCTCTAACATCCCTCTCTTCCTCTAACTTCCCTCTCTTCATCTAACTTCCCTCTCTTCCTCTAACATCCCTCTCTTCCTCTAACATCCCTCTCTTCCTCTAACATCCCTCTCTTCCTTTAACTTTCCTTTCTGCGTTCTACTCCTCTTATTTCTACCTCCTCCTCCTCCTCCTTCTGATGGTCACCACGTTGGTGTGTGTCTGGCAGGCAAGCTGTACGTGACGTGGCTGTTCGTGGTGATGCTGAGTTACGTGTACAACAGTTCCGTGGTGCCTCTCAGAGCCGTCTTCCCCTACCAGTCCCGCGAGAACTGGCGCTACTGGCTGATGGCAGACTACCTCTGCGACCTCATCTACATCATCGACATCATCGTCTTCAAGACCAGATTAAGATTCACTGCTAATGGCATAGTAGAGGTCGGTTTGAATGTTTTAAAATGATTTTGTCGTTGGGATTGTTGGGGGTGGTGGTGATAGTGTTTGTTGGTGTGTATTATGGTGCTGGTGTTGGTGTGTATTATGGTGCTGGTGTTGGTGTGGCGGTGAGGGTGGTGTTGATGATGGTTGCAACTTGTGGTGGCGGCGGCGTTGTACCCGTTATTGTTAACAGGATTGTTGAGGTAAGTAGAGGTCTTGTTTGTTGTTGTTGGTAGTGGTGGTGATCGTGGTGGTGATGGTCGTCGTCGTCTGCTATTTGGTCGAGAGTATGGTCTCCGAAGCAAAATGGAGATCTAGTCTATTGTTGACGACAGTCCATTGTTGAGACGAGTCTTATTTTTTTGTTAGTAGCGATTCGCGGCGATGCTGTAGTCTCTTATAATTATTTAATGTTCAATAACTGAATCAAAGGACACCCTGCATTTTAAAGAAGAGAGACTTCAGACAGACTGCAATTTGCTCTCTCACTCAGATCAAATCCCCCTCCCTCCCCTAACTCCATTACACATTTTCACACACACACAACACACCCATCCCAACCCCTCTATTCTCCCCACCCTACCCCCTACCACTCTCCGACCCCCTCTTCGCCCGTTTGCATACCTGACTTGGATAATGAGGAGAAGTCTATAGACAGATTCCAACTGCCATTGACAACAGGCTGCCTGTGCATCACCAATACTTCTATGAGATCTATGCTGACCGCCTTAGTGTTGACCCATTTTGAGAGGGGGGACCAAATGTGCTTTTGTCGGACTACAGCGTGCTATATGATACACGTACGAATGACGCCATGCCGAGTTCCCGTTATCGGCTATAACGTCTGCGCGTCCATTCTGTGTTCTATTGTGGCTACGACCGGCAACACAGTCAAATCAATGAAAACATGTTGCTTAAGTGGTCAACTGTTAGACCAAACTTTGACGATACTCATGGTCTTGTTTTTTCTGTGTGATTGCAGACCAGCTTTGAGCAGACTAAGAAACACTACTTCCAGAAATGGATGTTCAAGGTAAGGAGTGAGCGAGATTGTTGGCCCGGGGAAGTTGTAAGTACGTTTGCGAGAAGGAGGGATGGGGAGAGAGATTGAAAGAGAGAGATAGAGATTGAAAGAAAGAGATTGAAAGAGAGAGATTGAAAGAGATAAATAGAGATTGAAAGAGAGAGATAGAGACTGAAAGATAGAGACTAAAAGAGAGAGATTGAAAGAGAGATAGAGACTGAAAGAGAGAGATTGAAAAAGAGAGATTGAAAGAGAGAGATAGAGATTGAAAGAGATAGATTGAAAGAGAGAGATGGAGATTGAAAGAGAGCGACCACACCCAGAACCGACACATCTATCACTTAAACATGTGGTGTAAAGTCAGGAAGATCGCTGTTGGAAGAGGAAAAGGAAATCGAATTTTTATTTTTTTGAAATTTTATATTTACTGCCTCCAAGGCCATTATTGAAGGGAGAGAGGAAGCCGGAGTACCTGGAGAAAAACCTCGGTGTCCTCAAAAGTCTCGTAAATAAGTCACCCCTTGCGGGAATCGAACCCGCTCCCTTCGGTATAGGAAACCGACGACTACTCCATTGTGCCACCAGCCCCCACCTCCTTCTTCTTCTTCTTCTTCTTCTTCTGCTTCTTCTTCTTCTTCTTCTTCTTCTTCTTCTTCTTCTTCTTCTTCGGCTCCTTGCCCCCCCCTCCCCTCCCTCTCTCTTCCTGACTGTATTTACCTTTAAAACATCTCAGCCTGTAAGAGCCTTTCACTCCAGAGGACAGGAAGAAAGGAAGAACATTGATTGGCAGAGAAATGTGAAGCAAAGGAAAGATGTCGTAGGAAGGGAGAGGTGAAGAACGAACGACCAAAGTAGTGGCATAGAAGAAAAGGAGAGAGAGAGAGAGAGAGAGAGAGAGAGAGAGAGAGAGAGAGAGAGAGAGAGAGAGAGAGAGAGAGAGAGAGAGAGAGAGAGAGAGAGAGAGAGGGAGAGAGAGGGAGGGGGTTTGGGGCGAGGTGAAGGATGTGGATTTGAACAGATTTAACTCTGAAAGTAGACGACACCTTTAATTTATTTAACCGTTCTTACATAGCGCTGTTCTACCTCAAGAGCTGCTCAAGGCGCTGGCCGATACTGGGTCTAACCCGAGGCGCCCACTTGCAACCTTTGGGCGCATCGTCTGACGCCCTGGCAACACAACAGAGCACCATCCTGGGCGACCGGATGTAGGAGGTGTGCGTGCGTGCGTGCGTGTGTGTGTGTGCGTGTGTGCGTGTGTGAAAAAACGCACAAATGGGTTTCAGACCTTGTCTTTTCTAGTAACAAATGGGTTTATTTGCTTGGAACCCACTTTTTTCCAGGACCCCACTTTTTTCTAAGTGCGCGGGAGTGCTCTTTTAGTGCTTGGGAGTGCAGTTGTAGTGCATGAGAGTGTTTTAAGTACACAGGAGTGCTCTATCCGGGACGGAGAAAATACAGTCAATTTTCGGAGAAATTTTGAAGAAAATTCGACCTATTTCGTTGCCTATAATAGTTGCAGAGCTATCCCTAACCCTTTTCCATCAAAAAATGACTTTCCGATTCCTACATTCTTAAATGAACCCATTTGTGATGTATTGCAAATATGCGTGTGTGTGTGTGTGTGTGTGTGTGTGTGTTTGTGGTGGGGACCAAGTGTTGGTGGTTGTATTTGTGTAACCCTCGTCTAGGACGTGAGCGTCAGTCCGTGCGATGGAATGCGTGCGTGCACAGGCTAGACCTCGGTGTATACTCCCAAGGAGTAAGAAAGGAGATGAGAAAAAATGTCAAATGTTTGGGAATGGAATGGGAGGAGGGTGTATTTCCAATTTAGAATAGGATGAGTTGCGGTAAGTTGAAGGATGCAGTTTTAACGAAGTTTGCTCGGGAAGATGAAAAAGGAAAAAAAGAAGTAGTGGGGTGGATCATAAAATTAATAACGTGGGGGGTGGGTTAGGGGAGGGGCGCGTGGCAGAAGCTAAGCATCCCCATCCAAGTAGCCTACTAACCGAACTCCGAGTTGTGTCTGCATACAAGTACTAACTGGGCTCGACGTTGCTTAACAAAACTGCGCCACCCGTAATGCATTTTAACGTTGGCCCAATATTGGTTGATGAGCTTTTGTCGGAATGGATGTTGGAAAGCGAGGCCGGTGTGTTTGTGTGTGTGTGCGTATGGGTGTGTGTGTATGTGTGTTGTTGTATATGTGTGTGTATGTGTGTATTTAACCCCGGTTTAGAAAATATGGAGTGGTTTAGAAAATATGGGGAAAATGGATTTAGAAAATATGGGAGACGGGGATTAACAAATATGGGGTGGGGGTGGGGTTAGAAAATATGGGAGAGGGAGGTTTAGAAAATAATGGCAGAATCTCAATCTTTATTGTCTCAACAAACAGCAAGGAAAAATGTTTTCGCAGTATGCAACATTGATAGATTACATTACATTACATGATTATTGCTTTGGGTCCAGCGGACTCTTCCGAGCCAAATCAGGACCACCCAACAATGATAGATAATAACATTCACACAACACGGTCAATATAACAGAGAGCGGATTACAAAATGTGGGAGAGAGGTTTTAAAGTATTTTACGGGTGGGGTGTTTGGGTAGGAGGTGAAAATCTTATAATAACCCTTTCAGCGCTGCAGGCAGTTGTGGTCGTTTAGCTCGTTGGGGTGACGGAAGTAGTGCAAGCAACGATACGAAAAGCAGACACGTCGAGAAGCACCCAGAAGCAATCGCTCTGTTTGTTTCATCAACTTGTTGGCACTGCACTGAGCTTGCTAAAGTAACATGAACAATAGCGTTGATTGAGAACTCGCTTTCGTGCGTTGTGGGGTATTCAGGATTGGGGGTTTTAGTGTTTCTGTATCACACCGCACACCGCCTGCAAGTTTCTGAGCAGTAAGGAAATGAGAATTAAATCTCCATCTTTTGGTCGCTGTTTGGGCGAGTTCGAGTTTTCGAGGTTTTGGAATTGTGTCATATGCTGTAACGCGCCGTACGAAACCTGCAAGATTTCGGGCAGCGTTGTGTGCCTGTCGGGCACTCGGGTTCGGGATTTACTTTGCTGAATCGTCCCATATAGAGCCTGTTTGCTGACAGTCTTGCATTGGAAGGGTTAAACAAGACTGAGGGCGGAAAAAGCATTTCTAGACATTTTTGCTTTGCGTGTTTGTTAGAGAAGGAAGGAGATTGGCAATTTTCACATGCGCGCATTGTGTGTGTGTGTGCGTGCGTTTGTGTGTGTTTGAGTGCGCGCGTTTGTGTGTGTTTATGTGCGTGTGTTTGTGTGTGCATTTTGCCTTGGTGTTTGTGTTTTAAGGCTATGTTGTGTTTTGTGTGTGTGTATGAATCTGTGTGTTGTGCTTGGTGTGTGTGTGTATGTGTGTGTATATATGCGTCTGTGTTGTGTGTGTAAATATGTGTTGTGTAGTGTGTCTGTGTGTGTGTGTTGTGTTTGGTGGGTGCGTAGGGTGTGTATTTGTGTGTATGTTGCGTTGTGTGTCTCGCTCAGGGTGTGTGGTTGTTTGTGTTTTTGGTGGAAATGCGTTTGTGCATGTGTAGTGCTGAAGGAGAGAGAGAGAGAGAGAGGGAGAGAGAGAGAGACTGGAGAGGCATGAGGAATTTGAGTATCCTTTCTCGAAGTTACAAGTTACAGAGACACACTACAGCATTGTTTCTGTTGGAAGTAGGTGGGTGATGAGATCGGTGAGGGCACCCGCGAGAACAAGAGGGTTGTTAGCAATAAAAACAGCACAATTCATTTTAATACAATACAATACAATATAATACAATACAATACAATTCTAATACAACTTTATATCACAAAAAAAAAACACAAAAAGATTCCTTTGGTTCGCCAACACAAGCTAAATATTACGTCTGTCACGAAGAAAGGGGGTTGGGGGGATGAGGATTAGCACTTATTCCCCCGCGCTGTGTTGCCTCCCTTGTTTAGGCCAACTCGCGGCGACATTCAGGGAAATAAGGCTGGGAATTACTAAAGAATGATAGACAGTCGAAAAGGCCAGACCAGAAGAAGATAAACTAACTAGAAGAGAATTGAGACAAGGGGGAAGTCAGGTGTTTATAATATGTTACTAGTCAATTTTATTAAGTAGAAGTAGGTCGGCTGTATTAGGTAAGCTTAAGGCTTGGTCATTGGAAATTGTCTATAATCGTCCAGAGTATCTTGGAGTTATTCTGGGGTGGCCGGTTGGGGAATACTAAGGCGATTGAGGACCGATGTCATCACTAGGCTGGAGGGTATCTGGATTCTGAGCGTGGGTTAGCCAGATTCTCTCTGAATTGTGGTGTGCGCTTGGTGGGCACTTAGCTGGAATGGCGTGGGGCGGTGGTTGCCTCAGGCTGCTGGATGGCGGTGACGCAAGGGTCCAGATGTTAGCGTCGGGTGGCCAATGCAGGGCACTGGGTCAACTTCTTGGATAACCGGTTGGTGTTGCAATACAGTGGTGCAATACAGTGGAGCAATACAGTGGTGCTATACAGCCTACGTTGCTGGCTGGTGGCGGAGTTTCGTCTGGTACGCTTCTCAGTGACGACCGGGTTGTCAGGGTCGCACGCAGTGGGTCTTGAGTCTTGTTGCAGCCGGTACAGGAGCCCGTTCTGTAACGTAGTATCGACTCAAGATCAGCGGTGGACATACACTCTGGATGCGGCGCCGGTTTGCGCGCATGCCCATCAGATTTTCTAATTTGGACGCACCGGCCAAGAGTTGACCGGTTCGTACCAACAGTCCAACAATTGCAACAATGGCTAAGGGGCTTTAGTGGAGTTTACTGGCGGCCGCTAATATACAGTAACTCCGGCGCCTTAAGATGGGGTGATGGACAAAAGGGGTAGATATCTATACAGTAGGAGCATGGGAAAAGCAAATGGGGTAATTACAGGACAATGGGGGTGGTAGGCAAGGGTGCGGCGCTGGGGGACTTTAATCTAGGTGGTGGGACAACATGGCATGGGAGATTTATACAGGGGTCTAGCAGGGGACATACAAGTATAAATACAACCATGGCAAGAACAGCAATCAAAATGCGGATAATATATACAAGGAATAAAATGAAAACCACAAGCAACACATCTAGACAAAACCACAAACACGAACGTACATATCTACAGGACATACGAACATGTTGGGCAATCGACGGGTGATGGGAATGCTAAATGGTATAAAGTAAATTTCCTCTCTTACCTCGACCAAGAAAGGGGAAGAACACAAGAATATTCCCGAGGCTCAGGGGTCACCACGTGGTGTGACGTGTCCGGGGCAGGTAGTTGTGCATACGGCGGCTGACGGCTGGAGACTGACTCAGAGACTTGGCGAGCTGGCAGCTTCAGGGCGATCCCCGAGGGGCGGGGCTTAGTTGACTTGGCCGGCGAGTGAGGAATTTATGATGGGACGCAGCCAGCGCCAGAGCTAGATCGTCCGTTTGTCACAACGTCTTAATAATTTATGCAAAAAAGACAAATTCAATTCAATTCAATTCAATTCAATTCAATACAACTTTATTTATCCACATAGGGCAATTACAAGATTTAGAAGCAGCTAATATTATTAAAATAAATAAATATATCTATCCTATCCTATCCTATCCCATAACCCGAAGGTCGTAGGGGCACCACAGATGATCGCTTAACCAGCATACTCCATCTTTCTCTGTCCTCAGCAGCCCTCATGGCTTCGCTCAGTGTCAAGCCAGTCCATTCTCGAATGTTGTCCTCCCACCTCTTTTTCGGTCTCCCCCTTCTTCTACCTCCTTGCACTGTGCCTTGCAGAATGGTCTTTGCAAGGCCTGATGATCTGGTGACGTGGCCATACCATCGGAGTTTCCGTTTCTTCACCACTGTGAGCAGGTCATCATGTTGTCCAATGGCTTGTGTGATGGTCTGTCGGACTTCAACGTTGGTGATGTGTTGGGTATAGGAAATGCACAGAAGTCTTCTGTAGCACCTCATCTCCATGCTTTGTATTCTTCGTTGGAGATCTGCTGTGAGGGTCCATGCTTCGCAAGCATATAGGAAGATGGAGATGACCAGAGAGCGCAGCAGTCTTACTTTGGAATGTAGACTGATGGTTCTGTCTTTCCAAATGGGCTTCAACCTTGTCAGGGCAGCAGTTGTTTGTGCGATCCTGGAGAGGACTTCCTGTCGAGACCCATTGTCTGACACAATGGCTCCTAAATATTTGAAGCTGTTCACTGTGTTGAGGGATTGGCCTTGTACTTTGATGTCCGTGTTGATGCCATTGGTGTTGTTGGTCATCATTTTGGTCTTCTCTGCACTTATTTCCATTCCATAAGCTCTGGAGGTGGTGTCAAGCCTCTGTACAAGCTGTTCAAGTTCTTGTTCCTCTCCAGCCAATCCATCAATATCATCCGCAAAACGAAGATTGGAGATTGCTCTGCCCCCTATGCTGACTGTGCCTTCATGATCTGCAAGAGCATCTGACATGATGCGCTCTAGGAAGATGTTGAAGAGTGTTGGGGAGAGCAGGCATCCTTGACGCACACCGATTGTTGTTCTGAACCAGTTCCCGATGACGCTGTTATGGAGGACTGCACTGGTAGCCTTGTCATACAGGCTTTTGATGACTTCTATAATTTTAGGGCTGATGTTGTACACTTTCATGGTTGCCCATAGAGCTGCATGCCAGACTCGGTCAAATGCCTTCTTGAAGTCTATGAACACATGATATAGATGTTGTTGGTGCTGTAGGTATTTCTCACAGATTATTCTGAGGTTGAAAATCTGTTCAGTGGTACTTCGCCCTGCCATGAATCCTGCTTGTTCTTCAGCTATGATTTGTTCAGCTTGTGGTTTCAACCTGTTGAGTATTATTTTCAGGAGGACCTTGCTGGGATGGCTGATGAGGCTGATGGTGCGGTAATTTTCACACTCCTGAAGGTTACCTTTTTTGGGAAGAGTGATGACAAGCGACTGGGTCCATGGTGTAGGCCATTCCCCACTCTGCCAGATCTTGTTACAGATAATGGTGAGAGCATCAGTCATCGCTTCTCCTCCTGCTTGTAGCAGTTCCGCTGGTATGTTGTCCACTCCCGCTGACTTCCCTTTCTTCAGCGATTGCACTGCTGCCTCAACTTCTTCCCGGAGAATTGGGAGGATTTCTTCTTCTTCTCTGCTCTCGGGACATGCTAGAACTGATGGGTCTCCATTTGGTGTATGGTTGTAAAGGTCAGAGCAGTACTCTGTCCATCTGTCCAAGACTTCTTGTTCTTCTGTAAGGCAAATGCCAGACTTGCTTTGGATAGTGGAGACTTTGGGCTGTTTAACACTTGTCAGCCGCTTCACAGTCTGGTAGGCCTTCTTGCTGTTGTTCTTGTTCAGATTGTTCTCTATTTCCTGGCATTGATCTTCTATCCAGTTCTCCTTTGCTGTGCGCATGCCTTTTCGGATGTCATTGTTGATTTTTCGGTAGACATCAGCTCCCTGTGAGGTGTTCTTTTTCTTTTTTAACTCTCTTCGTTTATCACACAGATCCAAAAGTTCAGGTGTGATCCACGGCTTCTTCTTTGGTCGGTGCTTGCCAAGGATCTCAGTGGCGGCATCTGTTACAGCTGAGTTGAAGGTATTGGTCATGGTGTTGACATCTACTTCGCCTGCCCCCAAAATAAGCAGTGGTGCAAATTTCCCTCCAATTGTGGCCTGAAATATTTTTGCCACCTCCGGGTCTTGCAGTTTGTCCAGGTCGAACTTCAGCCTAGTGCACTTTGCTGTATTTACTCTCTTCAAATGGAGCCGGAAAGACATCATCACGAGATCGTGGTCACTTCCAATGTCTGCTCCTGGAAAAGTGCGTGTCCTGCCAATGTTGATGCTTGATCTGAAGCGTTTCTTGACCATGATGTAGTCGATCTGGTTGTGATGTTCCCCGCCGGGACTGTGCCATGTCCATCGTCTGGATTTTTTGTGGAGACCAAGCGTGTTTGCCAGTACCAGATTGTTGTATCTGGCAAACTCCAATAGCCTCAGACCCCTGTCATTTGTCTCGTTGTTGCAGTGGGGTCCGCATGTGTCTCCCCAGTTGTGGTGCGCATCTTGGCCAACCTTGGCATTCCAGTCGCCTTGCACTATGACTATGTCCTTCTTCGGCACTTGGTCAAGGGCCGCCTGTATATTTTCATAAAAATCCTCCACTTCGCTGTCTTCATAGTCTGATGTTGGAGCATAGGCCTGGATGATGGTAATGTTGAAAGGGGTTGCTCTCAGACGGATGGTAATGAGTCTACTGGAGACTGGGCGGCAACCCATGACAGTGGCTAGAATGTTCTTGTGGACCAAGAATCCAACGCCGTGTTCGTGCCTGTCATCTCTACCGCTGAAATAGAGCTTGTGGCCTTTGTCAGTCATTGTTTCACCTAGGCCTTTCCAGCGCAGTTCGCTGATACCTAGAACGTTCCATCGATAGTGGTCCAGCTCGTGGGCCAGTTCTTCTAATTTTCCTTCCGCAGTTAGGGTCCTGACATTCCAGGTTCCTATGACGATGTTGTTTCTCGTGCGGATCTTGCTAATTTGTCCATCAGTAGCATACTTTTCACCTCCGTCCTGGTGGCCAACGGAAGGCGCGGTCCTTGTGTAGCCGGGCGACGACCGATCCGGCATGGAATTAGTGGATAGCCTCATCATGTGTTGTGTCTTGGGCAAAAAAAGACCTGGCAGGGCCCAATCCTCTCCAGGCTGTGGGTAGGCTGTAGCTCTGTGGGTTCGGGCAAATAGAATAGACCCAACGTTTCCCGGCGTGTCGTAAGAGGCGACTAACAGGGGTGATGTTAGCACGGCATCACTGGGCGAAAGTCTTCTACACAGAAGTCACCGGCCAGGGCGGAGGAACCTCACGTTACTACAGGTTCAACGACCACGTGCTCAGGGCCAAGGCGAGCCACACTGTATAAATAAATATATAAAAAAGTTTTAAAAACTGTGAAATTTAAAACGTTGTGATTCTGGTTTGTATAGCTCATACAACAAAGTGACTCTGCTAAGGGCGCATAATGCAGGAACATACCCCTACTTACATCATCTTCATCATCACAATTATCGTAGTCGTCGTCGTCTTCTCCTTATAATAATAATAATAATAATAATAATAATAATAATAATAATAATAATAATATAATTCATTTAATAATAATATAATTCATTTAAGAAGCACTCTTGTCCCTCGCAGGGAAGCTCCAAGCGCGTTACATGAAGCAGATTTACAACGTTTAATTTAAGAAAATAACATACACAAATACGAAATAAATTCGAAACATGCAATCACAAAAAAACAACAATCGGTAATATACACACCTGGAAAATAAAGTTATTAAAACAATTAATACTGAAATACTTTAAAATTCTATGAATGATTAACGTTAAAAGAATGTAAACAAATAATCATAAACAAAAAGCAAAACACATACAAAGGATGGGTGGGAGGAGGCAGGGATAAAAACTACAGGAACAGGAAATAATCCATCAAATGGGTGGTCGTGGAGTAGGTAGAAAAGAGCTAGGTCTAGAAAAACCACGGATGAAGGCGGAGAATAACAGAGGGAAAACACGGTTCATGAGAAGATTGCAGCAGTTCAGGGAAGACAAAATGGCTGATCAGTCTTGTAGTAGGTATTTCCTAAACAAATGGGTTTTCAAAGCAGATTTGAAGGCGGGCAAAGAGGGTGGATCGCGAAGGAACTTTGGTAGGGAATTCCAAACGGTAGGACCGGCGAATGAGAAAGACCTTTTTCCAAATGTTTCCAGGCGGATGCGCGGCGCAACAAGGTGACCGGCGTCAGAAGAGCGAAGCGTTCCTCCTTTCTTTCTGTCTTTCTTTCTTTCTGTCTTTCTGTCTTTCTTTCTTTCTTTCTGTCTTTCTGTCTTTCTTTCTTTCTTTCTTTCTTTCTGTCTTTCTTTCTTTCTGTCTTTCTTTCTGTCTTTCTTTCTTTCTTTCTTTCTTTCTGTCTTTCTTTCTGTCTTTTTTTCTTTCTTTCTTTCTTTCTTTCTTTCTTTCTTTCTTTCTTTCTTTCTTTCTTTCTGTCTGTCTTTCTTTCTTTCTTTCTTTCTGTCTGTCTTTCTTTCTTTCTGTCTTTCTTTCTTTCTTTCTTTCTTTCTTTCTTTCTTTCTTTCTTTCTTTCTTTCTTTCTTTCTTTCTTTCGAAAGCGAAGCATGGACCCTCACAGGAGATCTCCAACGAAGAATACAAAGCATGGAGATGAGGTGCTACAGAGTAGTTCTGGGCATTTCCTATACCCAGCACATCACCAACGACGAAGTCCGACAGACCATCACACAAGCCATTGGACAACACGATGACCTGCTCACAGTGGTGAAGAAACGGAAACTCCGATGGTATGGCCACGTCACCAGATCTTCAGGCCTTGCAAAGACTATTCTGCAAGGCACAGTGCAAGGAGGTAGAAGAAGAGGGAGACCGAAAAAGAGGTGGGAGGACAACATTCGAGAATGGACTGGTTTGACACTGAGCGAAGCCATCAGGGCTGCTGAGGACAGAGAAAGATGGAGTATGCTGGTTAAACGATCATCTGTGGTGCCCCTACGACCTCCGGGTTACGGGACAGGATAGGATAGGTCTTTCTTTCTGTCTGTCTGTTTGTCTGTCTGTCTGTCTTTCTTTCTTTCTTTCTTTCTTTCCTTCCTTTCTTCTTCTTCTTCTTCTTCTTCTTCTTCTTCTTCTTCTTCTTCTTCTTCAGCATCTTCTATTTCCTGTTTGGTAGGAATTCAGAAGCAGTATACATAGATTAATGCTGTCGTAGGTAGTCTGCGGGGGTTTGTGAACGTCTGAAATCTCCTGTTAGACATAGACAGTGATGTACTTTCTTGTAGTCGCGAAGGAGAGTGTACTTATTTTTGTTCGTGTGTATGTGTGTGTGTGTGTCCTTTTTAATAGTAATCTCAGTGCGATTGGCATTGCTATTTGTGATATGATGCAGAGAGTTGAGTTGTGATTGTTCCACATATAGTGTGATCTAGTGTTATTATTTTATTCTTCTTTTACAGATATATTGTTACTAATCGTTTTGTGTGTCATGAAATGCATTTTTGTATGTGTGATTTATAATGTGCTGATGCTGCCACTGTAATTGTTATTATTGAAGTTAATACAATTGTATTGTTTTGTATTGTATTGTATTGTATTGTATTGTATTGTATTGTATTATTAGCATAATCTCTGATGTTATGATTGTCACAGCTGGACGTACTGTCGTTGCTGCCGCTGGATCTGTGCTACATCTGGGTCGACGACCCTTGGCAGAGGAAATGGGTCTGGCTCCGACTGCCTCGCATGCTTAAGGTAAGTGCGACGTCGCCGCAAACAGAAGTACTCCTGCATGCAGATACGGGACCCTCTCAGTAGCCTACGGTAATTGCAAAAGGACCAGTTGGTTTTGCAGTCACTTCAAAATCTGCACCCCTCCCTGTCTCCCCTCTTGAAATTGACCTAGTTGTGTATCTCCCTCTAAAAGCCACATATGTGCAATTGTTTTATTTCCAGACTTATAATAATAATAATAATAATAATAATAATAATAATAATAATAATAATAATAATAATAATAATAATAATAATAACAGTAATAATAATAATACTAATATTAAGGGTATTTATATAGTGCTTTTTCCTAATATCAGTTCAAATAGCAGTTGTCACGCATTTATACTTAACGTTAACAATAAATACATACGAAACAAAAACGAGACACGAATCAAATATGCAAAGACATAATACAAGCATGAAAATGTATATTTACAAGTATAATACAATAGACGAGGGAGAGGGGGGGGAAGAGGAGGAGACCAGCTAAGGAGTGAGAAGGCTGGGAGGTGGGGGTGCAGTGTGACGTCGGTGGTCTGAATCAGAAAAGAAAGAATTAAGCTGGTGGTGGGAGACGAGATCAGACATTTTTAAGGAAGATGTAAGTTTTTAAGTTGGACTTGAAAGTGGCTGTGTTAGGAAAGCTGCGAAGAGAGAGAGGAAGAGAGTTATAGGTTGAAGAACCAAGCACTGAGAAGGATCGACAGCCGGTACAGGAGTTTTTAGCGGGGTATTTGTAGCATGAGGATTTCAGAGGAAGAACGACGAATTTTAGATGGCTTGTATAAATGAATGTTCTGGGTGACGTAGGAAGGGGTTAATCCATGGTCGCACTTGTAACAGAAAGTACAGATTTTGTAGGTAATACTCTGAGATACAGGAAGCCAATGGATAAAATTTAGGAGTGATGTGATATATTTTTCTTTTGGAGAACCAAACGAGCAGCTGAGTTCTGAACACATTAGAACAGATGAACAGAAGAAGAAGTTAGTCCAGCCAGAAGAGAGTTACAGTAGTCTAAGCGTGACAGAACAAGAGAGGAAATGAGTTTGACTGTAGTTTCAGTTAGATGCTTGCGGACAATGCTCGCGGAACTGAAAGTTGCATGTCTGACAGGTTGTGCGGATAAATTCTGATATGGAGAAGGTGTTGTCAAGGATGACACCAAGGTTTTTGACAGAATGTGGCCTAGGAATAGTGTTTTGGCCAAGAGTGACAGTGTCTACAGGGGAGGAAGACAGGTTGTGTTTGGTACCCGTGAGCATAACTTCAGTTTTGTTAGCATTGAACTGGAGCTTGTTGGCAGTAATCCAGTTAGAAATGTTTTCAAAGCAGAAGATTTGATAAGAATAGAGGGAAGGTTTTCACTTTTTGGGGGCTGTGTATCGCCTGGGTATAAATGGTGGAAAATGTCATGGTTTTTGATGATCTGAGACAGAAAAAAACACGGCCTAGAACGGATCCCTGAGGAACAGCGAAGAAAAGTCTGTATGGTTAAGAAAGGTGGTTGTTGATGCAGACAGATTGAAACGATCAGAAAGGTATAAAGGGAACAGCTTAGGGCGCACGGTCATTTTATTCCAAAAGAGGTCTCAAGGCGCCGAAGGAGGATGGAGTGATCGATAGTGTCAAAAGCGGCTGAGAGATCGAGAAGGATGTACAAAGAGATTTTACCAGAGTCAGTGGCAGAGAGGATGTCGTTCACGGTTTGAAGAAAAGCTGATTCAGTAGTCAGAACGGTAGGCAGACTGGAATGGACAGAACAAGTTGTTGGAAGAGAGATGATGTTTTATCTAGAAATACTTTCGGTCGGTCGGTCCGTTCGAAGCCGTATATCAAGAACCGCTGAACGGATTTTGACCAAATATAAACATTACATACGTTAAGGTCAAGGTCACTGGAATCATTGTGTTGCTAAACACGTTTTGCTCAATTTCTCTAAAACGGATAAAGAGATTTTGTAGAGTTTTTGGTATACATGTACTTACAATGATGGGCCATCCTTCGGTTGCAGTCCGGTTGTCGGTCGGACCGAATGTCAGTGTTTTGCTTCAAACACACGTGTGGCCTTACTGCAAGAAGAATTGATGTTTACTTTGCGGATACTTTTAACTTTTGCTAAGCATGTTAGGTCAGTCATCGTTGTACTTTCTGAATGTCAAGATCATTGTGCTTCACCATTTGTAAACTCGCTTTGCGCTGTGTCAGATAGATCAAGTGGTGGTCTATCATTCCCTGTGTTCAGTTTGCTTCCTTAGGATAGAGCCCGTCACAACATCACCAACAACATTAACACCTTTTAAACATTAACATGCTTATTTTGGGGCTATGTGTGTTGAGCGTCAGGAAATACATTTGAATGGCTAGTCATCTTGTTTTTACTTGTACTTGTTTTGGACACTTTAACGCAATATGGTGCTGTGGTGCGTGATGAGTGGGCCTTATCGCTCATGCAAAGGTGGAGGTACATTACATTACATTACATGATTATTGCTTTAGGTCCAGCGGACTCTTCCGAGCCAAATCAGGACCGGACAACCCCCGATCCGCATAAAAGATCTGCTGAAACATCCCTAGTGGTAAAGCTCAAAGCTCTCCACCAGCCAGTCACTTTACAATAAAGACATCCCACGCAGGGGACGCTGAGACTGTACTCTAATTTATGGAACCCCCGTTTACAAAAACAAAATAGAATACAAACATTATAAATTATCAACAAAACACATACATATAAAATGCCTACATTGCTAAATAATAACATCATAGGAAGCCCTGGTGACCACCTGGCAGAAAGCGTCCAATATTCCCAAGCTGATCCAACAGACCTGTCCCGGAAGAGTTTTCAAGAAAAAAGGTAAGTGATTGGTCAAGCGAAGAAGAAGATGGTATAGCAGATTGACAGAACAGAGCAGGAATGAGAAAGAGCAAATGAGAAACACAGCGACAGTGGGAATTTAAAGCACTAAATTTCCAGAAAGTGGGGATACTATTTATACTGAAACCCCCGGCACCCCAACGGGGATAAAGGTGGAGGTAACTCGTGGGAGTTGGAGCAAGCCAGTTCTTGGAAGCAGTTGGAAAACACGAAGAATTAATTAGAATTCATTGCTTTTTTTTCCCGCTGACATTTTATAAATATATTTGTTTTATTTTTCAGATTCAGACATTCTGGGAGTTCTACGCCAGGTGTGACCAGGCCGCCAAATCGTTCGCTCACGCTGTCAGGTACGTCATGATGACTTCATCACTTTTTGTCCTCTACTGTCTCCACGCGTGTTCACTTTAGGTTTTATCTGCGTGAGCAAAGTCTGGTATCTTTTACTTCCGCTGTAACAGTTATATTTTAAATTGTGTTCTAAGCTGTTTTCATATGTTTGGTTTTTATTTGATTTTTTTTTTAAATTTTTGGTATTTGGGATTTTGTTTGTCTGTGTATACTTGTTGGTGTGCCAGCTTTATGAGGATTGTGCCTACTGCTGTATGTGTTTCAGAATCATCAAGACCATGACTTACATGTTATACCTCATTCACATTGAGACGTGCGGATACTACGCCGTGTCGGAATACGAGGGTCTGAACTCAAACCGCTGGGTCTACAACAACGTCGGCAATGCGTAAGCCTGTCTTTATCATCCAACATCGTCATTATTGTCGTCGTGGTAGTTATGGGCTGTCGTAGTTATGATCATCGGCTTTATTGTCGTCGTAGCCGTCATCGTCGTGACAGTCGCCAGTGCCGCCATGATTTAAATTAATCGTTGTCATCTTCATCATCATTAAGGTCATCATGATCTTCATCGTCGTTGTCGTCATCGTCGTCCTCATGATCATCATCATCTCTCATCATCATCTCTCATCATCATCTCTCATCATCACCTCTCATCATCACCTCTCATCATCACGATCATCATCATCATCATCAACTTTGCAGCTGCTGCAATATCATCATCAGCAACCGGATCAACGTCTTTATCGCTAACACATCACTGTGTATTGTATCATTGGTGGTTTTGACACACGTTTATGGATATGACGGGTACTAAGTTGATTCACTGGCACTAGTGTAATTAGTTTGTCATCCCCATTATAATCCTAATTAGGTAGGCCCCTAGTGCCGCCACTAAGCCCACTACCGCTCAGGCAAAAATGGCACAGAGAACGGTAATTCCGTCCGGCTATTCTGATCACCGGTGACGTCCCTTTACATCCGAGGTACCGGGCAGGTCGGGAAGGAGCGAGGAGTCTTCCCCTTCCAACCCCATTTCTTCAGCTCGATGCCTTCTTGCCAATGAGTTGGAGTGAAGTGGGGTGAGGAAGGGAGAGAGAGAGGGAGAGAGAGAAAGAGAGAGAGAGAGAGAGAGAGAGAGAGAGAGAGAGAGAGAGAGAGAGAGAGAGAGAGAGAGAGAGAGAGAGAGTTTAGACTTAGACTTTAGAATGTTTTATTGAGCAATGCAATTTTCTCATATCAAGAGGATGGGGGATACAATGGAAATATTAAGAATAAATAGATCAATCAAAACAATTAGAAAACACATCTATTTTGCGTACCGATTATGAATATATTTGTTCATCAAGACTGATAAATAAAATATATATCTTATTCACATTACTATGCAGATTCAAACTTAGTATTTATACTCCATTTATCAATTATTTGAGAGAGAGAGAGAGAGAGAGAGAGAGAGAGAGAGAGAGAGAGAGAAAGAGAAAGAGAGAGAGAGAGAGAGAGAGAGAGAGAGAGAGAGAGAGAGAGAGAGAGAGAGAGAGAGAGAGAGAGAGAGAGAGAGAGATGACGTTGCTCATTTCTGCCCACATAGTAAAATCGTGCTTTACGTCTGCCCACATAGTAAAATCGTGCTTTACGTCTGCCCACATAGTAAAATCGTGCTTTACGTCTGCCCACGTAGTAAAATCGTGCTTTACGTCTGCCCACGTAGTAAAATCGTGCTTTACGTCTGCCCACATAGTAAAATCGTGCTTTACGTCTGCCCACGTAGTAAAATCGTGCTTTACGTCTGCCCACATAGTAAAATCGTGCTTTACGTCTGCCCACGAAATACAGAGTAGTACCAGGAATTTAATTTGCCTTTTTTGGCTCAGCTCAAGGGATCAATGAGCACGGGGCGGGGGAATGGAAGGGACCAGCTCCCGAGCACCGGTTCTGTCCAAATTCAAACCGATCCTCTATACCGGCAGATAGATTTCTTTCGGTATTTTGCTATTGGGAATTGACCTGCTGTGAACGGTTGTTGCGTTTTCTGGGTCAGGGAAGAAATCGATGACGATGATGATGACGACGACGACGATGATTAGCTCCTTGTATGAACTCGGAATGTAAACGATGCTGGAGTATGAAACCAGCGACGATGTTCGTCTTGTAAGAGTAGATCGATGGTCCTTTGGGTAATGTCAATTGAAACGGAGACATAAGTATCTGCTTCGTGTGAATTTGTAAGCTCCAAGTTAAGAGAAAGGAAGTCGAAGAAAGAGATTGAGAGAGATATAAAGGAGAGAGAGAGAGAGAGAGGAGGAGGAAGAGGAGGAGGAGAAGAAGAAGAAGAAGAAGAAGAAGAAGAAGAAGAAGAAGAAGAAGAAGAAGAAGAAGAAGAAGAAGAAGAAGAAGAAAGCAGCGGTGGCAGCGTCGTTCACACATTTGCGAGTCTTATGTATTGAGGGCAAATTAACAGAGTTCCCAATGTTTGAAACAAATCAGCGCGAAATGAGTCTGTCCGCTTTCTACACGCAAACGTAAAGAAATCAAAGCATTGATCATGTTTCAGTGTATTTTATAAAACAATTGTTACATTGACCATTACAAGTCATAACAAGGTGACCTGATTGATCAAAATCACTCATATTCGTAACTACACATTTTTCACTTTTCATATGTTGTTTTTCTTCGAAAACTAGAGTGATAATGCAGAGAGATAACTTAAGCTATTTGTGTGCTCCCGTCACAAGGTGTAAACAATGCTTACTTGAAGAAGGTGCCATACGGGATGGCGAGTTTTAAGAGAAATGGGGTTTTAAAAAATCTTCTGACAGGCCAAAATACTTAAAAAATATCATAGTACAGTGGAATCTCCGGTATACTACCTTCCAAAATCTGAGAAAAAACGGTCTTATAATAGAGGTGGTCTTATACCGGAAACAAGGGGTGGGATGGGGGGGGTGAGGGGGGTTAGGCTCAAAGAGTATGTAGTCATAATTTTCACACTCACCAGCATGTATTCTCTGACAAAGGAAACTGTAAAACATGTTTCATTTTTAGCTTTGTCTTTTATTCACATTTTCAAAAATAAAAAACAGTCGAACCACTGCCAGACGCGTTCATCCAAGTCTGTCAGTGCAGAAGCTCTCGGTTTCGATGTTTTCCTTTAGCCACTTTCTCCACTCTCCCATCGTAGTTTAACAGATTCCTTATCCTTTATGATGAGCTGAATTTGGGTCTTCCCAACGTCTAAACTTCTTGCAATAGACAAACAACTCTCCCCATTTTCACTTCTTTCAATCACTTTCATCCTCTCTGCCAAACTCAAAACGTTCCTCTTGCGCGACGCCATTTTGACAAGCCAGTGTAGGCGAGTAATGTCCCTTATTTGCGAACCGGAAATAGCAGACAACAGCATGCGTACACTAACATGAGAGAAAAAAACGAAAGGTACAGACAACAAATTAACTGATATCCTTTTTTAAATTGCCCTAAGACGGTCGTATAAAGGGCTTAAGACACGGTCGCTGGTCGCATAAACGAAGTTGTCGCATACCAGAGGTCATTTATTATCGGAAGTGAATCCGTCAGAAGTTTTCAGGTCACATAACGGAGGGAGTCGTATACCAGAGAGACGGATATCGGAGGTTCCACTGTATCAAAAAGTGAAATTCTATGTGTTGACCCCGCTAACGTCCAGCCTCGTGTGCACAATTTCCGACTTGGAGGTTTGGGAAAATCAGGTCACAACGTCATTTCACAGTAAACCAAGAACTACGTTTTTTGCATTGTTGTTTTCTGTAATCGTCCTTCATGTTAAAGCAATCTTTAATTTATTGTTTGTTTACGGAATACAGTTTTTTGGTGATGACCGTTTTTTGTGTGTCACCCTGTATTAGGTTAAAATTAACCATTAAATCGGGTTTACTTAAAATACACAAAGGTGGAGAGGACTAGGATGGGGGGAGGGGAGGAAAGATACTTTTTTCCTAAAATTACAAATCATACTCTTTGTCGTACGTCATGGTGAATTCCTACTAACAAGTTACGTGGATTTTTATAACAACTGCTTTCTTCGTTATTATCTTCCACCCGATACACATTGGTCGAACGCTACCAGATGCATGCGTTATTAGTCGCCTCAACAGGCGATAAAGCATGCTCCCATGCTTCAGAGCACTGCTTTCTATACGCTTCAAGCTCTATAGTCACGGAAAAAGCGCAATTTCACTGCCGTGAACTCATGAAAATAGACAAATGTAAGTTTCGTCTCCTCTAGGGGACGAATTAGGTCAAACTGTATTAGTTTCTAGGTCAACTGTCTTTTACGAACCGTTTGACAATGTTTTTGAACCGTTTGTTGACGCCGGATAGTGTCCTCACTTGGTTTCATGCAATTTAAGAATCCAACAAGGCAATTGGGTTTTTGAGACGGAAAGAGCGGAATGTTGTAGAGCAACATTCTGTATATATTTACAATGAAACTGCGCTTTTTCCGTCACTATAGCGCTTGAAGCGTGTAGGAAGCAGTGCTATGAAGCATGAGAGCATGCTTTATCGCCTGTTGAGGCGACTAGTAAAACATGCTTCTGGCAGCCTTCGACCAATGTGTACCGGGTGTATCTTCCTATTCCTTCTTTTTCTTTTTCTTCTTCTTCTTCTTCTTCAAATTTTTTTGGGGACGGTATCGTGCTGAAGTTAAAGAGGGACGGTGAGTGACGGACGGAGGGGGGATAACTATCAAGGTCTGTCATCTAATTCCGTTGGGTGGGTGTTTTTAATTGAGGACTTTCTGCATTTTATTACTGTATTGTTGCCTGTTGCTTCCGTTATAGGCAATGCATTTTTCAACCTTTTGAGGAGTGAATTTTGGAGGCTTAATTGCCTGTTCTCACACATGTATGGCAATTTGTTGTAGTAAGCCTACTGTCGGCAAAGCGTGTCCTAATTTCTCTGAGATAATACTGTATTGGTGAATCTTGTCATCAAATGGCGGTGGTTGTGTAAAGTGGTGTGGTAGGGGTGTTAGGCTAGGGATCGAGACACACCAAGAACCCGCTGAACGTAACAAAGTAACCCTCAGTATACGTATCCTAGGGATCGAGACACACCAAGAACCCGCTGAACGTAACAAAGTAACCCTCAATATAAGTATCCTAGGGATCGAGACACACCAAGAACCCGCTGAACGTAACAAAGTAACCCTCAGTATAAATATCCTAGGGATCGAGACACACCAAGAACCCGCTGAACGTAACAAAGTAACCCTCAGTATACGTATCCTAGGGATCGAGACACACCAAGAACCCGCTGAACGTAACAAAGTAACCCTCAGTATAAGTATCCTAGGGATCGAGACACACCAAGAACCCGCTGAACGTAACAAAGTAACCATCAGTATAAGTATCGCCGTTACTTCTGACCCATATCTTTTGTCCTTGACGGACATGGACTGCGGCATGGGCAGAAACAAGATTATAGTTGGTGGTATCCTTATAGGAATATCCCCACGCTACTTGCGTGTTATCGACATATATAGAGTGAAACTCGCCATGATGTTGGTTATAAGGTCCAGTGGTGACAATAACAAAATATACCCCGCCATAGGGAGCAACTACATAACCTGTGCTAGCGTTGTACGCTTGGCCTATGTTATAGTGCACGGTGTCAAATATCAGAGGTGTATTCGCTGCAGGAGAATTACTCAGTAGGCCTATAGCGTGAAAAGCGACTTGCCGTCCTGCTCTGGCTGCAACATACAAACAATACAGGTCATCTCATTTACCAATTTATATAAGAAGCAGATTAAAGATGTAAATATTTAATCCGGTTGGCTCTTTTAGGGTGAAGAGGATACAATGCACACTCACACGCACACACACGCACATCAAACAAACCTCAGTACCGCAACCATTTATCACTTTCAATTTAAACATTCAGTATTTCAGTAATAATAATAATAATGATAATAATAATAATAATAATAATAATAATAATAATAATAATAATAATAATAATAATAATAATAATAATAATAATAATAATATATTGCATAATTAATATCCTTACCCAATTGTATAAATGTATTACAAACTACATAACTAAATATTGAAAGAGATAAATGTTCGTCTCGTTTGACCTTGCTTTGGACAATAAATGTAAATGAAACTCATGTGTCTAGCAGACTCAAATCTCAGATACCTTTATCCTGTTAATAGTTTTTTCATGTTAAAATAGCTTACAAATCTGTTTTTGTGCATTTTAAAAAGTGCAGAAAGCGTTTATCTTTATGGCATATTCTACATTTGGATTTATTGTGTTGTTGCAAGATGCACAATACCTAATATAAGCAGTCATAGGGTGATTAACATCTGAAATCACTTACTTTTAAGGTCGGTGATATCGTGTTGCAGTGTTGCGTTAGCTACTTGAAGATTCTGCACCGTCTGTTGCATTGTAGACAGCTGAACATTGGCCGTTTGAAGCTGTTGTTGGAATGTCTGTTGCTGTATCTGGTACTTCTTCTCCAGTATGGCCAATCTGGCATCTGCCTTGCTGACATACACCGAGGCCTGACCTTCTCCTCCATAGCCCTGGAGGCAAGCGTGAGCGGCCTGGTTCTGTGGGACACTGCACGTGTAGTTCCCGTCCTCGATGGCCGCTGGAAGGTACAGGCGGAATTGGTGGTCGTAAAATCCGGAACTGGTCAAGATTTGACCAGACGGCGTCTGCACAGAGAGAGAATGGGGTTTACATGTAGTCAGTGTTGTAGAAATGAAGAACAAAAAATAAATCTCGGATAGGAAAGACTAGTCCCTCTTGTCCTGGTTGGAGCGACCACTAACATGAGCCGATAATTCTTTTCCAGTGGCAATTTCCAAACGATACGTTTACTCTGTCTTTCTTCTTGTGAGTGTAGCGTCCTCTAAGTCTACGTGTACTCTATAAATGTTTAAATGTTCTTTATTAAGTTAGTTATAACCACCACCAGCAGGAAACTAACGTACGATCCATTGTACGGCGAAAGGTGCTGTGTCAGCAAACAGGAAGGTGCCACATGTTAATTCGATGTTCATCTGGTTGGTGGCGGTATGCACAACGGCCTCTGATGTCATCGTGACGTGTAATTGTCCATCAGTCGTCACCAGGTGATCTGAAAGATCAACAGATTAGCTTTCATAGCCAGCCTCCCGTCTGCACAAAGTTTACCTTTATATTTACTATTTTTGTGCAGCCGCAAGGCGAATGTCAATGTAAATTTCATAGAAGTAAAGTCTTAGTCTCAATCAGAACTGTGCACGACCAAAATGAACTGAAATAGGCATTTTACATTTCGAGTTTAACCGATATCTTGGTCTTCTTTGAAATTAACGATCACGACATCAAATCAACATTATCCCAAAGAAAGAAAGTAGAGCAAAGTTGACAGTGTAGTCATGAAAAAATTAGGCAATACCTATGACGTGCAGTACGACGTAGCGACGTAGTTGGAAGTAAACGCCGGAAGAGTCGTGACCGTTGACCTCCACTGTGTAGTTGCCGCTGTCGTCCACAACCACTTTCCTCAACACAATGCCCGCGTTGTCCGTGGCCTCCACTCGCTGGCTGAAGGGAGGGGTCGGGAAGAAGTTGCCGTGGGAATAAACAGCTATCAGTTCATTAGAATGACCGTTAAAAAGCCATACTTTGTCACCCAGGACGTCTCCAGAAGCCAGGATGTAGCGCCAGGCCACCGTCACGCTGTCGCCCACACAGGTATAGATTGACAGGCCGTCTTGGGGACTGCTGCTTAACCACTGGGCGCTGCTGACGCCTGTTACAAACAGCAACAACACCGCTCTTGTACACAGCGCTCCAGCTGGCGTTGGGATAAGTAACCATTTCCCATTCAAACAGTACCATCATGGGAGACATGGAGCTTTCTGTTTCTTTTCCACATTGTTATCCAGTGTTCGCAAGCAAACCGGTTTTCTACGTCATATGTCAACGTGGACCAATGACTTTGGTAAAAGTCTTTTGGTCGACGTTCCGAGAGCTTTCATCACTTTCCCATCATCCCTACAGTTAGGAGTACTACATAACAGTGTGCAGTCCCACATTTTATACCTGTACCGATATTTTCACTCATTGCTCTTCATATACATTTCCTACACTTTTTTCTCAAGTATTTATTACAGATTGGACTTGAGACACAGATCAATGGAGCCATACTCCACATTATTCACTTAGTTGTGGTCCTGCTTTGGCTCATTGCTGTCCGCTGGACCCTATAAACAATGACTATTACTTAGCTGAGAGTGATTAACACATCGTATGTCTGATGATGGCTTCTACCCTAAAAGGTGAAGCAACTGTCACGCACTTTGTTCTCAACCTTCAGCCTTCATTCTATATAGAGTTGATGCAAGCTCTCCAGGGACAGTCACCTATACCTATCCTATCCAATCCCGTAACTCGAAAGTCGTTGGGGCATCACCTATGATCGTTTAACCAATGTACTCCATATTTCTCTGTCCTCAGCAAACCTCATGGCTTCGCTCAGTGTCAAGCCAGTCCATTCTCGAATGTTGTCCTCTCACGGGTTTTTTTGGTCTCCCTCTTCTTCTGCCTCTTGGCACCGTCCCTTGCAGGATGGTCTTTGCAAGACCTGATGCTCTGGTTACATAGCCATACCATCGAAGTTTCCGTTTCTTCACCACTGTGAGCATGTCATCGTGTTGTCCAATGGCTTGTGCGATGGTCTGTCGGACTTTGTCGTTGGTGATGTGCTGGGTCTAAAAAATGCCCAGAAGTCTTCTGTAGCATCTCATCTCCATGCTTTGTATTCTTTGCTGTATGTATGTTTGTTTGTTTATTTCATTTAACGTCTATTCCCCGAAGTAATTTTAGACTAGAAAATAAAAGGAAGGTGGGGAAAAAGGATATTTGCTACATGGATGGGGGAAGGCAGATAACATTTAAACAAAATAGTACAGTAACATAACATGAAATAAAATTTTAAAAAATTTAGTATTCAAACAATATTTTAAAACTACAACAACAACAAAAATTACAATAGAACATGTCAAACTTGTGAAATGTTCATGTAAAGAAAGTTAAATTTGTGATATTGTCATATACTAAGTAATCAGAATAAACTTGCAATTTTTTTTAATGTCCTTCAGGACTATAAATTATAGATTTAGCGATACTGAAGCCTACAAACAATGACTAACTGAACATACCTTGAATGAAGAAGATCAGGAAGCACAATACAACCCGGGAGAAGTCCATTGTAAAGATGTCTGTTGTCCAAAGTCTGTGGTCCACAAGGCGATATTTGCTAGCTTTTGAAACCCTGCACACAGGCGTTCTATCCCAAGCCGTGTGCAAATCACCAAACACCACCTCCACCCCGCACCCCCCAAGATAACGTAGATTGCAACACCGTATTGTTACGATAACGTTTCTTTTTTGTCTCTCTCTCTGGTGTGTTTTCTATGTAGGCCAGTGTTTACAACGACCTTTCCGGAGACCAGAAGTTATGAGTCGTCCACCCCACCTCCCAAAAGTAAAGATGTGGGTGATGTTGTGCATGGGAGTAAGGGCTTGGGAGTCCAGAATTAGGATATTGTCCAACAGCATGAACATTCTTTTGGTTTCCTCTTGCTTGGAAGTAACAATACCATTCTCTATTTGTGTTCGTTGCGTATTACATTACACTGAAGCGAATGACTGATCACGATGAAACTCTCTTTCGGGCACAGGCATTTGAGAGAGCAAAGAAGATCGTCTAATACTGGTGCTGCTCTCTGCGCACTACACGGCAATATTTATTGTGCCACAAAGTGTGAAGAAGACTGCAAGTTATGCTGTTCAATCAGTGACTACATTGGTGCTTCTGGGTCAGGTGCCATATAGCTTCCATGCTAATCATGCCCAACGTTCACTGTGGTGTGGTCGTAACTGCCTGTAAATTCGAGGGACAGGGATGACCTATAGGATATGTTAGTGGCCTAACAGATAAATTGTAAAACTTTGATAGTGAGTGGACTGGGTACCTAGTGCGATATTTAGCAATCTAACTTTGTTTTGTTTGTTTTTTGTTTAATTTTTTTTAAACCTACATCCTGCGTGATTTGAACCACTGGCACATGATATGATGTCAGTTGTTTGCGGCGTGAGAAGATTTGTCTAAATGCAGCAAGTTAACGCCTCGGGCAGTGTGGAGTTACATCCTGTACCCTGGGGCCACATGCTGCACTTAAACTGGACAAGAACTACTTAAAAGCCTTAACATTAAACAAAAGCAGGTGCTTTCAGTCTAAATCCCAAGATAAGACTGCTGCGCTTCCTTGTCATCTCCATCTTCCTATGCGCTTGCGAAACATGGACCCTCACAGCAGATCTACAACGAAGAATACAAAGCATGGAGATGATGTGCTACAAAAGACTTCTGGGCATTTCTTATACCCAGCACATCACCAACGACGAAGTCCGACAGACCATCAGTATCACACAGCCATTGGACAACACGATGACCTGCTCACAGTGGTGAAAAAACGTAAACTCCGATGGTATGGCCACGTCACCAGATCATCAGGTCTTGCAAAGACCATCCTGCAAGGCACAGTGCAAGGAGGTAGAAGAAGAGGGAGACCGAAAAAGAGGTGTGAGGACAACATTCGAGAATGGACTAGTTTGACACAATCAGGGTTGCTGAGGACAGGGAAAGATGGAGTACGCTGGTTAAACGATCATCTGTGTTGCCCCTACGATCTTCGAGTTACGGGATAGGATAGGATAGGTGCTTTCTGCTATTGCTTTTGCATTGTATCGTTGTCGTCACCTATGAGGGCATTCGGGCTGCCTTCTCTGCGACAGTGGCAGCTACAGCAACGCCTACCATGTTGAGGGAAATAATAATGCTTACATGTGGTTATTTTGTATCTGGCACGGACCTGTCTAAGACATACACGTCTTTTGATTGAATGCGTGAGTGCCCAGTCTAGACCACAGTGTATACTCTTATTGGACACCGATGGGTCACTGCGATGCCTGAAAATCAGGGTCATGTTACTGATATCCTAGGCGATCGTCCTAGACGCTCCCAACCGCGGTCAGCATTACCTGGCCGTCATTGCTTGGTTGTCAGTGTCCCACTTATCTACTGCGGCCCCCAATTATAGTAAAGAATATAGACTTTGCTTATCTATACCAACTATAGTAAAGAATATAGACTTTGCTTATCTATACCAACTATAGTAAAGAATATAGACTTTGCTTATCTATACCAACTATAGTAAAGAATATAGACTTTGTTTATCTATACCAACTATAGTAAAGAATATAGACTTTGCTTATCTATACCAACTATAGTAAAGAATATAGACTTTGTTTATCTATACCAACTATAGTAAAGAATATAGACTTTGCTTATCTATACCAACTCAACTATAGTAAAAAATATAGACTTTGCTTATCTATACCAACAGACTATAGTAAAAAAAAAAAATATAGACTTTGCTTATCTATACCGCTGTACTGTCACGCATTCCTCCAAAACAGCTGTGGTAGAAAGCACATCGTGTGCCTGTGGACTACTTGTTTCAACTGATAGTGTCATAGAAAGGAGTCAGAGGTATTCTGTCGTCGATATCGGGCATGGTACATACAAATTCAAGCAGGCTGGCCAGGCCTACAAGCTTAGACACCCAGCAATATAATCGGGAGAAGATTTGAACGGATCTTCAAATCCTTCTGTTACTGATAATTTAAGATATCCGTTTGATAACACTCCACTTATGTTAGAGGGGGGGAAAGGGGGGCAAGGTGGGAGTTTACCCGAGAAAATAACAAAAAACGTTAGAGGAGAGGTAAAGGAGACACATCCTGAGCTTTGAGAGAGAGAGAGAGAGAGAGAGAGAGAGAGAGAGAGAGAGTGTGTGTGTGTGTAACAAGAGGACCTGTTTACCCTGCTTGTTTTGTTTGTTTGTAGATTATAGTCACACGACACTTTCGCATATAGGTGACTACTGGACCGATTTATACTGACACCAGCGGGCCAGTTGTTGGTAAAGGGGAAAATAATATGATCACACGTTGACCAATCCGGGATTCGAACCAGCGACCTTTCGGTTACTAGCAAGACGCTCTTACCAACTGAGCTACCCGGCCCCATTTACCCTGCACACTTTGAGTTTTTCTTGTTTGGTCAGTAGTAAAACTTAGAAGGTTACTGTAGTCTCTAGCAGACGACAGAAGTGATCATGCGTAACACAGTTGTAGCCTAATACAAAGTAATTCAAACTCCGGCTAAAATAGCTTAATACAAAGTCAGTTAGTGACATCATCGCAGCCTACGATCGAGCTTCGAATTTTATATCCACTTAGATGATTCAGCCAATGAGAACACAGCTAAGGTTAGTTAGAACCAGTTCGGGTTGGTTCAAGGAGAGAGATAGAGAGTGAGTCTAGTTTGAAACGCTGAGGAGTACACAGTAATCTCTGACAGAATCTCTCCTGAGAAGATTAGACAACAGTACTTGTTGAATATTCGAATTCAATCAAGTAGCCACGGCCTGACCTTGTCAAACAGACGAGTAGGCATTATATCGTGAGCCCAACTCAGCAAACACCAACAACCACGTCGACGCTACAGTTGGTTGCCGAGGCATCTCCAGCATTGAGCGCAGATAGCCCAACCGTCGAGCCACACAGTCAGAGACTCAAACGACAACACAGGGTGTCGTAGAAGTGACCTCAACGCAGCGCTTCAACCCCACAGTTTAGAGGGTGGAACCGGTACGATTTCTCAAACCGGTTTTTAACCGGTTTTTCCAATAAAAACACGCAGTTTAAAACCGGTTAACTGGCTAGAAGTTACAACTGGTTGCCCCGGGTAAAGGCCTTCGACTCGTAGTACATCTTGGGTACGGCTGTTTCCTGGAAGTACTTTCTTCCAGGGACGCTGTATTTGGGATCGAGTGTTTCCAGTAGATCTTTGAAATACCGACTCTCCACAATTCGGAACGGCTGAAGTTCTTTCACGATGAATTTTGTCACCTTTTCGTTGATTTCGGATGCTTTCTTGGAGTTAGCTGGATATACCTGCTTCTTTTTGAGTGCTTCACTGATTGTCATTTGTTTTGTGTCGCCTTTACTTGTACTGGCACCTCCTTCAGTCACAATGCTCACGTCAGCGTCAGCGCTGCTGGTACACGGACTAGATCTAGCATGTAGGACTTGTGGGTTAGATCTATTGGGTGCAGGGCCCGCAGGCTTGGCTGGCTTCAGCAGCAGCAAAGTGTGGTGTCGGCGAATGTGTGCATTCAGATTTGAAGTGCCACCGCCAAGTTTAATTCTTGCCTTACACTCTTTACAGTAACCGGTATTATGGTCAACCTTTCCCGCTTATGTCTCTCGAAAGAATCTCCAAATGTCAGCTTTCCCACGCGTGTTCGCTACGAATTTCTCTGTTTCTGCCATTTTGCTAGTGCTTTACGGGACGAGTAATGTCCTTAGAAAAACCGCGGTTTTCCAGTTTAAAAGGCCAAACCGGTTTACCGAACCGTGAGAAAGACGAACCGATTTTAACCGGAAAACCGGTAAAACCGAGCACCCCTACCACAGTTAAGTGCAACAAGAAACCGGGCACTAAAACTCTGTAAAAAAAATGACCCCACATTAGTCCACTCTTCAAGACTTCTGACCATTAGGGCAGAAAGTATCCAGTGCCCTATGATGCAAAAGTAGCTGCCTAGATTATCAGCGATCGAACCATTCGCATTGACAATTGAACTTTTAAGTTAGTTTCGTACTTCGAAGATCGTGTATAGAGTAGAGGAAATAAATGTGTGATTTTTACTGTTATCAAGTGGCTGGACTACATATGATTCATAGCCGTGTGAAAGCTAGTGTGACAGTGATCTTTTACCATTTTTCTATCTATCTCTGTACCCCCAGCCTTAACACAGACCGAGCTAAACAAATAAATGAATTAAGTGAAGTCAAAGGGAGATTACTAGCGATCCCCATCGACTAAGACGTGTGGGTAATTGCAGTCTATTGTGCAGAGCCCAGCAACAATAAAACCCACGCCACAGAGAGAGAGAGAGAGAGAGAGAGAGAGAGAGAGAGAGAGAGAGAGAGAGAGAGAGAGAGAGAGAGAGAGAGAGAATAATAATAATAATAATAATAATAATAATAATAATAATAATAATAATAATAATAGATGTTAAATACGCGCTTTTCCTCAAATCACAATCAGGCTCAAAGCGCGGCGATCTGTACCTACATACACGCTCACATGTTACACACACAATAAACACGTCTACTACTCAAACATGTGGTGTAAAGGCAGGAAAATCGCTGTTAGAAGACGGAGAGGAAATCCAAATTTTATTTTTAACATGATACATTGACTGCATCCAATACTAATATTGTAAACCGGAGAAACCCTCGTTGACCTCAGTTGTCTCGTACCTAAGTCAGAGAGAGAAAGAGAGAGGGGGGAGGGGAGAGAGGGAGAGAAGTGGCGGATTATGCTCTTCATGAGGGGTGGGGGGGTGGGGGAAGGTTCGTGATTACATTATATGACACTATTAGACTATAATAGTTATGTACCACCGAGTAATCCTACAGCCGATTTTTGTTGTCCACTACACGGCAAAATAAGACAGCCGTTAGTGTGCCCCCGCTTTTAAGTTTTTAAAAATTATATTTTAAGTTTTAGTTATTGTGTAGCCGGAGTTTGAAATCACAACCTATCATATTAAAACTCCTTGAAAAGATTGTCCTGAAACAGTTAAATGAACATCTTGCTTCCAACAGCCTTCTCTGCCCATTTCAATCTGCCTCCCGTTCTGATCACTCCAAGCACTGGAACTGCGCTCGTCCATATTTTATTTGACCCCTTGCTTGCCAAGGGAAATGTTCCATTCTCGCTCTTCTCGATCTCTCTGTTGCTTTTGATACCATCGATCACTCTTTTCTCCTTCAACGTCTTCAAAACACTTTTTGGGATTTCCGGCTCTTCACTCAACTTCTTCGTATCTTTCTGACAAGTTTCAGACTCCGTGAACAGTGCCAACTCTTCCTACTTACCTGTGATGTTCCTCATGGCTCTGAAAGATAATTATCATTCTCTCTCTCTCTCTCTCTCTCTCTCTCTCTCTCTCTCTCTCTCTCTCTCTCTCTCTCTCTCTCTCTCTCCCTCTCTCACTCGCTCACTCTCTCACTCTCTCTCTCTTCTTTCTCAACTTTGCCGATTTGATGTATCCGTCATTTTTTTTTTTAATTCTTTTTTGGGTGGAGGTGGGGTGGGGTTTGGGTTGATCATAAACATTTTTTGTTTTGGTGTGCAAATGCGTGAGAATTGCGCTTTGAACCGATTTTTTAATAGGAAAAGTGCTATATAAATATCCTTCTTCTTCTTCTTCTTCTTCTTCTTCTTCTTCTTCTTCTTCTTCTTCTTCTTCTTCTTCTTCTTCTTCTTCTTATTATTATTATTATTATTAGTAGTAGTAGTAGTAGTAGTAGTAGTAGTAGTAGTAGTAGTAGTAGTAGTAGTAGTAGTAGTAGTAGTAGTAGTAGTAGTAGTAGTAGTAGTAGTAGTAGTAGTAGTAGTACAACGTAACCTGATCATGTTTATTCTAGTGGACTGCCAGGAGATCCTAAAGTTTTACCGCAATTTTGTTCAAAACACGAGGACTGCGACAAATATTAATTATAAGGGTGCATGCCATAATGTCATTGAATGTATGTGGGGGAGGAGAAGAAAGTACGGGAAACGTGTGTTTTATTTATTTATTTTTTTAATTTGCCGGGGAGGGAGGGGGTGTGTGGGTAGCTCCTTGCTCTCTTGGATCCCCCTTCCCCCTCCTCCATAGTCCGACGAGAGAGAGTGAGAGAAATAGAGAGAGAGTGTGAGAGAATTAGAGAGTGAGAGAGAAAAATAGAGAGTGTGAGAGAAATAGAGAGAGAGAGAGAGAGAGAGAGAGAGAGAGAGAGAGAGAGAGAGAGAGAGAAATGGAGAGATTGAGAGAACTAGAGAGAGAGTGAGAGAAATAAAGAGAGAGAGTGAGAAAGACAAATAGAGAGAAGAGAGTGAGAGAGAGAGAGAGAGAGAGAGAGAGAGAGAGAGAGAGAGAGAGAGAGAGAGAGAGAGAGAGAGAGAGAGAGAGAGAGAGAGAGAGATGTTTTTTTTAATATAAATCAGTAAATTCGTTTGATTTGGACCTATTAATATAAAGTTAAAGTTGAGTCAAAAAAAAGCACAGCAGCGAAAGTGTGTATAATTGTCCCAGTTTTGTATTAGCACAAGGAAGAGACTAACTGTTTCTATACTTTTCTACGCCATTGCGTAGTGCCAGCGTACACCGCTTTCTTACTGACATACGCATACTCATTTCTCTACTTTCGAAAGTCGCAGTATGTAGATTCAACATTGTATTCGAAACTAAGGCGGAAAAACCTCTTATATTTTCATGTTATAGTACGCTGCAGAGTCTGGCACTGACTACTGTTGTTTCAAAGAGAGTGGGCTTCTAACATGGAAGGGGACACTCAAAATGTTACTTGTGGACAAAGTGGTGAAGAAGAAATGAAGATGATGGGTAATTCCAGCGTCGTAGTTAGATGCACTGGCTGCCAGTACAGCACAGAATCCAGCACAAAATTTCTACACTCTGCTTTAGAAATTTTGACCTGACTTCTCCCAGCTATCTCTCCGACCTTCTCAAAACCTATTCCCCCAATCGCTCTCTTAGATCTTCTGCAGATATCCGTCTTTTAAAAATCCCAACCGTACGCACCAAAACCTATGGCCAGCGCACCTTTTCCTACCAGGCCCCATCTATCTGGAATAAACTCCCTCATTCACTCCGTCACTCCACTTCTATGCTGTCATTCAAAACCTCTTTAAAAACTCATCTCTTCCATCTTCCTCACTAAACTTTCCTCTTCATATTACACAACTGCTTTGTTTAGTCAGATTGTATTTATGTCTGAACGTGTTAATGTTTGCCATTGTAAACGCCTAGGGCTTGTAAAAGGTTAGGCGTATAAATTTACATTTCATTCATTCATTCATTCATTTCATGCTTCGACTAGAGGGAGGTAACGTTGTTTTCAATAACAATCAGGGGAAGGTCTATTATTGAATTGTTGCTTCCCTTACACTACTGGTAGCTTTTTCTATTGGAATCGACTGTGCACATTTTATTTTATTAATTTATTTACTTTAATTGTATTTATTTTTCTTTTATTTATTTGTTTATTTTGTTTTAGGGGAGGGAGTGGGGTCTTAAATAAATCGTTAAAAATGAAAGATTATTCTATCAAACTAGGCTATTGGTTAGCCCATACATATTTCTTTTTGGACCAAATATTTACTACAGTTCTTGTGGGGGGTTTTTTGTTTGTTTTTTTCCATAACTCGTACAAATGAGCAGTATTGAACAATAAAAGTCGAAGCGATCCACGCCAGTATAGAGAGGTGGGTTTGAACAACGACTACCCATTATATTATCATTTAATGTGACAACAAATGAAACACACACACACACACACACCCACACACACACAAACACACAAAAAAACGTGATACTGTGGCTCTTTAATAAGACAGGCTTCAAAGGCACGCTCTGTCATTCCGTCTAAACCTGCATGGTCTTACAACCTCCAACCGCCTTTCTCGATTTATCAATCGGTCAGTATTTGTGTGTGTGTGTGTGTGTGTATTTTCACTCATTCAGGTGATATTAGACATTACAATATACAAATTAAATTGTTTCCACGAATAATGTCACTACAACCTTGATCATAGTCACCATCAGCATCGTCGTCGTCATCATTATTACCACTGCCATCTTCATTATCATCATCATTATCATATTACCATAATAATAATAATGTACTGCTACTATTACTACTACTATTACTACTACTATTACTAACTACTACTACTACTACTACTACTACTACTACTACTACTACTACTACTACTACTACTACTACTAACATCTGTGTTGTAGTTACATCCGATGCTTTTACCTGGCCACGAAAACAGCGACCTCTATCGGTAATAACCCCAAACCCACTAACAACATTGAGTACTTATTCATGACCTCGTACTGGCTGTCTGGGGTCTTCGTCTTCGCCCTCCTGATTGGTCAGGTAAGATGTGAGCTTGTTTTTCATTGGTAGAATATTATTGGTCTCATTATAATAGTTCTACTGACTCGTCATGGAATATGTAATCTTGTTCTTCATTGGTAGATCGTTACTCACAGCGTTATTACAATATGGATCTCCAGATTGGTCAGTTAAGCTGTCAGCGTATTTTTCATTGGTCAATCAGCAGTTAAGTTGTATGTAGAATAGTAAGATCAAACGTGGGTTTGTTTTTTCATTGGTAAGTCATCAGTCACATCATCATTACAATCCGTTAGCTGAAAGGAAAATACTATGTGCAGTGCCATTTGGAAGATGAAATACGCTTAATTGGCAGTGGTTCTTTTGGACCTTTCGAGTCTTGGAACTCTTTCACGAAATAAAATATCCGTTTATCAATTCTTCTGTGTTAAACACTTTTCTCTTTTATCGTTTGTTCAAGAAGCGGTGCCACCAATTGAATCCTCTATTTAATAACATTTTATATGTCAATCTTGCTGTCGGTGTTGCTATGTGAAATTAAACAACACTAACATTTCCTGTTGTGATACTTTTGTTATTGACAAGTTGTCTGTTGCCAGATTCGAGACATAGTGGAGGCAGCGGGACAGGTGAAGGACAACTACCGTAAGCAGATGGACAGCGCCCTACACTACATGCAGTCCATCAACATCTCTAAGGAGACCCAGGACAGAGCCAGGCAGTGGTTCCTTTATAACTGGGACCAATCCAAAACTATTGGTAAGTTCACTTACTTACCCTGCTCACACAGTGATCGCCTTCATAAGATACAGAATGCAGCAAATAAACGCGAAAGATCATGTTACTCCGGTTTTGCGTCGCCTGCAATGGCTCCCTGTTGCTAAGAGAATTGACTATAAGGTCCTCTCCATTACGTATCAGCGTGTGAACAAAACAGCGCCTGAATATCTTCAAGAATTTATTTCTATTTATGCTCCTTCTCACACTCTCCGCTCGTCATCAACATTACGGCTTGTAGTGCCTGGTAAAAGAAAGAGAGAGAGGACACTGATGAAAAGCGATCTGGGGCCAGGTCATTCAAAAATGCAGCACCTATTCTCTGGAATCGTAATTTTAATTTGATATTAAATTGTCAACAGAAATGTTCTGTTTTCGCCTTAAGCTGAAGACCTGCCTCTTTTTACGATAGTAACTAGCACATTTTTCCCTGCGTCCCCGGGGGAGCATGCCTCTGCGCAAAGGAGTTGTGCGCCATACAAGTGAACATTGGATTGGATAAGATAAGTTGTTATGAATAGACGCCCCCCCCCCACCCCCACTGTAATCATGTAGTGAAACCACTCTGTAGTCCATCACATCTGGATAAAGAGGCCCAGAACAGAGCCAGTGGTTCCTCTATAACTGGGAACAGTCCAACAAAACTATTGGTAAGTTGTCATGGAATGGCTTTCCCCATGACCATACTATAGTAAAACCACTTTATAAATGCATAGTCTAACGAATCTCTAAGGAGACCCAAGACAGAGCCAGACAGTCACCGAGGCTTCTGAGTAACTGAGAACAGTTCAAAACTATTGTTACGTATGGTATCCTGGAGTTTTACCGCTCCATTTTATCTACCACTAGTGTTATATTATTAGACTATAGCGCCAGTAAGCGGGCGTTTTCCAAGGAGGCTTTGTCTTTATTGGCAGTTACAATACAAATAGTTCATTCCTTTTTGTTTAGTTTCTATAGTTGTTTCATATTGGAGAATGCCCTTGCCTGTCACGTGGTTCTTACAGTGGCTGTCAAGGTCTGGGATTATCGTTACACGTTGGGCAGGATGTGACAGTAGGAAATGACCCTCTGTTCTTGACTCCAGCACAACGCCTCATTTTATTTAAGATATTTAACTAGTGGTCTTCACTAGTTATGTCCAAAACTAACCAAAAAATATATTTTGTCCAGTTTGCTTCAATATTAGATTTACTTTGTAAAACCAGTATTTCGTCTATTTTGTTTAAGGAAAGATTTACTTCGTAAAACCAGTATTCTGTCCATTTTTGTTTAAATATTATATTTACTTTGTATAAGCACCTCGTGTTTAATATTGAGCGCAACTTGTGATCTGCTATAATGTATTACCATATATGTGTTCTGTATCAGATGAGCGGTCCCTGGTGGCAGTGTTGCCTCGCAAGCTACAGACTGACCTGGCCATCAGCGTTCATTTCAACACTCTCAGCAAAGTACAGCTTTTCCAGGTAAAATGCTCGTCGACGTCTTCTTCTTCTTCTTCCTCTTCTTCTTTCAGCATCTTGAAGATTCTGCAGTCAATGTGCAACTGGGAAGCGTGAGAATATAAACCGAGGTCTAGCCTAAGCACGCACGCATTCCATCGCACTGACTTTAAAGATCCTGACGCCCATATCCTAGACGGGTGAATGCCGGCTACACAAAATAAACCCAGCAGGCACTAGGTCCTTTCTCCCCATCCCCGGTCGCCCAGGATTGGGTCAGGGCGTCAGTCTATGCGACCCAAGGTTGCAGGTGGACGCCTTGGGCTGCTCCTGAGCTGAACAAGAGCTATATAATTTTGATTAAATAAATAAATACATTTAAAAGGTGGAATCGTTGGACATGTCTTTACAATATGGAGTTGTTGTTTCTTATACAAGTGGACATTGGGGTGGGGTGAGGTCAGTCATCACTTTCCTTTTGCTGTGGAGTGAAAACATATTTTCAGTAGTGTCTTTACTCAAATCTTGATTCTGAATCGTTCTCCATATTTACAACCACATTCACAGTCGCTGTGTGTGTGTGGGTGTGTGTGTGTGGGTGTGTGTGGGTGTGTGTGCGGGTGTGTGTGCGCGTGTGTGTGTGATCTGATTTAGTATTTTAATGTTTTGTTCCCTTCCTGTAAGGTGCTATGAGCTCTAGTGAGGAAGGGCGCTGTACACATGTTGTTTAGTAATAGTAGTAGTAGTAGATCTACGGTATCTTGTCTTTTCTTTGTAACGCTTTTTGTTTTTTTAGATGAAAGCTTACAGTTTGGTAATCTTCACAGAGATCTCTCTCCTCCCTCATCCTCTTCTCCTTTGTCAATCCCTAGATTTATTGTGCTGTGATAACGCTAGGTAAGTCGTCTGTGCTTGTTGTGCAGGACTGTGAGAGGAACTTGCTGTACGACCTTGTACTGAAGCTAAAACCCAATCTCTTTCTACCTGGAGACTACGTATGCAAGAAGGTATGTTCTGAAGTTGAATTATCCCTAAGGTAACCATGATAGCAACCCAGTGCTGATGAATAGGGTTGCCTAACTGCTGCAGTAGCTGCTGTCAGTCAATAGTGCTGCACAATGACTGGCAATGCTGTGTGGGTCACAAAGCAATGGGGAGAAAGGGGGGCTGGGATTTGCAGATGCAGTGCGTTTATCATTATGTTGGCCACTTTGTACGTAGTGCATCTGCGCCGAATTGGGTTGAGCTTCAGTCGTAGGCCTACTTTACTGTAGATAACCTTCTCGATGCCGAACAACACTGGTAAAGGTGATAGGATGAACTTTAACCCTGATCAGCACAGTCGTGCGGTAACTCAACTGTCGTTGCAGCCTTTCTTCAGCACAGCAGCCTTGACATTATAAACAGTAAGCCCGAACACTTAAAATGGCTGGCCTTGTTTTGTTTGTTTTTCAGTTCAGTAAGACTAGGTTTTGGAGTCTTAAGTCTAAAACCTGTGGCATTGTAACTCCTGAAGAAGCTTTTAGGCCAATGCACACACAGTATAGAGAACCATAATTATACTTTGGCGTGTTTGACCTCCTTTGGCCTGTAGCCCCATGTCTGCGCAGCGTAGTTGAGACTCGCTGTACCTGTTACCAGTAGAGAGACGAACTAAGACTGGGCTGTACCTGTCACCAGTAGAGAGACGAACTTAAGACTGGGCTGTACCTGTCACCAGTAGAGAGACGAACTTAACACTGGGCTGTACCTGTCACCAGTAGAGAGGCGAACTAAGACTGGGCTGTACCTGTCACCAGTAGAGAGACGAACTAAGACTGGGCTGAAACTGTTACCAGTAGAGAGACGAACTAAGACTGGGCTGTAACTGTTACCAGTAGAGAGACGAACTAAGACTGGGCTGTAACTGTCACCAGTAGAGAGACGAACTAAGACTGGGCTATAACTGTCACCAGTAGAGAGACGAACTTAAGACTGGGCTGTACCTGTCACCAGTAGAGAGACGAACTTAAGACTGGGCTGTAACTGTCACCAGTAGAGAGACGAACTTAAGACTGGGCTGTGACTGCCACCAGTAGAGAGACGAACTTAAGACTTGGCTGTACCTGTCACCAGTAGAGAGACGAACTTAAGACTGGGCTGTACCTGTCAACAGTAGAGAGACGAACTTAAGACTGGGCTGTATTTGTCACCAGTAGAGAGACGAACTTAAGACTGGGCTGTACCTGTCACCAGTAGAGAGACGAACTTAAGACTGGGCTGTACCTAACTTAAGACTGGGCTGTACCTGTCACCAGTAGAGAGACGAACTTAAGACTGGGCTGTAACTGTCACCAGTAGAGAGACGAACTTAAGACTGGGCTGTAACTGTCACCAGTAGAAAGATGAACTTAAGACTGGGCTGTAACTGTCACCAGTAGAGAGACGAACTTATGACTGGGCTGTAATTGTCACCAGTAGAGAGACTAACTTAAGACTGGGCTGTACCTGTCACCAGTAGAGAGACGAACTTAAGACTGGGCTGTACCTGTCACCAGTAAAGAGACGAACTTAAGACTGGGCTGTACCTGTCACCAGTAGAGAGACGAACTTAAGACTGGGCTGTACCTGTCACCAGTAGAGAGACGAACTTAAGACTTGGCTGTACCTGTCGCAAGTAGAGAGACGAACTTAATACTGGGCTGTACCTGTCACCAGTAGAGAGACGAACTTAAGACTTGGCTGTACCTGTCGCAAGTAGAGAGACGAACTTAATACTGGGCTGTACCTGTCACCAGTAGAGAGACGAACTAAGACTGGGCTGGTCTCAGCCACGCAGTGCGCCCTCTGTCTGGTCTTGTTGTGTCCTATTGGCCACGCCCCCTCCTTTTACGACAAAAAATAACTCTTTCGAAAGTATGATTATTTTTTAAATGAATAAAGTCCGTAGTTTTCGTACCTATTAATAGCAAGAGCTGTAGCTAAAACCAGTCAACATTCTGAAGCTATAAATAGCAGCTACCACAGACGGTAAGAGATTGAACCCGTAAAAATAGTTGCTCCAAGGTCACACGGCTATGGTATTCGATGTACTGTTAATAAGGGGACATCACTATCAGAACGGAAATTGAAAATTCAAACTTAGCGGTTGGTTTGAACAACGAAAGCCCTCGTCATCATTGTGTAATGTGATAACAAAGCCCACTGTATCATTGTGTAATGTGATAACAAAGCCCACTGTATCATTGTGTAGTGTGATAACAAAGCCCACTTTATCATTGTGTAATGTGATAACAAAGCCCACTTTATCATTGTGGAATGTGATAACAAAGCCCACTTTATCATTGTGTAATGTGATAACAAAGCCCACTTTATCATTGTGTAATGTGATAACAAAGCCCACTTTATCATTGTGGAATGTGATAACAAAGCCCACTTTATTGTTGTGGAATGTGATAACAAAGCCCACTTTATCATTGTGGAATGTCATAAGAAAGCCCACTTTATTATAGTGGAATGTCATAACAATGCCCACTTTATCATTGTGGAATGTCATAACAATGACAATTTTTAGGGTAAACACGTTTTCGACGTTCAAATTGGGGCCTTTTAAACGGTTCAGTGTTCAATGTTCAGTGTTCAGTGTTCGATGCTATGTAAGTGGCCATCTTGTGCCTGCAGTTGCCATTACTTTGCGCTCGCTTGTCCTGTGTCACCAGGGAGAAGTAGGCAAAGAGATGTACATCGTCAGCCAAGGCAAAGTGGAGGTTGTGGGCGGCGAAAACAACGAGATGGTTCTGGCCACACTGTCAGAAGGGAGCGTGTTCGGCGAAATCTCCCTCTTGGCGATGTCTGGCCGCGGCAACCGACGAACGGCAGACGTCCGAAGCAGCGGTTATACCAACGTGTTCACACTTTCCAAAAGCGATTTCGAGGAAGCTATGAACGAGTATCCAGAAGCCCAGAAGCTGTTGAAAAAGCGAGCCAAGTGAGTACACGTTATGTTGTTCAAGGGGGGGCCATTTTCAATCTAATCCAACACTTCTTTATTTTCCTCAAACAAGGAATTTACACAAGCGTAGATCATTATTATATTAGTCCAAAACCTCATTTTAAAGACAAATGTGTGGGTGGGCGTCTCGGGCGGCTTGAGCTAGATCCTGTATTGGCCAGCGCCTTGAGCAGCTCTTGAGCTGGTAAAGTGCTATATAAGAACGATTAAATAAATAAATAATAAATAATAAATAAATGAGCAAAAATTGCAATCCGCTTTCATTAATCTAAAATCATTAAAGATATGCAGTTATAAACACATTCCTGCAATCAGTTTATTTACTTTTTTTTAAAAATAGGTCTTAGCACTACAAGACATTTATACCACCACTATCACAGCTCCCTATCACAATCACATTTCCTCACTTCCACAAGTCACACATATATTTGTGTAAAGTCACTATCACAGTTTTCATATCACATTTGATCACTTCCACAAGTCACAAATATATTTTTGTAAAGTCACTATCACAGTTTTCATATCACATTTCCTAAAGTTCGATCCATTGGTACAAGCCACAATCATCTAGCAGTTTCTCTCCATCTTCATTCATCTTGCCTTTTTACTAAAACTATCCTATACTATCCCGTCCCGTAACCCGGAGGTCGTAGGGGCACCACAGATGATCGTTTAACCAGCATACTCCATCTTTCTCTGTCCTCAGCAGCCCTGATGGCTTCGCTCAGTGTCAAACCAGTCCATTCTCGAATGTTGTCATCCCACCTCTTTTTCGTTCTCCCTCTTCTTCTACCTCCTTGCACTGTGCCTTGCAGAATGATCTTTGCAAGGCCTGATGATCTGGTGACGTGGCCATACCATCGGAGTTTCCGTTTCTTCACCACTGTGAGCAGGTCATCGTGTTGTCCAATGGCTTGTGTGATGGTCTATCGGATTTCGTCGTTGGTGATGTGTTGGGTATAGGAAATGCCCAGAAGTCTTCTGTAGCACCTCATCTCCATGCTTTGTATTCTTCGTTGTAGATCTGCTGTGAGGATCCATGCTTCGCAAGCATATAGGAAGATGGAGATGACAAGGGAGCGCAGCAGTCTTTGGAATGTAGATTGATGGTCCTGTCTTTCCAAATGGGCTTCAACCTTGTCAGGGCAGCAGTTGTTTGTGCAATCCTGGAGAGGACTTCCTGTCGGGACCCATTGTCTTTTTTTTTTAATAAATAAAACGTAATCTAATAAACTGTAATGGAGGGGTGGATAATAGACACACAAAAAAGTACCTAATAAATGAATAATAAACATATCCTATAGCTTATCAAGGAAAGTACTGCATATCCAAAATATCTACACAAAACACACACGCGCAACAAACACACACACAAATACACACATAAACAAATTGGGGTGGGCAAATCCATTAGAAAGGTTATATAATATAATTGTGTAATATAAAACATAATATGGACTTCTGTAATCACGAGCCACCAGAAAGACTGTACACCAAACAAGCCCCACAGTTTACCTCAAGGGAGAGCATCGAAAAGTCAACACCTTTCCTGACATGTGCTCTATGCACGTTGTCTCCCTTTGTATTTTTTTTTTCTTTGTACAAACAGGAATGTAAGGCAAGACCAACATTTACCTTGTCCAGAGAGCTATAGCGACTTCCGACCACACACTTGTGTATCTCAGTGTTCAAACCGTCCAACCAACAACAACCCTCTAAATACACTAAGTGGTCTTTGAAAGAGGGAACAAGGATTGCCTACCTGGAAGCCACTCTCCAAATCAAGGATGTCATATAGACACTGATGTGAACTCCAAGCACTGTCTTGCCCATCTTCCTAAGCATAGCTGCCACCCACCTTCAGTATATAAGGGGATTTTGACGGGAGTAGGAACAAGACTTCGAATTCTGTGCAGTACAGATGAGATCTTAGAGAAGAGGCTACAAGAGTATGCCAAATATTTCACAATTGCAGGGTGGGGATTTGGAGATTCTCGGAAGGCACTCGAGAAGGGTGCCATTGTTGACAGGGAAGAGAATCATCAACAAGCCCCGCAGGCGAAAACCTAACAAAATTGCCTGACTAACTACTTATGATCCAAGGGCTCCATCCAAAAGCACCATTGTCAAAGAAAGTCTGCCCATGTTGTCCTCCAGCTTACAGAATCAAGACGTTTTGCCAGAGGGAGTGCTGATCAGTGCAGACACAAGATATAAAACGCAGGCTAAAATGTTCAAGTCCACCGCGCCACGACGGTTCCCAAAACTGCAGGCTTTTTCATTTGTTGCGGTCGGTGTGATACGAATCGCCATTCTAGCCAGCTGACACAAAAGTCCCTGGGATGGCCGCTACTGAGCAATCAAGCAGCACATCAACTGCCGGACCAGGTTTGTGATCTACCTCATCAGGTGTGTGTGTCGCCCTGATTTGGGGTACGCTGGGTTTACCGTTGGTTTGAAAGAGAGGTGGAGGATCCACAAGTTGGATGTGAACACTGGGCGAGTGCGACGCTGTAAAGTCGCCAGGCACGTCAATGAAATGGACCACCGTAGAGACGAACAACTTCCGTTTCTCACAATCCACGCTATTGAGGGCTGGCCAGAAGAGAAATATACTGGCCAGCAAATGTGGACAATATCTTCAAGGCTTAAATTCCAGAGCAGAGGTGGCCTCGTTGTGCAGATCCAACAAAGGTTTCAAATATTATACTGTGATACTACAAGTAAACAGCAGTACTTCGGACCTTTTTGGGGGAATCGACTTTCTACAGAAACGTTGGCCGTACAACCTAGACCATCAATATACATGATTACTGTATTCTCTTGTTAATACTCCATATAAATACAGCATTGATTTTATATCCTTTAATCCTACCCAGTTCATTCCTCTGCTTTCTTTCGTTCTCCCTTCCCTTCCCAACCATACTACCACTACCCTCTTTATGTGTTCTGCTTTTTTTTTCATTATTTATTATTGAGGATTTTTATAGCGCACTTATCTCGCCGTACTTGACCAGACTCTAGGCGCTGGCCGATTCGGGATCTAACTCAAACCTCCCGAGACGCCCACCCGCAGCCTTTGGGCGCATGGTCTGACGCCCGGACAACTATCCTGGCCAGCCAGGGATGGGGGAGAAGGACCAAGTGCAAGCTGGGTGTGTTCTTGTTACCGGCACTCACCCGTCTAGGACATGAGCGTCATGATCTTTAAAGTCCGTTATTATGGAATGTATGCGACACACAGACTAGACCTCGGTTTATACTCTCATCCGAAGGAGTAGGAAACGGGGGTAAAGTGTCTTTCCCAGGGACACAACACAATGGCCCGGACAGGGCTCGAACCCGGGTCCTTCAGATCCGCAAGCCAAAGCACTACCATTAGACCACCGTGCTTTACTCCCACTCACGACCGACTTTCTTTCTCTTTTCCCCATTTCCCTTCAAATAGTGTTAGTTTGAATATTGGTATATGAGAAGTTTGTGAGTGACACTTCTGTAACAGTTAACAGGTTTTTTTTTATTTTGTCAAATGACTTACTGTAATAACGTGTATACGCTGGTACATTTCCTTATATTAGCAATTTTACCTGCATCATCGTCGGCATCATCATCATCATCATCATCATCATCATCATCATCATCATCATCATCATCATCATCATCTTCATCATCATCATCATCATCTATCTTTCTCTCTTTCTCTCTCTCTTTTCTTTCTCTGTGTGTGTGGTTTTTTTGTTGCTTTTTTTGCGCGCGTGAGAGAGAATATGCAACTGTAGATATATTGGGTTGGTTGGGTTGGTTGCAGTTTATTATCCTTTTCTATCGGGAAACTCTGGGCCGCCTCCCCCGGGGAAGGCGTAGTCGCAGCCAGTGGCGCGCCCAAACCTTACCTACCTAACATTATTTGTGAATTTTTGGAATTTTTGCTGTACTCAAAGAAAGTAGCATGGCATTTTTTTGTGCACGTTTTTGACCTAGGATGCAGAAAGTGTGACAAAATAGATGTGGGCTCTTTTGGGATGGGGACGATTTTAGAATTTGGTGAGAGATAAATCGCTGTACGTTGGAGACATCCCTGGGGGACAAGTTGGTGTCCCGGGGATGTCTCCCCGGGAAACCAATAAGTGATACCTAATGATTCCCGGGGGACATTATCCATGTGGGGGTCAGGGCCCGGTGTTAGACCTGAATGTAAGTGAATTATTTGACTGTGTGCAGGAAGCTGCTGAAGGAGAACGCCAAGAAGATGGAGAAGAAAGCAGTGAAGGTTGAGGCTGAGGAGATCATCAAGAACCCCAATGAAACGCCCAAGTTGGTCAAAACCGTCATAAAGGTACCTTTCATGTTGTTGATGTTGTTGTTGTTGTTGTTGTTGTTGTTGTTGTTGTTGTTGTTGTTGTTGTTGTTGTTGTTGTAAATAAATAAATATTCCTTTGGAAGTAAAACGCAGAGGTCCATTAAAGGCCCCAAGTTTACTTTGTTTACTTTTGGCCAAAACGGGTTTACACTAAAATTCACATTGTTTTGACTTTCAACAGTGATAAAGTGGGCTTTGCCCAAACCAACCGCTACACTTTGGATTTTCCATTTCTGTTGTGACGGAGTGATGTACCCTGTTTGAGGGCACACTAATACCATATTGGTGTGACCTCTGAATGAACCACTTTATCATGGTTTAATGTAATAACAGTGCCGACTTTAGGGTCAAGCTATTGAACAAAGTCTTCTAAAAAGCGTTGACAGCGACGGTTGTGTGCCAGATCTAATCACAGACTTAGTATGACGGCCTACAAGCGCCAAAACCGAGAGTTACCATTATCCCGAGATAATTGAAATTATCACGTGTTCTGTGTAATGTACAGAGATACCGGTAATCCGCAATGTTAATTAATAATTATCAGTATTTGCCATGCTTTCCTAGCGCCAAAACCTGATAATTATTAATATCATGAGATAATTACAATTATCAAGAGATAATTACAATTATCAAGCAATAATTACAATTATCACTAAAAATTATAAATATCAAGATGAGCATGCGCGGCCCGATGAGCGATGCGCATGCGCGACAGCGGCACTATTCCCAGCACTCCTGGGGTTTTGGCCCTAGTAAAGCGTGGCCGAAACTAAAAATTAGTAATTAACACTGTGAATTACCGGTATCTCTGTGAATTACACATAACACTTATTAATAACAATTATCACTGATACATGTAAGTTTTGCAGGTTTTGACGCTAGTAAGCCGCCTTACCAGAATTAAGCATGATCACGTGAAAATTATAATTATTAAGTGACAATTTTAATTATTATGTGATAATTACAATTTTCAGTTTTGGCGCATTTCCAGGCGGATTGATAGAGCCAAAACTGAAAATTAAACATGATCACACGAACATATTTGTAATTTTCATTGATAATTGTAATTATCTCTTGATAATTGTAATTATCTCTTGATAATTGTAATTATCTCATGATATTTGTAATTATCATATGATAATTGTAATTATCAGGTTTTGGCGCTAGTAGGATGCCATAACTTAGCATAATTAGTGTCTTAGTATATGCGTGGTATCCAAGTCGGTAACCGTGCTTCACACTGCTTCGAGAGGTCCCCAAGTTGGCACAACTCGTCGTCACATATCTTTGTTACAATCACAGTTGCTCCACCGGTTGAGAGAGAGAGAGCGAGAGAGAGAGAGAGACAGAGAGAGAGACAGAGAGACAGAGAGAGAGACAGAGAGAGAGACAGAGACAGAGAGAGAGACAGAGAGAGAGACAGAGAGAGAGAGAAAGAGAGATATTTTTTAACCCAAAAAATAACATACGGTTTTGATAGAAATAGATAAATTCACTAGCTTATGTGCCTATTAATAACCTCAAGGTTGATTTCTAAAAATAGCACTGTTACGAAAGTGTGTATAGTAGACACAGTTATTTATATTGCATGAAAGAGAAACTCACAAATTCCAAGCTTAGCCGTCACTTGAGCAGCGAGTCCCCGCGATATGTTGTTGTAATGTGACATCAACTAGACCTAGTTGAGTGTTGACACAACATGGAAGAGACGGCTAAACGTCAAAGCTACAACGGTTACGCATACTATCAAGATTTAAGATCACTTTATTATGTCAAACATGACACATTAAGACATTGCTTGCTGTTGGACTAAAACAAAGCCTCGTGCAATTATAACAATATACACAACATTCGCCCCTTCACGCTTAAGAATATAAATTACAACAAATACAAACGAAATGTTTTAAAACCTAATTTCACTTTGATTACATGTAACCACCACCCTATTGAAGATCTCGAGAAATAATTCTTGGCAGCCTAATACAGCAATTTAGTTGTTGTAGACAAGAAAATGATATTAGTTTTCGACATCCGATTTAGCTTTTCAAATCAGGCGTTTACATTCGGGTCTCGCTAACCGCGTTATATAGACGGGTTGTCGGCCATTATGGCCGTAAAAAGATTTTCACTGACAATTATCGCATGCGTGACTACGGTTAAATTTGCTTCAAAAAATATAGGTGCGATCCACTTTAAAACTTAGTCCAGAGAGTGACCAAACTTTGTTTGTCTTCATGCGAAACATTGCCACGTGACATTGCTTAAAGGCATTTTGTTGGTCTTTGATTCTCTTATTATTTGACGAAGCTCCTATTTCAGTTTTCTCATAGAATCAGCAGACACTTTTCCACTTCTTAGTTCTTCCATTTGCGCTGACAGGTTTTGAACCCGGAGTCGACGACAGCCCAGAGGCTGCACTCATCCTTGAAGCGGATGTCCGGCACCAGCAGCAGTATCGGGCAGCACCTGCAGGTGCCTGGGCCACAGAGAAAGCTGGTCCTCAGACCCCGCGAAGCCGCCGCCAACATGGCGTTCGATTTTAGCTCCGAACAACTCTTCAAGGTCCTCGTTATTTGTTGTTGATGTTGCTGTTGGTGATGGTGATAGTGGTAGTGGTGTTGGTGGTGATGGTGAAGTTACCACGTGATATTGCTTGAAGGCATTTTTTTTGGTCTTTGATTCTCTATTCGATGTACTGTTCTTGATGATGATTATATTGATGATGATCATGATTGACTTGCTTTATTGATAGATGGATTGATGATGATGACGATGAAAATGATGATATTGAAGACGATGATGATGATGATGATGATGATGATGATGATGATGATGATGATGATGATGATGATGATGATGATGATGATGATGATGATGATGATGCAGGGATGTTGCTAGGAAATTTTTTCTTCGGCGATTTGGCCGAAACAGCCGTGAAACTTTCGGCTTTTTACAGAAAGTTTCGGCTCTCTCTTCCAAAGCAGTCTCACATGTTTTTTTTTTTTTTACTAGATTCACTACGTTAACGTGCACCCTCCACCTCCATATATTAAAGGTGTCCTGTGGATGCATATCTTTGTAATAAAACATAATTTTAAGAGTAGAATAAGAACATTGAAAAGAAATTTTATTTTCTTAAATTTTAGACACACAAAAACCATAAAAAGTTTAGACTGTCCCTTGACAGACCACAATACTGTCAGAGTTTCTGGGTTTAACCTTAGTAATTATGGAATCTTCACCTAAACTGCAAGCGTACAGCACAGGAATATCGCAAAAATGGACAAAATTGAGCCGATTCACCCGTGAAAACTTCGGCTCGGCGAGCCGACATGATGGACAGTTTATCGGCTTTTTTATAAAAAATTCGGCTAAAAGCCGAAGATCCGACCCAAACGACATCCCTGTGATGAAGAAGAAGAACAGACATGGGTCATAATTAATATTACACTTCACCAGGATGAGATAATAAACCGAGATATAATCTGCGCACGCACGCATTTCATCGCACGGATTTTAAAGATCCTGATGCTCATGTCCTAGACCGGCGAGTGCTGGCTACACAAATACACCCAGAACGCACTGGGACCTTTCCCACATCCCCGGGGCCCTGGATGTTGCTCAGTCGTCTGGGCGTCAGACTATGCGCCCAAAGGCTGCAAATGAGTGACTCGGGCGGCTTGCGTTAGATCCTGTATCGGCCAGCGCCTTGAGCGGCTCTTGAGCTGGAAAAGCGCTATATAAAAAATGATCAAGTAAATAAATAAATAAAATTGTGCACAGTGGCATGAAGCTGAGAGCGAGATGGCCCGTTATTTGATGTATGCACAATCCATTGAGGGAATTTAAATAGGGCTGACGCGATGATCTCTTTGCACAAGCCGTATGGGCACTAACTTTTTCCCACGTCCGCGTCACAGATCCTTTTCAAATTCACAGTGAGCGTGGCCCCACTAGAATAAAATTAAACTAAAAAAATACCCCTTTCAAAAGTACGATTTTGACATAAATCTGTCACGTTTGTTTATGTGCCTAGTAACAGCATATAGGTGCATGCTAAAAATAGTATCACTTTATCGCATGCACATTTGTTTACCTAACACAGAAGAGTAAAAAGCCGAAAATTCAAAGGTGAGCAACTACTGTCCTTTATATCGCATTTTGTTGTGACGACAATGCAAGTTCCCAGGTACCGTCACTGTCACCAAAATTACACGAAAATCTTTTTGAGACCCAGGCCCTTAAACCCACCCACCCCACCTCATATCACTGTTTGAATGTGTGTATGATTTCAGATGAACCCGTACCCAGCTATCAAGACCGAGACCTACAACGATTACAACAACGACGGCGACAGTGACGGCGATGACGACGAGATGATAGTAGTGGAGAGGATGGAACAAGAACTTTCTGAGCAAAAGAGCGATGGCAACGTCAACATCGACGATCTCCTCGACCACGAAGATCACGAGGATAGCGACGACGACAGCGACGACGACAATGAGTATTTGGACAGAGCCCAGTCGCACCACAGTGAGAGGTCGCAGAGGTCTTACGTGTCGCATGTGTCGGAAGCCAGGAGCGTGGAACAGGAGTTCTTCCAGAATGTCATCAACGAGCTGAGAGCGCAGGATATCATAGATTCCGACGACGAAATCGTCGACGATGACTTCGTGGATGACGACTTTGACGATGAAGAGTTGGATGTAAAAGACGGGGATGACGAGCAGGATGAGACAGGAGCGGATGAATCGTTAACTGCCACGGAACACAACAGTAGGAAAACTAGCCAAGCAGAAGGAGCGGAAAGTACAGACGACAAGTCTACCTGGACTGATAAAGGTCGGAAGAAGAGCGGGACAGACGAGAAAGGGGATGGAAAGAAAAGCACGGGTGATCAGCCAGTCGGTCAGAAGAAGAACAGCGGAGAAGAGAAAAGTCAAAGGAAGAGCGTCGGTGAGAAGACGGAAGAAAAGAAGAAGAGCAGCGTTGGTAGCCAGGGAGCGGGCCGTAGAAGAAGCAGCAATCCCCGTCCAGCTGGGAACACAGCCAGTAAAAACAAACCCTCGCCTCACCAAGGGGACGCACAGGCGCAGCGCAAAACGGAACACGCCGGTTCCTCCCAAACTGGCAAGAACCGCGAAGGAAGGAAAGACAGCAACGAAGAGCAGAAAGGAAAGAGGAAGAGCAGCAAAGAGGAGCAGAGGAAAAACAGCGAGGAAAAGAAGCAGAAGTCGACCAGTGATCAGCGGAACATCAGCCAAGGCGAGGGAAAGCCAAAACGGAGCGGCCAGACACACAAAACAGGAGCCCAGGGTCAACTCTCTCATAACTACAGCGTGGACAGCATGGACTCAGGTAAGTTAATAATAATAATAATACCGGATGCTAATACGCGCTTTACTTCGAATGATTTCAAACTCAAAGCGCGGCGACCTATACCAACATACACGCTCAGGTGCAACAAATATATTACAGACACACAACAAGGACAACAGTATACAAGGCATACACGTGGTGTAAAGGCAGGGAGATCGCTATTAGGAAACTGAAAGTTAAATAGTTTTGTATTTTTTTTAAATTAATTTGACTGCATCCAATTTTATTTTGAAGGGAGGGAGGGAGGAAACCGGAGTGCCCGGAGAAAACCCTCGGTAACCTCAATAGTCTCGTACCTAAGTCACATACGTTCGCCCCTTGCGGGAATCGAACCCGCGACCTTCGGCATAGGAAACCGGCGACTTATCCACTGCGCCACGAGGCCACCCCAAGTTACTACTACACAGTCATAATGAACCGATTTCTACACTATTACCTGAACAGCTATTACTGCAGGAGTTTTTGTAAATGCAGTTGGACTCCTTCGGATGAGAGTATAAACCGAGATCTAGTCTGTCTGTCGCATACATTCCATCATAACGGACTCTAAAGATCCTGACGCTCATGTCCTAGATGGGTGAGTGCCGGTAACAAGAACGCACCCAGCATGCACTTGGTCCTTCTTCCCCATCCATGGCTGGCCAGGATAGTGCTCAGGTGTCCGGGCGTCAGGCCATGCGCCCAAAGGCTGCGGGTTGGCGTCTCGGGCGGTTTGAGTTAGATCCTGTATCGGCCAGCGCCTAGAATCTGGTCAAGTACGGCGAGATAAGTGCGCTATAAAAATCCTCAATAATAATAATAATAATAATAATAATAATAATAATAATAATAATAATAATAATAATAATAATAATAATAATAATAATAATAAATAGGTCTATTTTGTAACCGGCATTCCCCTGTCCACAACATGAGCAGTACTAATCTTTGATCCAAAAGCTGTGTAACATGAACAATACTAATCTTTGATCAGACAGCTATCTAAAATCTTTGGAAGGTGGGAGAGAGTTTTGAGAGTGTCCGGTAAGCTTTAAAAAGTGGTATGGTCGGACATTTGGATCCATGCAGATTTTCTTGTCATTGTTCACGTCCGCATGAGGCTACTTTGTTTGTGCGCACAAATGATGGTACTTCTCATCTATTCATCACCTGTTGTGGTGCTGTAGGTGTTAAAAGGAGACAGTTAATATCGCGTTTTGTGTTTATGTTGAGCGTACTACCTTGATCTGTGCTCGACCACAGGATTGCTGAGTATGAAGCGCTCCCCAAGCCAGAGTACGGACGACAAGTCTAGCAGTCAACAGGACAGCAAAGAGTCCTTGACCTCTGGTGACTTCAGCTCGCAGCCACCAATTCAGGTTCAAGGTCAAGGCCAAGGTCGCCTAGACGTGCCAGGACAATCCGTCGCTAACCTCATCAGTACTGGAATAGGCGGCGTTTGCGATCAGGTGAGACACGAGGACGTGAACATGCAGAGGTGCCTATGCTTCATCGTTGTTTGATTATCTTGCTATCCTGATAATCCCCATTATTGAAATAAACGCTCTCTGCAATAAGTTTGTATGCAGCTTAAAAACAAGACATTGGATCCCCCACATTGGATAAATCACCTCGCCAGTAAAATTTACGTCCCCAGACACATTAAACGTATAGGGGCCCTCGCCAGTGTAGCAAAAGGCTTATTATATGCAGTGATCACGCGTCACCCAATACAATAGGCATAGAACTAGACGCATTGCAATAGGTCACGCATTGGTAACTCCGCGTGCGAGCGCCTGTACAATTGTGTGTGGTTTTCTTTGTTGTTGTTGTTGTTGTTTGTTTTTTACATATGGGAAATATGTTGCCAAGTCAGCAGTAACTATGGCATGCAACCTTTTGAATGGTCGGACATGAAGCTTAGATTATATGTCCGCAACTATTACCAATACATTTTATAAGCAAACAATCTTCTTTTTCAACTCGAACGTGAATAAAGTCTGCTCAATTTTGATATTGACCTCGGATGTGCTTTAAATTATTGACGTTCTAGCTGTCAGTTGTTCCACAAACTGAATTGTGCATATCCTGAGTGTGTGTGGAGCTTTCAGCACCAATTACATTTGCTGTTCTGCACCATGCAGTACCACATCTGGGCAGCTCACTCTCTGTATGGCACTGCGTAGCAATGCAAGACGATTTTACCGTCCGACCCCATTCCCTACCCCCACCCCACCCCTCCCCTTTACTGCACCTTTCAAGAAAAAGCAACTATTCAATTCATCATATTAACTAAAGGTTGTACCGAAAGAAACTAGTACAGGACACAAGGTTTGGAATGTAGTTGTTGTACCTATGTGTCTAACAAAGCATTGTCTTTGCGTTTCCACAGGGTTTGCCGGCAGTAGGTGAAACGACCGGACGTGTTCGAAAGGTGAGCACAGTAGCTCAGCCCGGTGAAGAGGAGATCACCGTTCACCAGAAAGTCCCCGCGGCCACCCCAGTCACCACTACCACCGCCACTGGTAGTCAGCCCAGCAACATCACCGCCAGTACTAGACATCAAAACGGTAGTAGTCAACAGAGTACAACTACTGGTAACTCAACCAGCGGAAGGCAAAGGGATACCGTCAGCGGCAATCAACGTAACACTTCAACTTCAACAACGTCTTCTGCCATGCCATCCGTGGGTACGGGCGATAGCTACGGACAAGTCAACGGAGTGTCTTCGCGCAAAATTTCGGACGAATCCCCACCCCAGATCCCACCCCAGAATCAAGTCACGTGCGCCGTGGAGATCCACCGAGAGAAGACGAAGACGCCGACGTCGATGATACCCCTGACGGAACAGTCGACGACGACGACAACCGCGACGGGCGGGGCGACTACGGCTACATCCCCAGCAGGAGCGGCCGTGCAAGCCGCCTCCAACACAAATGGTGATAGGAACAGCCCCGTTCCCCAAAGCGGCTCTCCTCTGTTGTACCAAATGTCTCGCATGCGTGAGACCATTGTTTAAGACGGAAGTGCCGTAGGCTACGTATGGAAACAGTCTGCTACACATCACTGACATTCACAACTATAAGTTCATCGGACAACGTTACACTGTAAATGAAATGTCAACGTTAAATTGTAGCCTAAATGAAATGTCTGTGGGTTTTACTGTTATGGACACCCCCCGTGGGTGTGCCGGGGGTTTCAGTATAAATATTATCCCCACTTTCTGGAAATTTAGTGCTTTAAATTCCCACTGTCACTGTCTTTCTCCTTTGTTCTTTCTCATTCCTACTCTGTTCTATCAATCTACTATACTATCTTTTTCTTCGCTAGACCAGTCACCTACCTTTATTCTTGAAAACTCTTCCGGGACAAAACTCCTCATTTGTGTGTGAGGTCTGTTGGATTAGCTTGGGAATATTGGATGCTTTATGCCAGGTGGTCACTGGGGCTTCCTATGATGTTATTATTTGGAAATGTAGGCATTTTATATGTATGTGTTTTGTTTATATTGTATAATGTTGTTATTATATTTTGTTTTTGTAAACGGGGGTTCGATAAATTAGAGTATAGCCTCAGCAGCGTCCCCTGCGTGGGATGTCTTTATTGTATAAAGTGACCGGCTGGTAGATTGCCTTCAGTGTTACCACTAGGGTTGTTTCGGCAGATCTTTTATGCGGATCAGGGGTGAGTCCTCTTTCACTTCTCTGGTCCTGATTTGGCTCGGAAGAGTCCGCTGGACCTAAAGCGATAACCATGTAATGTAATGTAATGTAATGTAATGTAATGTAATGTAATGTAATGTAATGTTATGGACAGAGGGTAAGAGTGCAAGAAAATACAATAAAAGGGATATAAAGTAGTACCAAAAGAACTAGACTTACATGCCCATTAAGAAACTTAATATTTAATAACGGTGAAACGAAACGTCTGCATTAAAACAACAAGGTATTGTTGACTTTGATTTTGCGATGACCTTAACTTCTAGTTTCACATGAACACTCATTTATGATCAAATAAACTACAGCCGAAGTTCTGCAATGTCAAAAACCAACAGTGACCTTGCAGTAACTTTGACCTTGGGTTAACTTTGACCTTCACATGACCTTTAAGGCTCATCATGTATGATCAAAAAATCCAACGTTAGTGCATAATGTGGGTTAAATATAAAACCATTTCCACTGGACAATGACAAATTTTAACATTTTTTGTCAGACCTAAAATGACCTTTTACTTTCAAAATCAACCTACACACGAAAAACGGAATAGGTTATGAAAGAGCAATCTATGATCTCTAAGTACAAGTAGTTGAGACTTCGTATTGCTCATAGTGTAGGGTTAAGGTACAGTGCTGATTTACGAGATGAATTGAGACGCAGTCATGGCGTTATGTTTGCATTGCTTAAATTTCATGTGTCAGGTAATTGTGTAACAAATTATTTAATCTTTGCAAAGTGAGGGGAATTTGTTGTTTATTATTTTTTTTAACTTCAAATAGCACAGCTGTGATACAGTGTGTAATTGCGGAATGAACATTTTTGAAAGTTTATGTTAGGTTAATACTTGGTTGGCATAATTCGTGTTTTATGTTATACATAGCGTAAAATATACTGTGATTTCATTGCTTTCAAAAATAAGATGTTGACTTTTAATAGTTTATTAACAAAAAAAGAATTAAAAATGTGCATTTGTGTACGTTTATGTTTTATTATCTATGTTATATTTAGGTGTATTTTTATGCTGAAGTATAAAATTGTTTTTTTTAAATTGTACTTTACCTTGTTAACCTGTTATGTGTGTGTGTGTTTGTGTGTGAATGCGTGAATGCATGTGAACGCTTAGAGCTAACTGACACTTTGAATTTGATCTTTATAAAATAAATTATTTTACTTTTTATTATTATTATTATTATTATTATTATTATTATTATTATTATTATTAGTATTATTATTTTAAATTATTATGATGATGATGATGATGATGATGATGATGATGATGATGATGATGATGATGATGATGATTAATTTTCTGTTATTAATTGATTAAAAAACTAATATACAGACTGAGTTTTAATTTTGGTAAAATTTAAGTTTTTATTGTGGTGAAATTCAAAATTCATAATGTTTATGGTGTTTTTATATATATATATATATATATATATATATATATATATATATATATATATATATATATATATATATATATATATATATATATATATATATATATATATATATATATATATATATATATATATATTTATTATGGTTGAGTTTTAATAGTTAGATAAATTGATGTTTGTGTAATGACATTTACACAGTGCTCCATGATTCACTGAGTTTATAAATATATTGGCTGTGTTTTAAGTTTAGTACAGTTCATAATGTTTATTTATTTCATATCCCCCGTTGGGGTGCCGGGGGTTTCAGTATAAATAGTATCCCCACTTTCTGGAAATTTAGTGCTTTAAATTCCCACTGTCGCTGTCTTTCTCATTTGCTCTTTCTCATTCCTGCTCTTTTCTATCAATCTGCTATACTATCGTCTTCTTCGCTAGACCAGTCTCCTACCTTTTTTCTTGAAAACTCTTCCGGGACAAAACTCCTTGTTTGTGTATGAGGTCTGTTGGATCACCTTGGGAATAGTGGACGCTTTCTGCCAGGTGGTCACTAGGGCTTCCTATGATGTTATTATTTAGCAATGTAGGCACTTTATATGTATGTGTTTTGTTGATAATTTATAATGATGTTTGTATTCTATTTTGTTTTTTGTAAACGGGGGTTCGGTTCGATAAGTTGGGGTGAAGCCTCAGCCGTCCCCTGCGTGGGATGTCTTTATTGTAAAGTGACTAGCTGGTGGAGAGCTTTCGGTTTTACCACTAGGGTTGTTTCAGCAGATCTTTTATGCGGATCGGGGGTTGTCCGGTCCTGATTTGGCTCGGAAGAGTCCGCTGGACCTAAAGCAATAATAATGTAATGTAATTTATTTCATAGTGAAAATTGTTCCACAATTCCTCAAATTCAAAAATATAATGTTGAATTTTAATAGTTTAGTAACTTTATGTTTATGGAATTAAATAGTGAAATGTTCCGTTACTCATTGATTAAAAATATATAATGTCTGAGTTTTAAGTTGAGTAAAATTCATGATGTTTATATAATGTTATTATGTGTAGTGAAATGTTTTATGAATCATTGATCAATAAAATATCATGTTGCATTGAAATAGTTTGGTCAATTATGGTTTGTGTAGTTACGTTGTCAAATGTTCTGTCATTCATTGATAATAATTTAAAAAAAAGTATATATCGTGCTGGTTTTTATAGGTTGGTAAAAATTCATGTTTTATATAATAAGTAATGCTTACAATTTGAAGCACACAGATTCTTACAAAATGTACCCTTGGCACAATTTACAATACCTCTCCAAATACAACAATAACGTTCCAGTTTTCGGTAAACCAGCTCCAGCATATTTTGAAACTGCAAAACTGCACTGTTCGCAGATTGACATCTACCAGCCAACACATCATGAATTAGTGGGTGTGTGCACTGTTGGCAGATTGACATCTACCAGCCAACACATCATGAATTAGTGGGTGTGTGCACTGTTGGCAGATTGACATCTACCAGCTAACACATCATGAATTAGTGGGTGTGTGCGCGTTGCAAGCGTGCGAGCAACGTGACTGGTACTATTTCGGATACGAGACCAAATTCAGCTGGGAGATGACCAAAAAGCGCGAACTCGCCTAAAAACGCGAAGAACTTTAAAAAAACGGGACTGTGACTCAGAAGTGGAAAGGACGTCTGTGTTGCTGAGTGTGCTCCCTGTGGCAGGCAAGACGTCTTGGTGCTGTCTTTGTGTAGGTTTCTCTAACTTTGGCGACTGACAAACGGGCATTCATTCTCACCTTATAGGCTTAATTATTCCCATTAAAACAAAGTACTTCAAAGTATTTCCAGATCAGTTTGGATATATACACAATTCAAATAAGTGGATTTTTAATTTGTCCAATTTTCACGTTTGCCCATAAAATATCATCTCTCTCTTGCTCTCTCTTCCTCTCTCTCTCTCTCTCCCCCTCGTTTTTTATAACGAGTTTAAATGGTAAATATATATTTTAAGTATTATTGCACTGGCCTGTGGTTGCACTTGGGACGCATCTTATGACAAGCTGAAACAAGGCCTAACCAAGATAATGTGACCCATAGGTCGCAGCCTGTCTTATTTTGAACTAAGCCGTTGTGTGATGACAAAACAGGGTAATGTATGGATAACAAAACAAGGGAAGTCCGTTTTGTTAAGGTGAGATTGTGTACATGCACATCATGATTATTCATGGAGAAAAACGACGAGTCACATTGCCACTGGAAATTAATTTGTGAATGTCATGTGTCCGTAGATTGCGGGATCCACGCAAGCACGTCAACTCCTTCCTTCGAATGAGAGTGTTAACCGAGGTCTGTAGTATGTGCACGCATACATTCCATTCCACGGGCTTTTAAGATCCTGACGCTTATGTTTTTGAAGAGTGAGTGCCAGTTACTGCATCACGTTCTGCGTCATGTCCTATCTTATTTCCAAGGTATGTGGATGTCCACGAACCTTTGTGCAGGCCTAATTGGACGCCTCCTGCCTATTTGGACGCCGGGGCCGGTCGATCGGGAAGTTACTGTGAGTAGATAGCGAAGCATTAAAAAAATTGACGTCAGCCTATTATCTATATATATGTTTTGTATTTTTATGGTAGGGAGATCATTTTCGCTTGGTCATTTTATAAGGAGATCGCATGCTGAAAAAATGTGGGTACCCCTGCTCTAGAACCAATATTAGAGTCTTCTTATCGAAGTTTTTTTTCCCCCTCGTCGTCTTATATGATAACATTACGTAATGGTGGTGTAATTTAATATCAACTGAATACATATATGCGTGTGGCCGTTTCACTGTGTATATGTCTACGTCTTGGTGTTATAGTTTTTAGCAAAAAGTACTATGTGTTTTGGGCTAGGTCTCTATTCTGTGCACCTTTCCGTAATAATACAAGATCAGTCCTGTATAGGTCTAACACATCGAAGGACTTTAAACAACAGATCATCTTCATCATCATCATATTGCAGCATGCTTTTTTTAAATCCCACAGACTGGCACAGAGACTCCATGATTGAAGTGAAGATGTTGCAGATGACTTTAATAATAATAATAATAATAATAGTAATAATAATAATAATAATAATAATAATAATAATAATAATAATAATAATAATAATAATAATAATAATAATAATAATAATAATTGTCACGATCAGGGGGAGAGAACTAAATAGAAAAGATAGAGGAAAAGTGAGAAAAGACAGAAATAAAGAGAAAACCCCTGCCCATTCTTTTCAACAAAAGATGTGACCACATCACAGCCAGGAACTCCAAAACACTAAAGGATGATTATGTACATTTATTACATATTTTACATAGATGAATAGGATGGAGGCGACTGAAGATGGAGATGAAGGTTAGGTGAAGTCATGAAAGTGAGTGAAGGTGAGCATGACCGATGGAAACGATGTACCGTCAATAAAATAAAAGTAAAAGTTTCTTCTTCTTTCCTTAGATACTTTGTATAACGTCTCTTAAACTGAATTAAAAAAAACCGTTACATAAAAGAAATCTTAAACTGTTACTGTTCCCCATAATAACCTTTTTCCTTCAGTTGCACTAAACTGTAACATAGTATGTAGGGCGTGATCTAACCTCCCTTCTGACCCGAAACATAATAGCTTTACTACTTAGCTCAGAGTTCCAAGGAAAGGTCATGTCCAGCGACCTCGGAGAAGACCAAAGACTGAAGACTAAGGACTGAATACGAGCAGCGAGTACGACGTCGTCGACGGGGAGAAAAACTCCTCTCACACCAATGGAGACTCCAACAACAACGCGAGAGAAGGAGTAGTCCAATCTACCCCGACACTGGTGAACGATGACGACGACGTTGCCGCTAATGACGACAGAAGGATGAAGAGGAGTCGCTCCAGCTGCACGGCGAGACTAACTCAGAACGCCGACCCAAGTCATAGCAACAGCAACCGCCACTTCCCACAGCAAAAGACCTGAAGCTCAGAAAAACCAAAGAGGCCTAAAGGCCCAAGTAAGACACTTGGTTTTAGGATCAACGTCAGTGGACCTCCCTTTTTTCTCTCTCTCTGCTATACGGGCAGAAAGGAGGTTCACAATCACACTATACTAATGATCAAAACACTACTAAGTGCAACCAATTAACCCACTTACATGACATGCATATGCATTATTTTATGCATTATTTGTAGCCCTTAAAGAATACTGATTATTAACACCCAATACTTATTACTATAAATATAGTATTCTAAATTATATATCGTCAAGATCAATGCACACTCTTCATAACATTGTCACTAGTATAAAATAAATAACAAAATTAGAAAAGTAACCTGCAAAGATTACACGTGACACACATGAGCTAAACGACAGCAGCAATGACCAGCAGATCTCTCAGTACTACAATAAACGGCTGTCATCAGGTAAAAAAAAATAAAAAACCTATTCACTTACTCTATAAAGAGCCTCTTTATCGTACGACGGCCCTGGCATCAACAGCCACACGCAACCGGCCGAAGGACACCGCTCGAGACGCGAATAACCACGACGGCCACAACCAACGCCACCGACAGCGAAGATGACGACCGCATCTCTCCTTGAACACAGCAGGAACCGCTGCAACCACCGTAGCACTGAGAGGGGCCGGACGTCGGGAAACCTTAGCTTCAAGATAACACGGGGTAAACCCGCACCCGTCATGGCGAAAGCGGTAACAGAGCAAGTTATTAGAGAACCTTACTGCACTACATCTCGACACGGTCTGCCCTCCCACCACCTAACAAATTACCGACGATGTGAACTCGGCCGAAATATTTTAAAGCCGATTGGCTAAAGCAGAATCACAACTGGAAAAGGGAAAGGAAGAGGGAGAAAGAAACAGTATTCATCCTGTACCACACATCCACACTCATCCAGCAGAACGAGCAAAAGGTTCTAGCAGTGTTCGCACGTGCAAAACCTACACCCAGGGGTGGAATTCATGGCCAGTTAAATTATAGGCGATGGTTAACGTTACCAACATTGGTTTTGTAACCAACAATGGTATCGTTAACCATCGTTTAGCAGATCGCTATTCATGAGCGAGTGTCCACGCATTGTTACTTAACCAAGGCTATTTTTGGGCTGTGCGGGAATATCCGTACGGGGGCATAATTCAAGCAGCTGTTTTCCTTCTTTCGTCAACAAAATAGGCCTATAACCCATCGGAATCGTGCAGCCGCACGATTAAAGTCTGGCAATGGTGGCGTGATTAGCAAGCCTACCGACAGCATGCTGGATATCATAGTGAGCAAGGAGAGCGAGCTTTTTGTTGGGGTGAAAGGAGAGAAATCACTTTTGATCACTTTGTAGTTTGTAATGTTAGGCCTACATTTTGTTTTTAGACTGAGGTTCAATTTCTGCCGTTTCTGGGTAGTTTGGAACTTGAAATGTTGTCTTTATTTCGTAGGGTTGCATTACCTTACGAGTATAAACTATACAGATACACAATAAGCCTACACATCACCAGTCAAAATCCAACAACAATATTTTAATAATAATAATATTAACCCGTTTTATTAATATGACAGATTATTAAAGGTGCCAGAGGCATAAAAACAAAGAGTGAGACACACATGTAAAAGTGGTGACAAAACGCCTTGCCGATCACACAGTTTCAGTCTGTCTACCGCGTTCGTTAACGTGATGATATCATGCCGACGAAAACGAAATTTTGATACCAGTTCCACATCATCAAATTTGTCAAGTGGATTACTTCTGTCGCGAAATACTCTCTCTCTCCTCGGAGCTCGTCTCTGTCGAAGTTGCCACCAAACGATGGCCGCCATTTTTAACCAGTGTTCCATTGGTTATCGGGTGGTCCCACCTCCGTTAAAATAACCATGGTTAGCAACCGTCGTTAACTCTGCTAAGGCCTCATGAATTTAAAATTTCCAGCTTAACCAACGTCGTTAATTTTACCAACATTGGTTAAGCCTTAACCAACGGTCATGAATACCACCCCAGGAAAACAATTATAAATTTATGTTGAACTACCACAGTGCTCGTGAGAAACAAACCAAGAAAGCAAGAAAGGATCAAGAAGTCGTGCAACAATAACTATGAAAAAAACACATTCCATAATGCCTATATATTCTCTCACTATCTCTAATTTCCCTTTCACCCCACTCTACCTACTAATACCAATGTCACGACTCGTGACAATAATAATAATAATAATAATAATAATAATAATAATAATAATAATAATAATAATAATAATAATTCATCTACCAATGTGTCAGTGGCAACTGTTAGCGCGTTGCCGTCGAAGGCAGCAGCGTATTTTACAGACAAGTTCATTTGTGTACTAAAGGCGCTGTTGAAGAGCTTTAAAGTCATTATTGCATGTCTGCTTGGTGGATAATATCATCAAATCGCCTCATCTCTATTGGTTCGAATCAATTACATTACAGAACATTAGCATTTGAGCGCCATTTCCCAATTGTTTATTATATAGGTACATACATATATTACATACATACAAACATACATACATACATACATAGGGATAATATTACATACAAACAACGATTTATATTTGGGGCGTCCAGTTAGGCAGGGGGCGTCCATCCCCCGTTGGGGTGCCGGGGGTTTCAGTATAAATAGTATCCCCACTTTCTCGAAATGTAGTGCTTTAAATTCCCACTGTCGCTGTCTTTCTCATTTGCTCTTTCTCATTCCTGCTCTGTTCTATCAATCTGCTATACTATCGTCTTTCTTCGCTAGCCCAGTCTCCTACCTTTTTTCTTGAAAACTCTTCCGGGACAAGACTCCTTATTTGTGTGTGAGGTCTGTTGGATCAGCTTGGGAATATTGGACGCTTTCTGCCAGGTGGTCACTAGGGCTTCCTATGATGTTATTATTTAGCAATGTAGGCATTTTATATGTATGTGTTTTGTTGATAATTTATAATGATGTTTGTATTCTATTTTGTTTTTGTAAACGGGGGTTCGATTAGTTGGGGTGAAGCCTCAGCCGTCCCCTGCGTGGGATGTCTTTATTGTAAAGTGACTGGCTGGTGGAGGGCATTCAGTTTTCCCACTAGGGTTGTTTCAGCAGATCTTTTATGCGGATTGGGGGTTGTCCGGTCCTGATTTGGCTTGGTAGAGTCCGCTGGACCTAAAGCAACAATTATGTAATGTAATGTAAGGGGGCGTCCAATTAGGCTTCTATGTCAGACCCAATTGGACGCCGGCGTCCAAATAGGCAGAGGCGTCCAATTAGGCCTGCACAAACCTTTTCTTTTTTCCTTTTTTTTTTCAGGTTCTCAGGTCCCAGAAATTACCGATAAAAACGGACAATAAAGAGTTGGATTTTTTTAAAAGCCTATGTTCCTGAACCTTTTTTGTCTGAGAACATTTTTTTAAGTTCTTAAATCTTCACAGGCCATTACATTCTTCCACCCACCACACCCCTCCAATCCTCCCTCACCCCAATACAATACCCTGTCGTCCAGGCTTGTGTTCCGTTGTCTGGTGAGTTAACCGATGCAGCAGCTATTCCAGAACATGGAGACGTATTGACATAAAACTGGGGCTGTCGTTCACAATCACAATATTCATGAAGCGCGCAAATTGCAGTAAAAAATACTCCGCTTTGTGACATATTTGCGTGCAGCCTTTGTATGCAAATCACGGAATTTGCGAATCAAAGGCAACCGTCACTGAAGAGTCTCTCTCTCTCTCTCTCTCTCTCTCTCTCTCTCTCTCTCTCTCTCTCTCTCTCTCTCTCTCTCTCTCTCTCTCTCTCTCTCTCTCAGCTAACTAGAAGAGCTTACTAGCAAAAACTGTACCTTTGATACTAGTTATAGGTGAGTTTTTTGTGTGGTCCAAAACGCGCCTGCATGGAAATCGTAGGGAATTCGTATCAGCATTGACTGTGTTGGTTCCGTTTATTCGCTAAAGGTTATAGTATTTAAACAAATGTGGGATTGGCCTTTTCTGATATTTGACCCCTGCGCGGAATAGACGTTTCTTTCTTTATTTTAAAAAAATAAGTTTTTTTAAACTCCCATATAATTGCAAGTTGGCGTTTCGGGCGGCTTAGATGAGATCCAGTATCGGTCAGTGCCTTGAGCAGTTATTGATCTGGAAAAGCGCTATACAAACAGTTAAAATAAATAAATAAACATACATACAACACACAATGTAATGTCGACTTACTCTAAGCTTGCGTCTTTGGACTCTTTTGTTTTATCAACGCACGCCATTTTGGCCTATTAACGTTGAGGGTGTGACGTGCAGGATCGCGCTAATTTTAATAAGCCTATTATTACCGTGTCGTCCATCACCGTTATCACTCTCAAACCCAATATCAGAGATCGCTGATGCTTACAACACACTATTTGAGTAGCAGTTGACACAAGGGCCGGATCGATGCAGTGCTGCTATACGTTTCAATGCATGCGACTGGTTTCGTGTATAGTAGTTTCACTAGCACCAGGGGCGGATCTTTCCATTGTTGAAGGGGTGTGCACAGCTAATGCGAAGTGGCGTAGCCACAAGCGCGAGCCTGCGAAGCAGGCGAGTGTACTAGGGGGGTCCGGGGGCTTGCCCCCCCGGAAAAAATTGAAAATAATGGTTAAAATCTGTGCAATCTGGTGCATTTTGGGCATTATTTTAAGGACTGATAAAATAGTATTGTTTTGTTCTAAAAGTCCTCTTTTAGTCCCCCCCCCCCCACACACACACACACACAAACACCCCTCAGCAAACTCTGATGATAAAATTTACAATAGCAGAACATCTTGCATAAAGGCTTATACAAAGACAGATAAAGTTACTGCAAATAAAACAAGAAATAGCCACTCACATCAGTTTTATTCAAAACTGACCTGATGCATGTACAAGTTTGGTCACAAAAAAAGGAGCACTAAAGATTAGAGGTGCACACGCACTACAGATTATGGTCATAACGAGGTAAGTTTCTACAGAAATCAGATAAGTGTCTTTCACAGAAAAGGTACAGATAGTGCTTAGAAATAAAACTGGATTTTGTTGTTGTAATATTTCTGTAACATACCTGTCAAGTGCTACGGATTTTTGCGTAGCGCTACGCATTTGAAACATTTTCCCATTGCTACGGCGTATCACAAAGCTGCTACGCAATTTTTCAAAAGTGACGATAATATTTTTTAACCAAGGGGGTTTTCGCGCGAAAGTAGTCTGTTCCGGTCGAGTCCGGTTTAAAGACACTTATTAAAAGCACCGCACTTCCGCAACACGTGTTCGTTCAGAACTTCAGTCTACGATCAGCCTTTGTGAGGGAGAGAGAGACAGACGGAGTTGAACAAAGAAAATGTTTATAATGATAATGGTAATAGCTAAAGTGTTGTGCATTAACAAGATTTTACAATAAATTTGTAAACACATTGGATGTGTGTGTTTATATTGGATGCAGAGGTTTCCAGTTTTGTTGCGAATCGCGTGATTCACATTAGTGCTACGCCAAACCTCCATTTGCTACGGTTTTTTCTGTTAAATTGCTACACCACAACCCGAAAACCCCTTGACAGGTATGCTGTAACATCTATCCTTCTTATGCACACACACTGTCTTCGCGCATGTCCAACAGATCATAAAAACAGAAACCTATTGTTCTATCAGTCTAACTGTCATAAACTGGCTCCCGCTCTCAATGTCTGTTTAGTCTTGTCACGCTTCAGTTTGCTAACCTATTGTCGCACTTGGACTAGAACGACAATTACTTGGCGATTACGCAACATTATCAGAACTTTAACACCTTCGGGCCCTCCTGCTCTCATTGCGATCGAGATCGGAAGCATAAATAACCAATCAAAACCATTGAGAAAAACAAACAACTTTTTGCACCAAGGAGGAAAAAAGAAAAATGAGCAGCAACTGTTTGTCTTCAACTTCCCTTCATGGATAAAAATTTTATATTGCAAGAAATACCTGTCTAGATCTAAATCTGATGAATTTAAAAAAAAACTAATTTGGAGGTACATGAAACTGTGTGGTGAGTGAGAATTAGTATTTTTTTTCTCTTCTTTCTTCTCCTTTTCTCCCTCTTTTTTTTTTTTTTTTTTGACCGCCAGGGGTGTGTGCACGTGCACAAGTGGCACAAGAACAAGATCTGCCCCTGAGCACAAAATATAAAATATTGGCCCACCGCCGTAGTAAGTAGTAGAGCGTTCGCTTGGCACCCGATTGACGCAGGTTCGAGTCCAGGGGCAAGATCAAAGTGGTCTCTTCTTGTTTTTTTTTCGCTGTCCATCCTAGCAGTATGCTTGATGTGGTGGATCAGTGTTGATTCAGGTCTGTAACCTCTCTTCCCTGCCATGGTTAGCCCAGCCTGCCGTACCGCTAATCTGTGCGTGTCGGTCTCACTGTCTGGAGTGTCCGTCAGTGTGTATAGCGGTCTGTGTGCCTGGGGGCAGCCTACCGTTAGTTGTTATAGGTCTATGTCTCATGCATTTTAACTTGTTCCTAGTGGGCATAGTCACGTGGGGAGTTTCACACAAGTTGGGAAGTCCTTGTATTATTCAAATGGCTGTGTTTTATTCTACTGTTGTGCTATGGAGGACCCTTTGTCCCCTATACGCACTGTGTCCGGGGACGTTAATTTAAATAATGCCAAATGGAGGACCCACTTTGTATGCACACAACGTTTGTTAACCCCCAATTAAATGGCCCGATTCTACATTTTACCGCGGCCTTGCTAACACTTAACTCTACCCCTAAGGGCCTGACACGCGTGCTGATTTATTTTGTAGTCTACACTAGCTTGTACAAGACCACAGGGGCATTACACGATGTTGGGTATAGCGAATCCTCTATATCGCAGAAGTAGACCTTGTAGGTTACGACTGTAAAGTCAACTTCTACACTATATAGAGGTTCGAGTAGCATTTTGGCGTTACACAGGAATCCAAGTCGTGAATGAATGCCTACTAGACAAGGAACGGTCTGGAGCTCAGAAAGACGGGACATAACTCCTTGAGAAAGAAGATATGGACAAGCTAAGCAAATAGTCGATCTCTGAAGATCAGAATGCAGTCGAGATCGGTTATATTCAAGCGCAAAACTGAAAGCATAACTTCAAGTACCCTTATTATTCACGCCTGCGATGGGCTCATTGGGTCAGGTTGTTTGATTTATTGGTTTTACACCAATTGGTAGGCATTCAAAGATCAAAGATCCCCACTCTCCGCAAGGCTTCATTCCCACGTTCGTCGCTTTTGGGCTCGCTGCACTCACTGCTTCTGTACGCTAGTAACATTACCACGGAGCCATATAGCTTCAATCGGTTTCGTTGCAAAGTGAACGAAGGGGATGGGTGAAGAAGATGAGTGAGATCAACTCGCTCACACTCACACGACGAAGGTAGTCAACACAGGACAATAACCAACTAGATGGCAAAGCAATGCGAATGGTTCGCTCGCTGATAGTCTAGGCAGCTATGTTTTCTTCATAGGGCACTGGCTACTAGCGTTCATGAAGAGTGGACTACTGTGGTCCTTTTGCTACAGTTTTAGTGCACTGTTTCCTGGGCACTTAACTGAAGTGTGGCGTGTTTGAAGCACTGCGTTGTGGTAGCTTCTGGTACACGCTGGGTCGTCGTGTAGTCTTTGACTTCTGGTATGACGTTTGGGGCTATCTGCGCACGATGCTCGGCAGCCAACTCGAATCGTAGATTAGGTTCTGCTCTTCTGTTGAGTTGGGCTCACGATGTCCTGCCTGCTCGTCTGTAACATATGAGACGAAATTCTGCACAACCCTGAATAATAGGTCTGTGCAGAGCGTCTCACTGAAAGCCAAAGTAGCCCTCAGTGATAGCTCCACATCTCTATACATAAGCGACGAACATTCTGCTAAGTTGGTGGTCCACTGGAATCTCCACTCTAATTTCCTATACATACATAAATATAAATCGTGGCTAACTATACACATAAACAATTAATAATATTATAAACATTCACTGGTACAGCCACTGGTCTGCAAGCATACATATAGGTAAAACAACAGTGGTTCTGTCAGGTATAAGCCTACAACATGGCGTCAAAACCAGTCGTGCTTGACACGTGTTCGGCTTCTCCACATGGTAAGGCAAAATCGGACTAACAATTCAAATCTATGCATAGCAAATTCCACAAACATAATTTCAACAATAATATAAATACATCACGATGAAACAGAAGTATGTTCATTTACCTGTTCGAAAATGTCAGGCCCGTGGCTACTTGATTGAATTCAAAAATTCAACAAGAACTGTATGACAGAGTCCAAATTATGGTTTTAATACAATGTTAGAAGTGTACCACAGTTGTTGGAATTGATGTAACGTTTTAACAAATTTTAGAAGCGTATTACAGTTGCTGGACATGCTTAGCTTTGATCTAAAGAAGTCTGTGTTAGTGTTGATAATAAGAGGTTATACAAACGAAAACGTCATTAGCACCGAAATTATCCAAACCTTAAGGAAGCGGAAGATAAATGAATTGTTGAGATAGATGGTTAAAAGGGGTAGTGGAAATGTCAGAAATTGTTTTGGGTTTTGTGAAATTAAAACAAGAAACAGGAAATAAGAAGTAAAACAAGAAATATGTTTGTTGATTATGGGAGTGGGTTATAAAGGGAATTTGTGAAGCATGAATATAAATAAAGACATTGATAGGTTTGGTTATTCAGCAATACAGAGTTATTGTATAATATATTTGTAAATATTAAGATGTGGAGGTGATTACAAGTATAGATGCACTATTAGTAATTTAGAAATAATGGTTTAGAGGTAAGGTGAATGTTTATAAGTGATAAGGTAGGTAGTGAGGAGATGTCTTGGTGTGGGAAAGTAAATTTTAATCAAAGTTAGAGGAAAGACGTGGAGTGTGGTTAATGTAGTTTTGTTTCACCTTTAACATTGCGTAGCCGGTTAGGTGGCGAAAGAAACTCCACAGAATGGTGTAAGGATGATAGATAGTGAGACGGTTTGGGAAAATGTCTGGAAATTAATATTAATAAGAGAAAGAACGCATGTCCCTATAGGTGTTGTTATAAATATTCATAATTGCACAGTTGACCAATCGTTATTAAGTTGGGAGGCGAAATGTTGAGGCTGGATACCCATTTTATATATATAAGATGATGCACGAGAGAAGGGAGCTAAGCCTCCGCCAAAGAATGTCTACTTAGCCTCCGCTCTCTGTCTCAGCTCTCAGTTTCTTTGTTCTCTGCCTCCACATTAAGTGATGGAATTATACTAGAAAGGTAGGATGAAGATTTTGTATTTTAATGTTTTGATGTGTGTTGTGCAATAAATAAATAGTTAGAAAAACAAAATGAAAGAGTTGTGGTTTAGCAAATTAAATCTCTCGAAAAACTTTCTCTCAAGTTGTCTGTGTAAAACATTGTCTCCATAGAATGCTATAGTTGATCCCCGGACGTGAAGGCGATGAGCTGACCGCGTCATACTTGGTGGACCCTGCGGGGTAGAAAAAACAGGTAGAGAAAAAAATTAGAGGAAAAAAAGGTAGAAAAAAAGAGTAGAGGAAGAAAAGAAAAGAAGAGTAGAAGAAATACCTGTAGAACACATTTACTACAATGGAGGATCTTAGTTCGGAAGTTTTGTGGGAAATGTATGTAGAAGAGGAAGGACTTTTAACTGAAATAGAAAACATTCCCATTGACAGAATTTTTGACCCAACAGAGAGTCCGGCGCATCCGGATGATGCACGTGCAGGAGATCTGTATGACTATTTTAGAAATTGTGATAATTTCTATGAAATGATTACTTCAGCAAGGGTGTCAACTTGCATAGACTATTTAGAGAAGCTTCACAAAGCTTGTGTCAGGGGTGTGAGGCAGAGTTGCGTTTAGGTAAAACCCGTGTTGTCTGAAGTAGAAATGTCGGATTCCGAGATAGAAACGAGCAGTGAGGTAGGAGATGCTGATGTAAATGATAGGGTGGAGAGCGGAGCCACTGGTGAAGTGAAACAAAATGAACGGGATGCTCGTCACCTTCAGGCGGAACATAAACAAACGGTAGACCTGGAGAAAGACAGGGATGAAATCGGAGTCAAAGACAAAGCTGACAGTGACAGTCATTCTGAGTCGTCAGATACTGACAAACTATATGAAGTAGAGCGTGTTGTAGCCTGTCGTAACAAAAACGGCAGGAAAGAATACAAGATAAAGTGGAAAGGTTATCCCAACACGACATGGGAACCTCTAAACAATATTCCGGATAATTTGATTAGAGATTTTCACATCAAGAAGACACATCAAGGTCGGCGGAGACGACGTCCCCACACACGAACAATGTGTATCTACTGAAATGAAATAAGAGACAGACATAAGTCGGTGCGACTTTGACATGGTTTACTTTAATGGTGTTTTATTACAAATAATGTGTATAAAATGAATGAATGTTTTTTTGGTTATTTCAGTTGAAATGTGATGTGACATTGTAAGTAACTGAATATGACCAATACAGTTGAGAAGTATTTTTTTGTTGAATGCATTATTAGAATTTGTTTTACATATATGCATGCGGATGTAATAACTTGACATTTTTCTTTGCAGTATGAAAATGCGAGGATCCCAAATAAGTGAAAATGATGCAAACACACTTCTGACGGGGAGAAGTCGTTTGTTGTATGCGACTTATGAATGTGTATTAATTCTCTTGAATTAACTATTTTTTCTGTTCTTCAATTTCAGACATGTTTGGAGCCATGTCTACATAAAAGTTTGCGAGGTTTACTTATTTGTGCTGTGGGATTGCACTCAGAAATGAATTTGTGTTCTTGTTTAATTATGTTAATGATCAGTGACGATGTTTTGATGGTTTCAAAACATTTGTTTTGTGTTTCATGGCAGTACCATGTTGTACGATGTGATGTGATGCCGCGCGATACGGAACGGTGCATTTGATGGTTGTTGCTGAAGCTACGACGGGATTTGTTTTAAATTTTGTTAAATACATTTCATATAGGCATGTGGACATGATGTGTTGTACGGTGTGCCTCCTGGGCTTTATTGCGTTTGTTGCATATTTTGTGACAGAGAAGTTGTCTTCATTCTGGGCAGGACAGTAAAGAAAGGGGAACAGCGACAGTGTTTACCATTGAACGTGTTGAGTGCATATATAATGATGGAATGACGTCTATTATATTTTGTTTCTTCTTACAGGAAAGTATAGAGGGAGCAAAGGTTAAACGGTAAGGCAGTAACGTGCTGCAGAACTAAATAAATAGTATGAAGATTGGAATAAGTGTAATTGTGGATGAATAAGTTAGTTGTTATTATGCGCAATGCGTACGCCTTCGGCTGTGAACACTTGTGCGCTATATGGGTTGACCTTTATTCTCTCAGAACCTTGACCTGGCCAGTCTTGTTTCAAGAGAGATGTAATAGATTATAGTTGTTTTTTTCTACTTGTGGAGGGTGCACACTCCATTGGTAATGGGTAGAATAAATATAGTTTAAAATGTATATGCATACGTTATATTATTGTTTGAATTTTTACAGGAAGACATGGCGCTCATAACAATAGTAATCTTCGCCACCACCCTCATCCTCTTTGGGCCTATTAAAGGAGCAAGCTACCGCCAAAGAATGTCTACTTAGCCTCCGCTCTCTGTCTCAGCTCTCAGTTTCTTTGTTCTCTGCCTCCACATTAAGTGATGGAATTATACTAGAAAGGTAGGATGAAGATTTTGTATTTTAATGTTTTGATGTGTGTTGTGCAATAAATAAATAGTTAGAAAAACAAAATGAAAGAGTTGTGGTTTAGCAAATTAAATCTCTCGAAAAACTTTCTCTCAAGTTGTCTGTGTAAAACATTGTCTCCATAGAATGCTATAGTTGATCCCCGGACGTGAAGGCGATGAGCTGACCGCGTCATAACTGCTTCCATGTTCTATCAGTGGAGATATTTCTCTGCTCGAGGGTAACTGTGTACTCCTCAGAGCTTTCCACACAACTGACCTATACTTGGCTTGGACTGAATCAGCCAGAACTGGTTCTAAACCTCTACCTGTGTCCTGATTGGCTCAGACAATCTAAGTGGATATAAAGGTCAAAACTCGATCGTAGGCCGCGATGATGTCACTAAACGGCTCGCGTCAGCTCGCAGTGTGTGTGTACACATCAGTTTTACCTTAATCGTCTGCTATAGACTACAGTAACCTTCTAAGTTTTACTACTGCTAAACAAGCAAAAGCTCAAATAGTGCGGGGTAAACGGGTCTGCTTGTGACAGTTATAACATTCACCTCATGGAAACAATTACAAATAAACAAAGTTAGGCTTATTATTAGGTGAAACAACGACTGACAAAGGCCACAAGCTCTATTTCAGCGGTAGAGATGACAGGCACGAACACGGCGTTGGATTCTTGGTCCACAAGAACATTCTAGCCACTGTCATGGGTTGCCGCCCAGTCTCCAGTAGACTCATTACCATCCGTCTGAGAGCAACCCCTTTCAACATTACCATCATCCAGGCCTATGCCCCAACATCAGACTATGAAGACAGCGAAGTGGAGGATTTTTATGAAAATATACAGGCGGTCCTTGACCAAGTGCCGAAGAAGGACATAGTCATAGTGCAAGGCGACTGGAATGCCAAGGTTGGCCAAGATGCGCACCACAACTGGGGAGACACATGCGGACCCCACTGCAACAACGAGACAAATGACAGGGGTCTGAGGCTATTGGAGTTTGCCAGATACAACAATCTGGTACTGGCAAACACGCTTGGTCTCCACAAAAAATCCAGACGATGGACATGGCACAGTCCCGGCGGGGAACATCACAACCAGATCGACTACATCATGGTCAAGAAACGCTTCAGATCAAGCATCAACATTGGCAGGACACGCACTTTTCCAGGAGCAGACATTGGAAGTGACCACAATCTCGTGATGATGTCTTTCCGGCTCCATTTGAAGAGAGTAAATACAGCAAAGTGCACTAGGCTGAAGTTCGACCTGGACAAACTGCAAGACCCGGAGGTGGCAAAAATATTTCAGGCCACAATTGGAGGGAAATTTGCACCACTGCTTATTTTGGGGGCAGGCGAAGTAGATGTCAACACCATGACCAATACCTTCAACTCAGCTGTAACAGATGCCGCCACTGAGATCCTTGGCAAGCACCGACCAAAGAAGAAGCCGTGGATCACACCTGAACTTTTGGATCTGTGTGATAAACGAAGAGAGTTAAAAAAGAAAAAGAACACCTCACAGGGAGCTGATGTCTACCGAAAAATCAACAATGACATCCGAAAAGGCATGCGCACAGCAAAGGAGAACTGGATAGAAGATCAATGCCAGGAAATAGAGAACATCCTGAACAAGAACAACAGCAAGAAGGCCTACCAGACGGTGAAGCGGCTGACAAGTGTTAAACAGCCCAAAGTCTCCACTATCCAAAGCAAGTCTGGCATTTGCCTTACAGAAGAACAAGAAGTCTTGGACAGATGGACAGAGTACTGCTCTGACCTTTACAACCATACACCAAATGGAGACCCATCAGTTCTAGCATGTCCCGAGAGCAGAGAAGAAGAAGAAATCCTCCCAATTCTCCGGGAAGAAGTTGAGGCAGCAGTGCAATCGCTGAAGAAAGGGAAGTCAGCGGGAGTGGACAACATACCAGCGGAACTGCTACAAGCAGGAGGAGAAGCGATGACTGATGCTCTCACCATTATCTGTAACAAGATCTGGCAGAGTGGGGAATGGCCTACACCATGGACCCAGTCGCTTGTCATCACTCTTCCCAAAAAAGGTAACCTTCAGGAGTGTGAAAATTACCGCACCATCAGCCTCATCAGTGTCACGTGGGGTTTATGGGCTCTGCACAATGGAATTATGGACCCTCACGTTTATTCGGTGGGAACTGCTAGTAAGTCACCCTATGAATTACTTTAATAAATTTATTTGTTTAGCTCGTTCTGTGTTAAGGTTGGGGTACAGAAATAGATAGAAAAAAGGTAAAAGAATACTGTCACACTAGCTTTCACACGGCTATGAATCATATGTAGTCCAGCCTTTTGATAACAGTTAAAATCACACATTTATTTCTTCTACTCTATACAAGGTTCTCTAAGTACTAATCTAACTTAAAAAGTCTCTTTCAATGCTAATAGTTCGATCGCTGATAGTCTATGCAGCTGTTCTATCTTCATCGGGCACTCGCTAGTATATCTCATGTAGATTGGGACTACTGTGGTCCGTTTTAGAGTTTCTGAATAGTTGGACTACTGTGGTCCTGTTCTGATCAGTTTAAGTGCACTTGGGATAACACACTTAACTGGCGGGTGGTGCGGTCGAAGTCCTTCTGTGAGGTAGCTTCTGGTCCACCTGTGTCGTTGTGTAGTTGGGTTCCCTGGCCACGCTGTGGGGTCTGACAGGGAGTTTTACCGGGTCGCTCGTTCCGACTTGTGCGGTAGAGGTTCCTCAACCAACTTGTTTCTGTGGAGTGGGGTTCACAGGATAGCTCGGGATAGCTCGGGATAGCTCGCCTGCCCGTCTGTAATATAAGAGACGAAATTCTGCACAACCCTGAATAATCGGTTTGTGCAGAGCGTCTCACTGAAAGCCAAGTAGCCCTCAGTGATAGCTCCACATCTCTATACATAAGCGACGAACATTCTGCTACTTCCGGGTTCCACTGGAATCTCACTCTAAATTCCTATACATACATAAATATCAAACGTGGCTAACTATACACATACAGAATTAATAATATTATAAACATTCAGTGGTACAGCCACTGGTCTGCAAACATACATATAAGTTAAACAACAGTGGTTCCGTACGGGATGCAACATGGCGGCGTAACCGGTCGTGTTTCGCCTCGTGGTAGGCTCTTCCACATGGTCACGCAAATTCGGATTAACAATTCACATTTATGCATAGCAAAGTCTTCAAACATAATTTCAACAATACTACACATATATCACGATGAAACAGAAGGGTGTTCATTTACCTGTTTGACAAGTTCAGGCCCGTGTGACTTGATAGAATTCTACGATTCCTAAGTCCTGCTTCCTGGTCTAAGTGTAGAGAGATTTCTCTGCCAGCTTTCTAGCTGTTAACACTTCGGTGTATTACTCCCAACTGACCAAAAATGTGTTAGGCTCGGACCCAGTCAAACTGGCTCGAACCGCTTTGCGTAAGCTCTCATTGGGTAAAATGTTCATATTCAAAACTCAAGTGCTGACGTCACTGCGCTGTGTGTGTGGCTCAGGCTCGCAGTGTGCTGTACTAACTCTCTACTGTTACAAAGGCTACACAATGCTAAATAGTCGATAGGAAGAGTTTAAACTAGCCAATTCGTGACAGGCTCCCTCAACTGAAAAAAGGCGATGACTACTGGATTCGACCTTTTTCTACTACAGAGCCTAGTTTAACACTGCACTATCCTAGGGTCCTATTTACAAACTAAGTAAGTTGCTCTACCTGAGCTGCAATGCTGTGCCAGGTAGCTATGGACACTAGTGACAGGGTATTACTGGGCGGGGACGAATTCTGGTGCTGTGGCCCTTAGTTGTGTTGGGTGGGCGACAGCTGCTGTGTCCTCCACGAGATGGCGACTGAGGTAGTCGGCTCCGTGGTTTTCTTTGCCGGGGATGTACTCGATTTGGAATGAGTACGCCTGAAGGGTGAGTGCCCATCGCATCAGGCGAGAGTTCAAAGACTTGGAGGCTGCCAGGAACGATAGTGGTTGGTGGTCCACCTGAACTGTGAAGTGGGTCCCGTACAGGTAGAGTTGGAATTTCTGTATGGCCCAGACTAGTCCAAGACATTCTTTCTCCGACGTGGCGTAGTGGGTCTCGGCGGGTCTCAATTTTCTGCTGGCGTAGGCGACAGGGAATAGCGTCTCCGCATTCTTGGGGTCGCGCTGTAGCAGTACTGCTCCGAGGCCTAAGTCGCTTGCGTCGGTGCGTAGAACGAATGGCTGAGTCAAATCGGGTAGGTGGAGTACTGGCGCCAATGTCATTCTGTCCTTGAGTGTTTGGAATGCTGTCTCGCATTCCGCTGTCCATACGACTTTGTCCGGGGCGATTTTCCGGGTTCCATTTGTCAGTGGTACGGCAATGCTGTTGTAGTTGGGAATGAGCTTCTTCCGCGATGGCGATGGCCATCCATGTGTGTGTGTCGGGGGTCGCTGGTCTGTCGGTATACTTCTTGAGGAGATTGATGTGGTGGTATCGGGCTCTCCCGTTCACCTCTACCTGGTAGACTGTCTTGGATTTCTTGGCAGTCACCCGGTACGGTCCTCTCCAAGCGATGTCCAGCTTGTTGGTTCCACTTGGAAGTAAGAGTAGCACTTGATCGCCGACTTGCAGTTCTCTGTCCTTCGCGTGGCGGTTGTAGTACTTCGCCTGACGGGCTCTTGCCTTCTTCAGTGCTTCACCAGCTTTCTTCCACGTTGCTTTGAGGGTTTCCTGCAGGTCTGCGACGTACTTGGTGGCACCTCTTGGTGTGTCGTCTATCTTGGCCTCCGTCCAACTTCTGCGTAGGGCTTCTAGCGGTCCTGCGAGAGGTCTGCCGAATAGCCATGTTGACGGGGTGTAGCCTGTGGCTGCATGGGGTGTTTCTCGGTATGCGAACAGTGCCGCATTCACGTAGGTGTCCCACGCTTCTGGATTGTCGTCGGCGACTTTCCTGAGGATGGTGAGAAGGGTTCCATTCAGTCTTTCTACTTGTCCGTTGCTGGCGGGGTGGTATGGTGGTGTGCGAATGTGATGAACTTGTATCAACTCGAACACGTCTTGCATCAGGCGGCCGGTGAACTGAGATCCGTTGTCCGTTCTAATGCTGTCCGGGAATCCGACTCTGGTAAAGATGGCGATGAGTGCATCTGCGATCTTCTTGGTGTCTATCGCTGGCAACGGGACTGCTTCGCACCACATCGTACATGCGTCGACGAGTGTGAGTAGAAATCTGTTCCGCTTCTTGGTCATGGGCAGTGGTCCTACTATGTCTACTGAGACTTGCTGGAATGGCACGCCGACTACTACTGATGGTCCTAAGGTAACTGGTACGGTGTGATGTCGCGGGGAATATCGTTGACATTGGTGGCAAGATTTCACGTAGCGCTTGACATCCTCCGTGATTCCTGGCCAATAGTAGTGTGCGCTGATTCTCTGCACTGTGGCTCCAATTCCCATGTGTCCGCTGAGTGGCATGCTGTGGCCTAATTCTAGTACTTGGGCTCGAAGGGTGGCTGGTAGTACTAGTTGGGTGTGATCTCCATCTCCTTGTCGATGTAGAACTCCCTGTTCCATGTAGAAGTCTCCCTTGTGCGGGGGTGTGTGCGCCTTGGGTAGCTTCTGGAAGCACTTCGCTATCGAGGTGTCTTCTTTCTGTGCTGTTTTGATCTCTTCGAGTCCTGGATTCGGAGCGAACTCGGGCTGGGGTGGTTGGGTTTTAGCTTGGGCCCTGGTTTGCACTGCAGCTATCTCTACAGTTTTTGGGGGCGTGCCTAAGAACACATACCTACAACCTAGCACTAGATCATACAGGGGTTTCTGTAAAACAGCTGCTTGGATTCGTCCTGTGACGTACCTACTCTCTACTTCGATCCATGCTATTGGGCAAGTAGTCGTCGGTTTCGTCAAGTCTGCTCCTTGTAAGTCGACTGTCTTGTCTGTCAAGTCCGCGCGCGATACAAGAGACTCGCTGACTATCGCGTCGTATGATAGACCTGTGTCATACAGACAGTTCGCTTCTTTTCCGTTGACCTTGACCGTGTCTGTCACCGATGGGTGATCTCCGATCGTGTGTGGCTTATTACCGCTACTTTGAGTTAGAACTCTGTGCGCTGGCCGGCTTTCGCGCTCTTCCCTACGTTGTGCGGCCAACTTGAAACATTCTGCGGTGGAGTGATTGTTTCTGTTGCAGAACGCACAATACCGTCTCTGTTCTGCGGGACCTCTTTTCCCGAATTCCGTGTTGGGTCCTTTATTTTGCCCAGGTCTGGGGTTATTCGGCTTATTCGCGGTGCGCTCTTCTCGGTTAGGGCTTCGTTTCTGTGCCTCTTTCCCGTTAGGCTTTAGGTCTCGCCTGAAGCTCTTGGCTTCTCCGTGTGCGGCCACGTACCTATCTGCGACCTTGACCAGATCTTCTAGTCTTTCCGCGCCCTGCTCTACTGAGAAGGTTCTCAGCTCGGGGGTCATGGTTTCCCGTAGCTGTTCCCATACTAACAGTTCTGTCAGTCCATCATACGTCTTAGCCGTGGCTGACTGGCTAATCCACTTATCCAGCGTTGTGGACAACCGATCCGCGAACTGCGCATAGCTCTCTCCTTTCACTCTCCGATTGGTGCGGAACTTTTGCCGGTAGCATTCTCCTGTCAGTTCGAATCCCGTTAGGAGTGCCTCTTTTACTTTGTGATAGTCAGTCACTCTGTCAGTCGGTAGCTTACTGTAGATGTCATAAGCCTTTCCTCTAAGTCCTTGACTAAGCTTGAAAGACCAATGAGTGGGATCTAGTTTATACTCTGTTGCTAGGCGCTCAAACCTAGTCAGATAGAGATCTAGACCTTCTTCTCTCTCATTGAATGTTCCCAGTGGAAATGACATTCCTTGTACAGGGTTGGATGCTACCTCTAGCTGATCTGAGTGGGAAGGGGTTGAGGAAGAACTTGAAGCTCCTGATCCCAATCTTCTTAGCTCTAACTCATGCTGTCTTTCTTTTTCCTTTTCTTCCCTCTCTTTTTCTTTCTCTGCCCTCTCTTTTTCTTTTTCTGCCCTCTCATACTCCCATCTCCTAACTTCTGCTTCTCTCTCTGCTGCTAATGCTGCCTTCTTCTGTTCTCCTTCTAATTCTAGTTTCTTCTGCTCTGCTTCTAATTCTGCTTTTCTCTGATCTGCTTCGAGTTTCTTCTGTTCTGCTTCTAATGCTAGTTTCTTCTGCTCTGCTTCTAAGGCTAGTTTCTTCGCCTCCCTTTCTGCTGCTCTCTCTGCCTTAGCCTCCTGTTTCTCTACCTCTGCATTTATATACGCAATTAGGTCCGCCCCTGCTAAGTGTAAAGCTTCTCCCAATTCCTTGAAACGCAATCTCAAGGCCACTGGGTCCGACATTGCCAAACGTGTCTATGAACACCCTCTGAATCACGTGGAATACCAAAACACTAGCAATATTGCAAGTCAATAAAAACAATGCAAAGACAATCAAATTCGTAATCAATAATAGAATAAAACAAGAGTCAAATGGCATACAACAGTTACTTAAGCAAAACCTGCAAAAGAACAATGCAACATACAGACACAAAAATAATTGAAGCAAAAAAGTTTTTAACTAAAGAATAGTGCACCCAAACTGAGTCAATGTTACCACTATTCTAAGTTATTCTACTACTCCTACTGTTATCTAATTTTATTGTACTTAGATCCGTTTATACCCAATTCCTATTATACACAGATCCTGGCTAGGCTCGCCAATTAAAGTGTCACGTGGGGTTTATGGGCTCTGCACAATGGAATTATGGACCCTCACGTTTATTCGGTGGGAACTGCTAGTAAGTCACCCTATGAATTACTTTAATAAATTTATTTGTTTAGCTCGTTCTGTGTTAAGGTTGGGGTACAGAAATAGATAGAAAAAAGGTAAAAGAATACTGTCACACTAGCTTTCACACGGCTATGAATCATATGTAGTCCAGCCTTTTGATAACAGTTAAAATCACACATTTATTTCTTCTACTCTATACAAGGTTCTCTAAGTACTAATCTAACTTAAAAAGTCTCTTTCAATGCTAATAGTTCGATCGCTGATAGTCTATGCAGCTGTTCTATCTTCATCGGGCACTCGCTAGTATATCTCATGTAGATTGGGACTACTGTGGTCCGTTTTAGAGTTTCTGAATAGTTGGACTACTGTGGTCCTGTTCTGATCAGTTTAAGTGCACTTGGGATAACACACTTAACTGGCGGGTGGTGCGGTCGAAGTCCTTCTGTGAGGTAGCTTCTGGTCCACCTGTGTCGTTGTGTAGTTGGGTTCCCTGGCCACGCTGTGGGGTCTGACAGGGAGTTTTACCGGGTCGCTCGTTCCGACTTGTGCGGTAGAGGTTCCTCAACCAACTTGTTTCTGTGGAGTGGGGTTCACAGGATAGCTCGGGATAGCTCGGGATAGCTCGCCTGCCCGTCTGTAATATAAGAGACGAAATTCTGCACAACCCTGAATAATCGGTTTGTGCAGAGCGTCTCACTGAAAGCCAAGTAGCCCTCAGTGATAGCTCCACATCTCTATACATAAGCGACGAACATTCTGCTACTTCCGGGTTCCACTGGAATCTCACTCTAAATTCCTATACATACATAAATATCAAACGTGGCTAACTATACACATACAGAATTAATAATATTATAAACATTCAGTGGTACAGCCACTGGTCTGCAAACATACATATAAGTTAAACAACAGTGGTTCCGTACGGGATGCAACATGGCGGCGTAACCGGTCGTGTTTCGCCTCGTGGTAGGCTCTTCCACATGGTCACGCAAATTCGGATTAACAATTCACATTTATGCATAGCAAAGTCTTCAAACATAATTTCAACAATACTACACATATATCACGATGAAACAGAAGGGTGTTCATTTACCTGTTTGACAAGTTCAGGCCCGTGTGACTTGATAGAATTCTACGATTCCTAAGTCCTGCTTCCTGGTCTAAGTGTAGAGAGATTTCTCTGCCAGCTTTCTAGCTGTTAACACTTCGGTGTATTACTCCCAACTGACCAAAAATGTGTTAGGCTCGGACCCAGTCAAACTGGCTCGAACCGCTTTGCGTAAGCTCTCATTGGGTAAAATGTTCATATTCAAAACTCAAGTGCTGACGTCACTGCGCTGTGTGTGTGGCTCAGGCTCGCAGTGTGCTGTACTAACTCTCTACTGTTACAAAGGCTACACAATGCTAAATAGTCGATAGGAAGAGTTTAAACTAGCCAATTCGTGACAATCAGCCATCCCAGCAAGGTCCTCCTGAAAATAATACTCAACAGGTTGAAACCACAAGCTGAACAAATCATAGCTGAAGAACAAGCAGGATTCATGGCAGGGCGAAGTACCACTGAACAGATTTTCAACCTCAGAATAATCTGTGAGAAATACCTACAGCACCAACAACATCTATATCATGTGTTCATAGACTTCAAGAAGGCATTTGACCGAGTCTGGCATGCAGCTCTATGGGCAACCATGAAAGTTTACAACATCAGCCCTAAAATTATAGAAGTCATCAAAAGCCTGTATGACAAGGCTACCAGTGCAGTCCTCCATAACAGCGTCATCGGGAACTGGTTCAGAACAACAATCGGTGTGCGTCAAGGATGCCTACTCTCTCCAACACTCTTCAACATCTTCCTAGAGCGCATCATGTCAGATGCTCTTGCAGATCACGAAGGCACAGTCAGCATAGGGGGCAGAGCAATCTCCAATCTTCGTTTTGCGGATGATATTGATGGATTGGCTGGAGAGGAACAAGAACTTGAACAGCTTGTACAGAGGCTTGACACCACCTCCAGAGCTTATGGAATGGAAATAAGTGCAGAGAAGACCAAAATGATGACCAACAACACCAATGGCATCAACACGGACATCAAAGTACAAGGCCAATCCCTCAACACAGTGCACAGCTTCAAATATTTAGGAGCCATTGTGTCAGACAATGGGTCTCGACAGGAAGTCCTCTCCAGGATCGCACAAACAACTGCTGCCCTGACAAGGTTGAAGCCCATTTGGAAAGACAGAACCATCAGTCTACATTCCAAAGTAAGACTGCTGCGCTCTCTGGTCATCTCCATCTTCCTATATGCTTGCGAAGCATGGACCCTCACAGCAGATCTCCAACGAAGAATACAAAGCATGGAGATGAGGTGCTACAGAAGACTTCTGTGCATTTCCTATACCCAACACATCACCAACATTGAAGTCCGACAGACCATCACACAAGCCATTGGACAACACGATGACCTGCTCACAGTGGTGAAGAAACGGAAACTCCGATGGTATGGCCACGTCACCAGATCATCAGGCCTTGCAAAGACCATTCTGCAAGGCACAGTGCAAGGAGGTAGAAGAAGGGGGAGACCGAAAAAGAGGTGGGAGGACAACATTCGAGAATGGACTGGTTTGACACTGAGCGAAGCCATGAGGGCTGCTGAGGACAGAGAAAGATGGAGTATGCTGGTTAAGCGATCATCTGTGGTGCCCCTACGACCTTCGGGTTATGGGACAGGATAGGATAGGATAGGATAGGATAGGCTTATTATTACATAAAATCATTTTCAAACAATTGAAATCAAATTAATGTTAAAAAAGGTAAGGTAAAGGTAGTCCCATAGCCTTGTGGCCGTAGGGGAGCGTGATGTTGGAGATCACACTTATATTGGGCCAGCGTAATGAGGGTGATGCCTATCTCTCTCCCTCGCTGTTTTACCTTCGCCCCCCCCCCTCCCACCCTTAAGAGAGTAGGTACTCAGTCACAGTTGAGTCAACTGGGGGCGTTGTTGTTTGTCGCTTCACGTTTTGCGGTCACCCATCCAAGTGCTAACCGCACTGGACGGTGCTTAATCAATCAACAACATTAACAATTAAGAGAGAGTGAGTGAAGGGGGAAGGGGTGGGGCGTAGTAGTGACTGTTAGCATTAAAAGGACTTTAATTTATCTTATTCGTTTTATTGCTATTATTTGGAGTTCTAAACTAAGAAAGACTAAAACGTTTTCACCACGTTTGATATTGCACGTGCGTAATAATTTAATCAGGTTCAGCCACTCCCTAACAGAAAAGTTTCTGTCATTCTCATTTGTTCTTTCTCGTTCCTAATCTGTTCTATCAATCTACTATCTTCGACGCTTTACTAGTCACCTATCTTTTTTTCCTTGAAAACTCTCCCAAAGCCTCATTTGTGTATGGGGTCTGTTGGTTCAGCTTGGGGATATTGGACGCTCTCTGCCAAATGACCACTAGGGCTTTCTATGGTATTATTATTTAGCAATTTAGGCATTTTATATGTATGTGTTTTGGTTTATATTTTATAATGATGTTTATATTCGATTTTGTTTTTATAAACGGGTGTTCAATAAACTAGAGCACGGCCCCAGCGTTCCCTGCATGGGATGCCTTTATTGTGGGACCGGCTGGTGGAATGCCTTCAGTGTTACCATTAGGGTTGTTTCAGCAGATCTTTTAAACGGATCAGGGCTGAGCCCTCTTTCAACCAAGTTGTGGTCCTGATTCGGCTCTTTGCAGTCCACTGAACCCTATAAACAATGACTAACTAACTAATACAGAAAAATTATTCTTAAAAAGTTTAAGAGATTTATTCAGTCGCTACCACGCCACGAACAGAAACAGATGTCTCAGTTCTGATAAAAGCTTTAAAATATAAATTTCCCGTGTGTAGAACAGTCTGTGCATAGTTACGCTTTAAAAAGTAAGAGCTTTTTTAAAAAATTTGTTTTGGTAGCCTGACTGGAGCAGTTGTCTTGTAACTTTCTGGTTCTACTTATGCAATTGTTTGAGGCACATGTTAATTTGATATTTACTCTGTTAACCAAATTGTGTCAGTAATGAATGGTTTCATCCTGTTTTATGGTTTCCTCTGTTCTAGTGGTGCGAGCGAATGTGTTCGCATCAAGACGTGGAAACTATATTTTTTTTTTTTGATGAATTGATAGGTTGTATTTTTATTGCTAAATATATATTTTTTAAAATTATGATGCATTTTTGTAGCTGATCAGTGACTTATAAAGCCTGTATACTAGGAAGTATAGCAGAGAGAATAGCGAGCGCCAAGTGGAAAGGGCAGGGAGATGGGGAAGGGAGGGGGGAGGAAGGGAGGGAGGGGAATATGTGCAGTGGGGCTAAATAAAAGGCTGAAAAGGTTCTTTCCGGACCGTGACAAATCACGCTGCAATGGACAGATAGTAGAGTCAAGTAGCTAGGTGGGTTGACAGACCTGTTTTAGGCCTGTCCTGTATGGAGATCAGCAGCCTTTTGGTGGTGTGCAGTGCCAAGCAGGTCACACCAGTATGGCAGGTAAATCAGTGTAGCTTGGAACCAGTCAAATGTTGGTCTGTCCGTCGGTCGGTCCGTTGGTCGCCATGTCTCAAGAACCACTGAACGGATTTTGACAACATTTCATAGGAACATTACATAGGTCAGTGGCCTGCCTCTCGTGCTATCATATTTGCTCTACCATAAAGGTCAAGGTCACTGGAGTCATTTTGTCGCTAAACACGTTTTGCTCAATATCTTAAACATGGCTGAGGCCATTTTGCGGAGTTGTGGTCAATGTGTACTTCAATTCCAATCATGGGCCATCTTTCAGTAGGTTTTAGTTTGTCGCTTAGTTCGTCGCTCCGAAGATCACTTGTTTGTTGAAAACGCACTTTTGGCCTTATCTCAAGAATAACTGAACTGAGATTCACCATCTTTACTTTACTGATACCTCAACCACTGCTAAACACGTTAGATCCTTCGTATTTGAACCTTCTCCAAGGTCAAGGTCATTGTGCTTCGTCACAAGGTGAGTCGCAACACCACCAGGAAATTCAACTTCTTTAAAAATGACTATTTTCCGGCTATGTGTGTATATCCCCCGTTGGGGTGCTGGGGGTTTCAGTATAAACAGTATCCCTACTTTCTACAAATTTAGTGCTTTAAATTCCCACTGTCGCTGTCTTTCTCCTTTGTTCTTTCTTATTCCTGCTCTGTTCTATCAATCTGCTATACTATCTTCTTCTTCGCTAGACCAGTCACCTACCTTTTTTTCTTGAAAACTCTTCCGGGACAAGACTCCTTGTTTGTGTGTGAGGTCTGTTGGATCAGCTTGGGAATATTGGACGCTTTCTGCCAGGTGGTCACTAGGCCTTCCTATGATGTTATTATTTAGCAATGTAGGCATTTTATATGTATGTGTTTTGTTGATATTTTATAATGATGTTTGTATTCTATTTTGTTTTTGTAAACGGGGGTTCGATAAATTAGAGTATAGCCTAAGCGTCCCCTGCGTGGGATGTCTTTATTGTAAAGTGACTGGCTGATGGAGAGCCTTCAGTTTTACCACTAGGGTTGTTTCGGCAGATCTTTTATGCGGATTGGGGGTTGTCCGGTCTTGATTTGGCTCGGAAGAGTCCGCTGGACCTAAAGCAATAATCATGTCATGTAATGTAATGTAAGGTGTGGGTGTGGGTGTGTGGGTGTGTTTGTGTGTGTGTCTGGGAATACATTTGAATAGCTTGCCATCTTGTTACATTTTATTCACTTTTTTCATGTTTTTTAAGTTTGAGCAATGTTTAATGACCTTCGTAGGCTACTTCCTGGTAAGAGGCGATAAAGATTGGCTGAATGGGCTCTATGCACAAAAGCGTGGCGGTTACGTGCTGCGGGAATAACACAGCGTGCTCGAGTTTGAAAATGGTGAAGTAGGCCTACTGTGCTGCGTTTGGATGCTCTAACTCCGACGTAAAACCTTTATGCAAAGAAAAGAACATTTCCTTTCACAGATTTCCACTGAAATATGTAATATTGATGAACTCTAAACTGAATGTCAGTGACAAATCACTCTCTTAAAAAAAGCCTGTCCCCTGATAATAATTTGTCTGTAACCATTATTGCACGAATGTGCTATGTTCAAAACATCACAATATCCCAAAATGTCGGTAAAGTTAAAATTTTTAAGCAGCATTTGAGTACACGCAAGCGAGCTAAAAGAAGCCATGACCTCTTTGTTATTCGCGCGCCACGTGACCATGCTACTTTCGCGCGCCGACTTGTGCATAGAGCCCGTTGAATTGCTGTGCATGGTTTATTTATTTAGTTATGTAATCACTGTTATAGAGCGCTTTACCAGCTAAATAGCCGCGCAAGGCGCTGACCGATACAGAATGTAACTCAAGCCGCCCGGGGAGCATAATCCTGGGCTAGCGGGGATGGGGAGAAGGGACCTAGTGCGTGCTGGGTCTATTGGTATAGGCGGCACTCACCCGTCTAGGACATGAGCATCAGGATCTGTAAAATCAATGCTATGGATTGCATGCGTGAACAGACAAGACCTCGGTTTATACTCTCATTCGAAGGAGTGGTTTCTACACAAAAAATGAAAAAAAAAAATCTCTATCAGGGCACGACATAAAATATGGGACTGTCGTTCACAATAGCGCGCAATTCAGTCAAGTACTCCACTTCGTGAAGCATTTGCGTGCATCCTTTGTATGCGAATCACGGGAGTTTTGAATCAAAGGTCAATGAATAGTCCTCTTTCCCTCAGCTAACTACATACTAGTTAGACCTATAGTTGAATTTCTTGTGTTGGCCAAAAAAGCGTCCGTATGGAAATGGAGGACATTCAAATTCCTGGCGTAGTGCCTATCCTATCCTATCCTGTCCCGTAACCCGGAGGTCGTAGGGGCACCACAGATGATCGTTTAACCAGCATACTCCATCTTTCTCTGTCCTCAGCAGCCCTGATGGCTTCGCTCAGTGTCAAACCAGTCCATTCTCGAATGTTGTCCTCTCACTTTGCGTAGTGCAAAATCTTTTATTTTCTGTGTGTGGGTGGAGGGTGGAAGAAATGAGGAGAGTGAGTCGTGAGCATGTGTGTGTGTGTTTATGTGTGTGGGTGTGTGCGTGTTTGTGTGTGCGTGTGTGTGTAGATGGGGAAGGATGCACGAGTGCGTGTGTTTGCGTGTGTGTGTAGATGGGGAAGGATGCACGAGTGCGTGTGTTTGAAGGGAGTGGAATGTTGTGCGAGTGTGTGTGTGTGGGTGTGTGTTTGTGTATATATATATATATATATATATATATATATATATATATATATATATATATATATATATATATATATATATATATATATATATATATATATATATATATATATATATATATATATATATATATATATATATATATATATCTATCTATCTATCTATCTATATATATATATATATATTGTTTGTTTTGGGGGGTGGGTTCTCTGTAGTTTTGTTCTGTTTTGTCCTTTTTTACGTTGTCTCATTGTTTCAGTCCTGATGAACAAGCTATCAGCGAAAATTTGAAAAAATATAAAGAACAGTACTGATGGGTGCTCTCTCTCTCTCTCTCTCTCTCTCTCTCTCTCTCTCTCTCTCTCTCTCTCTCATCATTACATCATCTTTACATCATTTAGAGCACGTCTCTTAAAACACATTAAAATTAAATAAATATTAATTTTTGTTGATTGATATTAACAACAATAAATTGATTTATATTTTAGAAAACGATTGTATCTAACGATGACCTGGTTTATTTCTATGATATTAATGTTATAAAATTAAGTTGTTGTATTTCAAAGTTATTGTTACAAGCCCCAAGGGAAAGATGTAAAAAACGCATCCAGCGCTCATTCTTTTAAAATCAATATTTCATTTATTGTCTAGTCACACATTCAAGTGATATTAGACATTAATTAATAACAACAATATAAATCAAATCACAACTAAGCAAAATATATAGCACAACAATAACAAAATGAAATGAAAGGGGAAGAGGGATTTAACACCAAACTATAAAAGTCTACTAATAGGAGTCATTGCAATAATTTTCACAACTGCTGTTATCTGTGAATGATGTAATACATCATCTAAAGAATGTCCATATTCAGTCAAATGATGTCCTTGGTTTTCTTACATTGCATTTAAAACTGGACATTCAAATAAAATATGGTAAACTGATATATTTTTGCCACACATACACTGAATATCTGCTGAATATTTAGTATTCCATGAGTTCATTCTTAACTTGTATATTAATTTTGACAACTGTCGTGAACAGTTCGGTATAGTAACCTTTTTAATGCTAGTATCTTGACATACTACTTTTTCATTCTTTTAATTACCCTTGCAAAATACAATTCTTTTCTTATCTTATCTTATCTTCTATTTTTCTCTCTCTCTTTCTCACTCCGCTCCGTATGAGTGCGGGAAGAGTAGAGAGGGGTATCGGGTGGAGGGAGGGGGAGGGAGAAGGGAGTATGTGTATTTAGATGCATTCATATTCTTAGTCATTTCTTCCCACAATTAAGGCATAGACTATAATATTAGTTTCAAATTATTGGTAGGTATGTTAATTATTTTGTTTGTTCTGAATTGTTTATTAAGTACTAACTATAAACAGATACATAGGACCTAATTAAAGGTTTCCTATTAAAGGTTTCGACTTCTCTCTCTCTCTCTCTCTCTCTCTCTCTCTCTCTCTCTCTCTCTCTCTCTCTCTCTCTCTCTCTCAGTCACTCATTGTATTTATCTATATTATCTTATCTTATCTTCTTATCGTGTCCTGTCCTGTCCAGACTGTCCCTTTGTCCTGTCTGTATCTATCGGTAGGTCCGTTTCACACCATTTATCAGAACCACTAGACAGGTTCTTGTGATCGTTTATCTGTGTACATCAGTTTACCTTGCTGGAAGTGGAAGTCGTGTTTATGGATAATTAGTCCATATTCTTTGGACTCCGGAAGATGACCTTGATGACCTGTCATTTGATCGTGCGTGCGCTATACAAATATTGTGTGGAATGTCGTCACTGTTCGTGCCAGATCTCATTTCCCCTTACAGTGAAAGGAGGGACAGACTTTTGCCAGAAGGCCCTGGACTTGAATTTCTGACTTGCCTTGCGACAAAACCACTACCTTGGTTTTCAACACTCAACATTTCATCTCGGCTGCCGGAGCTGAAAGGTTTAGGATAGGTGTTGATAGGTCTTGCTTCCTCATGTTCAAGCTGTATATATGCTGAAGCTGTCGGAGGGGGGGGGGGGGAGAGAGAGAGAGACTCACACATCCTTCCCATCCCCCCTCAAACACACGCACTCGGGCAGCCTTCCCCATCAACACACACGCGCGCTCTCTATTCACACCCTCATTTCCACCATTCCCATCCTACACCGAAATGAAAGATTGTGACCGACGCCAGAAATTTGAATGTCCTCCGACCTTTGCGATTACGGTTCGGAGAAGCCTATACACAGGGGCGGACGAGGGGGGGGGGTTTCCGGGGTTTCCGGACCCCCCCCCCCCCCCAGCCCCCCCCAAAAAAAAGGAAAAGAAAGAAGAAGAAGAAGAAGGAGAGAAAGAGAGAGAGAAAGAATACAATTATAAAAATAAAAATAAACATAAAATATATATATAGAGAGAGAGAGAGAGAGAGAGAGAGAGAGAGAGAGAGGGAGAGAGAGAGAGAGAGAGAGAGAATTGTATGCAGTTGTTGGTGTGTGCTGAATAAAAGTGGAAAACTTCATACGTGTGACTTGTATGCTGTTTGGACGGGTTGCGTGGATAAACGAATCTGAGTTACACCTTATCAGGAATTCAGCATTGGGGCTGAATCGGATACTGATAAAGGAAAACACCAACATCGAACAGAGTGTAACATTTTGGGGGCCAAGCCGCGATTCACGCCATAGCCAAGGGTTCAACTGCTACAACAAGCGAGTCAACGTTACGAGAGGCAGTCATCGACGGGTAGCCGCCAACGAGTTGCGTCGAGAGGGGCCAACATACTGGGACTACATCACCGATAGATTCGGGTTGACTGCAAGGGCGTGTAGTCGCTGAAGAGTTGCTTCGTGAGCGAACAACAGATCGGGACTACGTGGCTGCCGTAAGACTACGTCGAGGGACAGTCTCGGAGCTACATCGCCAGTATTACAGAGAGCGGCGAGTGGACGTCTCGTCTACTTTAGCACAGGAGCGTATACATCAACACCAGCGTGGTGCAGCGTCGCATACGACGAGGACAGCGGGGCCTGCGTCAGCGAAGGCGACTAGTAACAAGCATCAGCGCTACTGCAGAAAGCGTGCTGTTCTAGAACAGTCTAGAAAGGTACAGCACAGTCAAGAACTTTCTAGAAAAGAACCTTCCAGAAAAGAACTTTCTAGAAAAGAACTTTCCAGAAGCATCAAGATGGCTGACTTCTGGCAGAGAGGGATTGAATTGAATCTGAAAGGCAAACAGCTGACGGAGTACGTCAAATCACAGGAGAGAATACAAGAACGAGAATTAGAAGAGCAGCGTCGCCGTGAAGAAAGAGAACTAGAACAGAAGCGTCTAGAAGTAGAAGAACAACGTCGCCGAGAAGAAAGAGAAGAGCAGCGGCAGCGTGAAGAAAGAGAAGAGGAACGCAGGCGTGAAGAAAGGGAAGCTGAGCGTCAGTTCCAGTTAGAGATGGCGCGCATCCAACAACAGCAGCATGCGCCACACGTTATCAGCGACTTCAAAGCTCCAAAATTGCCAGCATTCGTCGACGAAAAGGACCAGATCGACAGCTATCTAGCGAGGTTTGAAAGGTTCGCCGAAAGCGCTAAATGGCAACGTCAAGACTGGGCGATCATACTCAGCGCACTACTGACGGGGAAGGCGCTCGATGTCTACAGTAGATTGTCGGACGATGACGCCAAAGACTACGACGTTTTGAAAGCGGCCCTATTGCAGTGCTACAACTTTACAGAAAAGGGCTACCGTCAACGCTTTCGTGAATGCCGGCCTTTGTCAGACGAGACACCAAAGCAATTTGTGGAGCGCCTGTCATCATATCTACACAAGTGGGTGGAATTATCAGGCAAAGGGAAGACTTACGAGAGTCTCCATGAGCTGATCGTGAGGGAACAATTACTCAAAGCCTGCCCTAAGGACCTCGCGATCCACTTGGAAATACAAAAGCTGCAGACGCTAAAAGACGTTGCTGAGGCTGCTGAAAGATATCTCATCGCTCATGAGAAAACGTTGGGGCCACCCAGCGCGACGAAACACTTTCAGAAGACGGCAAGACATGGGAACCAGATCCAGGGGAGCCAGACGAGCCAGAGACACACTGACTCCACGCCTCCTCCCAGGGAAGGGCATTCAAGAGGCTGTTTCACCTGCAACGCTACAGACCACAGAGCGGCTAACTGTCCTCAAAACAAAAGTAGCGGACAGCGGAGCAGTATGGACAATGCAGCGGCGGGCAACCGGCAGAGGCGGTTCTCCAATCAACGGCAAACCAGTAGATCTGACCATCAAGTGTGCGGCGGGAGCGTCATTCTTCCGAGTGAGACCAAGCGCACAGCTACCCCTGCCGACGTGCAAGAGTGCATAACCGATGGCCAACTTCTCCTTGCCAACGGGAAATCCATCCCCGTCGTCGCCAGCGCAGCTATGACCGTCCAGAACATGCCTGTTTCCAAGGGACGCGTCGGAAATAATGAAGTGACTGTCTTAAGAGACTCTGGCTGCAGTGGGGTCATCGTCAGAGAAGACCTAATCGCTAAAGAACAGTTCACTGGCGATTCAAAATGGACACTCATGGCCGACAGCAAATGTGTGAAAGCGCCAGTTGCAAAAATTCATGTCAACACCCCTTTCTACGTAGGCGAAGTCGAAGCGGTTTGCCTGAAGAAGCCGCTGTATGATTTAATGATCGGGAATATCGACGGCGCGAGACGACCCGACGACCCCGATTCAGAGTGGAGTCCTGCCTCAACTCAACACGTCGAAGTTGTGGAGGAGGATCCATTGCCATTTCCCGATGGAGACCTTACAGAGCTGCTACGGGACAATGTGGTTACTCCGGCTCAGCCCTGCCGACCAGAGATCGTCGGTGCTGTTACTACCAGGGCCCAGGCCAAGAGAGACAAGACGTCTACGCCACTGAAGGTCGCCGACAACTCAAAGCTGCCATCGTGGACAGAGATAAGCTGATCCAGCTCCAGGAAGCTGATAGCACTTTAAACAAGTACAGGAACCGCCAAGACCACGTGACCAAGGGCAGTGGCACGGTCTATTTTGAGGTGAAGGCCAAGATCCTGTACGAATCTTCCAGCACCCGAAGGTCAACGGAGGGAAACCACTACGTCAAGTATTGGTACCGTTACCCCTAAGGCGCCAAGTGATGGAAGTAGCTCACGACTCTATCATGGGAGGTCACCTAGGCATCAAGAAGACGTCAGACAGAATCCAGGCGGTGTTCTACTGGCCAGGACTTCATGCGGACGTCAGCCGTTTCTGTCGATCATGTGACATTTGCCAGAAGACCATACCTCGAGGAAGGGTCCCTAAAGTGCCAATGCAGAGAATGCCTTTGATCGACCGACCTTTCAAGAGGGTGGCCTTAGACTTAATCGGCGAAATAAGACCTCCGAGTGAAGAAGGTCATCGATGGGGTACTGACTTTAGTAGACTATGCGACTCGGTACCCAGAAGCAGTGCCACTGAAGAAGATTGACACTGAAACTGTAGCAGAGGCACTGGTGGACATGTTCAGTAGACTTGGAGTGCCTGAAGAAATTCTGACAGACCTCGGGACGCAGTTCGTCTCTGACAGTATGAAGGAGGTCAACAGACTGCTGAGCATCCGGCATTTAACTACGACACCCTACCATCCAATGTGCAACGGGCTTGTCGAAAAATTCTATGCTACGCTGAAGTCCACCCTGAAGAAACTGTGCAGCGAGCAGCCCAGACAATGGCATCGCTACATCAATGCCCTACTTTTCGCCTACAGAGAAGTACCGCAGGAGTCCACCGGCTTTCCTCCGTTCGAGCTGCTGTACGGAAGAACCATCCGAGGGCCGATGCACATCCTAAAAGAACTGTGGACGAAAGAAGTAGACACCCCAGAGGTGAAGAACAGCTACCAGTACGTGTTTGAGCTACGGGAAAAGCTGGAGCAGACTCTCGAGATAGCCAGAGAAAACCTGAAGAAGTCCCAGGACTGTGGAAAGCACTACTACGATCGTAGGGCTGTGAACAGGAAGTTTAAACCTGGCAACAAAGTGCTGGTGCTGCTACCTACTGATCACAATAAGTTGCTGATGCAGTGGAAAGGCCCGTACGAAGTGGAGACCGTGGTGGGAATCAACGACTACAAGGTGAAGGTCGGCCAGCATTCCAAGATATACCACGCCAACCTCCTTAAGCTGTACGTGGAAAGGCCATCAGAGACTGTGCACGCAGCCACAGCAGCTGTGACCGACGACAGCTTTGACAGCGAGGAACTGTTGGAACTGGGAGACTTCCACAGCAAAGAAGGCATCGATGATGTTAAGCTAGGACCAAGCTTGACGGAAGGTCAAAAGATGGAGCTCAAGGACCTTATGGGCGAGTTTCCCCACAACTTCAGCGATGTCCCTGGCTCTACAACTTTGGTCGAACACGAAGTCCACCTCACTTCGAATATCCCTGTTCGATCCAAGCCCTTCCCGATCCCTTTCAAGGCCCGTGAATCCTTGAAGAAAGACATCGATGAGATGCTGAAGATGGGCATCATCAGGGAGTCCAGTTCCCCCTACGCGTCCCCTGTCGTGGTCGTGAAGAAGAAGGACGGGAGCAACCGAGTATGCATCGACTACAGGAAGGTTAATAAGATCACCGTCTTCGACCCTGAGCCGATGCCTACCGCAGCAGACCTCTTCCGCCAATTATCGGGGAGTAGAATCTTCTCAAAGATTGACCTCAGCAAAGGTTATTGGCAAGTCCCCGTGCGTCAACAGGACATACCAAAGACTGCTTTTATAACCCCTGATGGGACGTACGAGTGCCTAAGGATGCCCTTTGGCATGGTCAACAGCGGAGCTACCCTGAAGAGAGGGATGAAGAAGATGCTCAAAGGGATGGACAATGTCGTGTGTTACTGGGACGACCTGCTAGTCCACACTCGCACCTGGGAAGAGCATCTGCAGACCTTGAGGGAGCTGTTTCACCGTCTCACAGAAGCCAACCTGACCGTGAGACCCAGTAAGTGCATTCTGGGGACTGACAACGTAGACTTTATCGGCCATTCGCTGAAAGAAGGACAAAAGGGGCTTCTACAGAAAACGTCACCAAGATTCTGAACGCTCCACGTCCCCAAACCAAGAAGCAGGTGCGATCTTTCCTGGGGTTGGCTGGATACTACAGGGAGTTTGTACCAAACTACTCCGCCATCACAGCACCCTTGTCGGACCTGGTGCGGAAAGGCTGTCCAAACCAAGTGCAGTGGGGACCGTCTCAGGAGAAGGCATACCAGACTGTGCGCGACCTCCTTTCGAAGGATCCGGTGCTACGACTGCCTGACACTTCCAAGGAATTCGTTCTTAAGAACAGACGCAGCGGACGAAGGCATCGGCGCCATACTGATGCAGGAACACGAAGGGAAACTATTTCCGGTCAGTTACGCCAGCAAGAAGCTGTCCAGGGCTGAGAAAAATTACTCGACCATGGAGAAAGAGTGCCTTGCCATCATATGGGGAATCCGGAAGTTCGAACTGTACCTTCAAGGAGTGAAGTTCGTGCTACAGACTGATCACAAGCCGCTAACTTACTTGAACTCTGTTTGTGAACAGTCGCATCATGAGATGGGCTATGTACTTGCAGAACTTTAACATGCGAGTAGAATCTATCAAAGGATCAGACAATGTTGGTGCGGACTTCCTCAGCAGAGTGTGTGAGTAAAAAACATTGACCGTGTGAATGAACTGTGAACATTGACAATATCCAGACAGATTTGAAGATGAGAAACATTGACTCTGTGTGAATGAGCTGAGAACATTGATAGTGTTCAGACAGTCTGAAATAAGTTTTAATTCTGAACTTTGTTTGTGCATTACGTTTCAACGTTGTTGAAAGAAATTGGGTAAATTTCTTCTTGAGTGGGGGGGTAATATGTTACGTTGAAACGCGAATGGTAGTACGTCGGAAACGTGCACGATAGATCTAATCGTTTCGTTTTGCAAAGTATTCAATAATGGAGTTTATTTACCTTTGATTTGAGTTTGCATTGTTGTTAGGAGAGGTTTTGTATAACGTCGATAATTTTCGTTGGTCGATATTGTTGGAGAATTTTCGGGATCTGCATGTTTATTACTGTCGATAGAAATTTCCCGATGGATATCGAAGGTCGTGAATGTTCCCGGAAGTAGAGGAAATGTGTATGACGTAAGCCAGTGATGACGATCTTTAGTTCGATTGGTGGCAGTGCGTCATTTCTACCGTGTACCAAATTGTTCGAGAAGAGAGAGAGGTTATTTAATCGTGTGCCGAGTTGCTGTGAAAGTTGTTGAGTTGAGTTGAGAATTGTATGCAGTTGTTGGTGTGTGCTGAATAAAAGTGGAAAACTTCATACGTCGACTTTGTGACTTGTATGCTGTTTGGACGGGTTGCGTGGATAAACGAATCTGAGTTACACCTTATCAGGAATTCAGCATTGGGGCTGAATCGGATACTGATAAAGGAAAACACCAACATCGAACAGAGTGTAACACATTCCAACACCTTAAGCACAGCCCGAGGCAACCGTCAGAAGTGGAATGGTAATGGCACGACCTTAAAACTGTTGGTTATCTGAAGTGGAAGGGTTACGGCACGTCCTCAGTGTCAATCCTGACTGTGAAGACCTATTGCTACACCTAAAAGACACTTCCTTGTTTCGTTTGATTTGGATAGTGGTCGGTTCAGAATCGATTAACCAGAAAATGAGGCTGTCGAATGTTAATATTGACACTGTGTTGATATGGTAACTATGTCATACGCTGTTTATCTACCTTATTGTTGCATCGCCTTCCAGTCCAAGCCATTTGCTTTGATTGTTTGACTTCCAGATGGTCGCGTGAACTTTTCCTGTACGAGAGAGAGAGGGAGGGAAAGTGAGAGAGAGATAGAGAGAGAGAGAGAGCCAGCGAGAGAGCGTACGAGAAAGCCCGAGAGAAGGCGCGGTGACGAGAATACGATTATTTATTGCAGAAATTCAGTACATCGCTCATTTGGAAAATAGAGAAAGACTGAGACAGAGAAAAGACAACAGCAAACATTTTGTCTTCTTAGCGATGTAGGCCTACAACGAAGCAAGTGGGTTTAATTATTTCAGCTGGCTTGCGTGCAAATTATTCGTGCCTTAGTTGAAAGTGCCTAAATTGAAAGTGCCTAGATTGCCTAAATCTAGTCAGTTGACGATATACAGTATATCCGGAGCAACTGTTACAGGCAAACAATTTTTTTAAAGAAGCTTTAATGCACATAATCTATATTTATAACTGTCATAAAACCTTTTTTTCTTAAAATATATTATTTATGGATATTTCCGGATAACGTCACAAACCAATGATCTGAGTGTCGTGGAATTTACCACAAACAAGCACGAACAGCACACATGATATCTGACTCCTATCTTCTGTGAAAGTTAGTTTTGCCACAATACATCGTTGTTGTTCTGGTTGCAACAGCTGTTGTTTTTAAATGCATTGATGTCTTTATTTATTGGTGTCTTTATTCACGAGTTATTCAGGTGCACCTGTACAACTACTTTAATTTCTACTCCTATTTTTTATTTGTTATTGTGTACATCTCTTACATTCGCATCAGAGAGAAAGGAAGAATCCTGGTCTATGATTCGCATACAGGTAGGATTAAAGAGTGTCTAAGGTTACGATCAAAGTGCGAACAAAACTCTAATAAAAGATGACTATTTCAATAATTATATAATAGTCATACATTTATTGTGACTTGTATTTGCGAAACGTGATTCTAAATGTGATGTTTCTGGCCTGTAGCAGACTCTCCTTTGAAAGCATAGCCTTGGTTTCTTGCCCCTGCTTGCTATGTTAAAAAGGCAAAAAATACAAATTTGATTTTTTGTGAAAGTGCGCTGAATTAATTACATTACATGATTATTGCTTTAGGTCCAGCGGACTCTTCCCAGCCAAATCAGGACCGGACAACCCCTGATCCGCATAAAAGATCTGCTGAAACAACCCTAGTGGTAAAACTCAAAGCTCTCCACTAGCCATCCACTTTACAATAAAGACATCCCACGCAGGGGACGCTGAGACTATACTCTAATTTATCGAACCCCCGTTTACAAAAACAAAATAGAATACAAACATCATTATAAATTATCAACAAAACATATACATATAAAATGCCTACATTGCTAAATAATAACATCATAGGAAGCCCTAGTGACCACCTGGCAGAAAGCGTTCAATATTCTCAAGCTGATCCAACAGACCTCACACGCAAATCAGGAGTCTTGTCCCGGAAGAGTTTTCAAGAAAAAAGGTAGGTGACTGGTCTAGCGAAGAAGAATATAGTATAGCAGATTGATAGAACAGAGCAGGAATAAGAAAGAGCAACTGAGAAAGACAGCGACAGTGGGAATTTAAAGCCCTAAATTTCCATAAAGTGGGATACTATTTATACTGAAACCCCCGGCATCCCAACGGGGGAAGCTGAATTAATTGAAAACACCCACACTTGTCAGACTTTGATTCAAAGTGTGAAAACAACACAGACTCGATCACCGGTATGATCTGTAGGATTCACAAAATATTATCTGAAAATAAACATACAATAGCAGAACGCCGTACTTACTTTCACTTTCACTTGGCAGATGTTGAGATTATAAAATAACTAGAAGGGCAAAGCCCATAAATGATTCACATGCTCCTTTTGAAACTTGCAATATTTAACATAAAAATGAGTTCCCAGGAAAAGAAAAAAACAAAACAAATCGGTGGCATAAATGATAATGAATACATAAACTCACATTGCAGAAAGTTGTACTGAAACAGCTCAACCATCATCTCTCTTCAAACAACTTGTTCTGTCCATTCCAGTCTGTCTACCGCCCTGACTGCTCTACTGAACCAGCTCTTCTTCACATCGTGAACGACATCATCACTGCCACTGACTCTCTTAAAATCTCATTGTTGACTCTTCTCGATCTCTCATCCGCTTTGACACTATCGATCACTCCTTCTGCGCCTTTGGGAACTCTTTTGGAATAAAAGACCGAGCCCTAAGCTGGTGATACCTTTCTGATCGCTTCCAATCTGTCTGCATCAACAACCCCCTTTCTGAACCGTCCAGACTTGTCTTCGGTGTTCCTAAGGAGTCAGTTCTAGGCTGTTCTATTCCCCATTTACACATCTCATCTGTCTCAGATCATCCAAAACCATGACACTTTCCACCAGTTCTACGCAGATACACAACTCAAAAACAGTGACACTCCTCAAAACCTTCCATCTATTGTGACCAAAAACTTCTGATTGCTTTGAAAACATTTCAAACTGAATGACTGCCAACAAGCTCCAGCTCAATGCTAACAAAAAAGGATACCAACCACAACCTACCTTTTTACCATTGTAAACACTGTCACTCTTGGCCAAACCACTATTCCTATGTCATATTCTGTCAAAACCCTTGGTGTCATCCTTGACAACACCCTATCCATGTTAGAATTCATCCGCAAAAACCTTTCAAACATGCAACTTTAGCAACTTTAGCTCCATAGAATAGGTCTTGTCCGCAAGCATCTGACCACTGACGCTACAGACTCATTTCCTCTCTTGTCCTGTCACGCTTAGACTACTGTAACTCTCTTCTGGCTGGACTTCCTTCCTCTTCTGTTCATCTGCTACAACCTGTTCAGAAATCATTTGCTCGTCTGGTTCTCAACAAGAGAATAAGCTGGTTCTCAACAAGAAAATAAGCTGGTTCTCAACAAGAAAATAAGCTGGTCATAGTAACCACTCCTACATTCTCTCCACTGGCTTCCTGTATCTCAGAGGATTACCTACAAAATCTGTACTTTCTATTACAAGTGAGTCCATGGATTAGCCCCTTCCTACCTTACCCAGAACATTCATTTCTACAAGCCATATATAAATCTTCGTTCTTCCTCTGACACCCTCATGCTACAAAAATAAATCTCCTCAGCAGGCTGTCGATCCTTCACGATGCTTGGTCCTTAAACTTGGGACTCTCTTCCTCTCTTTCTTCGCAGCTCTCCGAACATACAGTAGCCACTTTCAAGTCCAACTTAAAAACTCACATCTTCCTTAAGAATGTCTGATCTTGTCTCCCATCACCAGCATTATTTCTTCTTTTATGAATCAGACCACCGCCGTCACACCGCACGCCCCAAGCCCCCTCCCACCCCCCACCTTATTCATTAGCTGCTGTCCTCTTCCCCCTCCCTCCCTCGTCTTTTATAGTTTACTTGTATTCTTTTTCATGTTTGTATTATGGCTTTGCATAGTTTATTAGTGTCTTCGTTTTGTTTCACTTCTTCTTTTCATATGTATTTGTATGTTAACGTTAAGTATAAATCCGCGAGGATTGCGCTTTGAACTGATGTCATTAGGAAAAAACCCGCTATATAAATATCTTTATTATTATTATTATTATTATTATTATTATTATTATTATTATTATTATTATTATTATTATTATTATTATTACATAGCTACAAGCATGTGAGTCAAAAATGCAGCCTCACTCATTTAGAACTGCATGTTTGTTCAGCAGGTATTGTAGTAAAGGAATTGACAGTTTTGCCCCCTCTAGATCAACATGCTATGGAGAGTATACTTAGGCCTATGTATTTGTCACGTCGGTAGTCTTGATCAAGCCGTAATGATACATTCTCTAACACTGCAATTGTGCAGACCCTTTTTCAACGTCAACCCAACGATGGCTGCTTCCGGAGCGATGTCCTTTAACCTTCGGCTGTATTCTGTGAAAAAAAAAAAATTTTTAAGTAATATTTTTGTGCGCTTCTGAGAAAGTTCTCGCTGCAATAATTTGGATTATTAGATTCTTATGTAATCATACAATGTAATCAAAAAGTTGAAACATTTGACCTCAGAAACACATGATCTTTTTTAAGACACGCTATAATATTTAATGCATATATTTATGTTGAAAGTATTCATGTGTGGTATGATGAGTACAGCTTCGGAAGGCTCGTAATTGTGTAGTGCACAGTTCTGAACGTCTGTGAAAGATGGTGACTGACTGATGCCTGTAAGATGCCTCTTAGCAGTGCTGCATTTGCTCTTAAGGCCCAGCCACCTTGGCCTGTAGCACCCGGACGCACTTGTGTTCCTATCCTATCCTATCCTATCCCGTAACTCTAAAGTCGTTGGGGCATCACAGAAACCTCAACACTTGTGTTATGCTTCTGAATTTCTTAAATATTTTTCTTGCGTACTGGCTAACGTAAAATTTCACAAGGATAGCGCATGTTTGATTTCTAATGCAAAAATACGTAAGCCCGCCTTACGAGGACCAATCAGAAGAGAGAGTGTGACGTCATGAGTTTAGAGGTCACGCAACACAAGTTGTCTGCTACACACGACTCGGCGAGCTAAAGGCATTTGAATTCACTTGTTGCGCGTCTATCTTAGTAAAGTTGTGAAATTATACAGCTGAACACGTTTATAAACTCGAACCGGGCCGTGACAAACATGGCACCTTTACCTCAGAGCCAATGCATAAGCCGTAAAACGTAAGCCAATCTCGCCACTAAACTCATAAGGTGTGGCCTAGCGCCAAAACCTGATAATTACAATTATCAAGAGATAATTATAATTATCAAGCAATAATTACAATTAACACTGAAAATTATAAATATCAAGATGAGCATGCGGGGCCTGATGCGCGATGCGCATGCGCGGCAGCGGCACTGTTCCCAGCACTCCTGGGGTTTAGGCCGTAGTAAAGCGTGGCCATAACTGAAAATTAGTAATTAACACTTTGAATTACCGGTATCTCTGTGAATTACACATAACACTTATTAATAACAATTATCACTGATATATGTAAGTTTTGCAGGTTTTGACGCTAGTAAGCCGCCTTACCAGACTTAAGCATGATCACGTGAAAATTATAATTATCAAGTGAAAATTTTAATTATTATGTGACAATTACAATTTTCAGTTTTGGCGCATAGAGCCAAAACTGAAAATTAAACATGATCACACGAACATATTTGTAATTTTCAATGATAATTGTAATTAACTCTTGATAATTGTAATTATCCCATGATATTTGTAATTATCACATGATAATTGTAATTATCAGGTTTTGGCGCTAGTAGGCCGCCATACACTACTTTAGCCGTAAAACGTAAGCTGTGTGTGGCCACTATAATATTATGTGTCAATAGCTGTAGTGAGGGTGCTGACTGAGCAAACTTCTTTCTGGTATCTAGACCATAACATTATTTTTTATAGCGTCTCGTGAAACGTGAAATGTATGCGCTGCACATGAAAGACTTGATCGTTGAGAAAAAACTAGAAGGGCTGGGCAAAACCCAAATGACTGTGATAGACAGCAAAGAGCGAGAGAGAGAGAGAGAGAGAGAGAGAGAGAGAGAGAGAGAGAGAGAGAGAGAGAGAGAGAGAGAGAGAGAGAGAGAGATTCTCTATTACAGAGAAATTATTTGTCACCATCTTCAGCCTCTCCACCCCCATCTACTCCATATCCTATCCTATTCAATCCCTTAACACGAAGGTCGTTGGGGTACCACAGACGATCGTTTAACCACCGTACTCCATCTTTCTCTGTCCTCAGCAACCCTCATGGCTTCGTTCAGTGTCAAACCAGTCCATTCTCGAATGTTGTCCTCCAATCTCTTTTTTTTTTGTCTTCCTCTTATTCTGCCTCCTTGCCTAATCCCTAACTTTTTTTTTTAAAAGTGTTATCCGTTACAATGAAGTGCGAAAGATTTGTACTAGTGGAGCCTGTTTCAGCCTGGACCATGAGTGTGAATTTCGATCACTGAGTGCGCCTGTGATGAGTGCAGCCGTATTTTATTTTACAGTATTGACACAGGTGCTCTTCTCCATACAGAACATCTGATAACAGAACAGAGGAACGCTCTCTATAGAGGTGCTCTCTTGTATCGAGATTCGGGGGCCTGGAAAGGCCCAAAGGTTGGCCAAGACACGCTTTCTTTGTGTGTGCGTGCGTGTGTATGTGTGTGTACTTGTATAACCGCACAACTGGGGATTTTTTTTAGATAAACCTGGTAATAAATAGAGTAGTTGAAAAGAATTGGGAAGCAAAAATCTTCCCCCATTTTTTAAAACAAATTTTCCACTCCGAAACAGTATAGCACAACCGTAAATAACTAGAAATAGCATCTTTTCAATTTTTCGAAAAATTGGGTAGACAAGTGTGTAAATTATACACACCTGTGTAGTAAGCTGTGCTACGTGTACGTCAGTCATAAATCTACTTAATATTATCAAATACATTTGATTTGTAAATATCACTGAGAAAAAGACCTTTGCCCAATTGTATCTTGTTTTGGTAACATTCTCGATTGATCGGCTTATACGTGTGTGTGTGTGTGTGTGTGTGTGTGTGGGTGTGTGTGTGTGTGTGTGTGTGTGTAGGTGTGTGCGTTATTTGTTTCCGGCGTAGACGACAAAACCAAAGCCACACAACTATTAGGCTAGGGCTAGAAGAAACCCGAGACAGACATTTAGGCCTGTATAAAACAAGTGGTGGCGGTGGTGGACGATTTTGATGATGATGGATGATGAGGATGATGAGGATGATGATGATGATGATGAGGAGGAGGAGGAGTAGGAGGAGGAGGTCATGCTATAGGTTGTGTACCCGTATCCCGCTGTCATTCTCTCCTCTTTTGTCTCTGTCTGATCCGTAAGTGTATACACGGCTGTACATATTTATACTGTTTTTCCTCCTGGGCCTAACCGGGCATATAAATAGCTGTGAATAGGTTTTTGCACAAGTATATCAACTAAGTTGATATACTTGTGGTTTTTGTTATTCTATTTCTGTCTTTTCTGTCATTTATGTACATAGTTGTAAATATTCTATTTCTGTCTCTTTTTTGTAATTTGTGCACATAGTTGTAAATAGTTTGTACCCTTACTGTTCAGTCTTTTGGTGTATTCTAGCAAAAGCGATGTTTTATCGAGTGCATGTATTTATATGTAATGACTATGTAAAGCGTGGTGAGTCTGGTCATAGGCTGGAGTACCCGCTATATAAAAATCCGTTACTATTATTATTAGATCAACGCATGAAACAGACTGCATACTGTAACCCAGATGGGAACAGCATGGGTCGGAATCACTCTGATCACAGATGTAAGCTTTCCTTCTCTTTGAAGTACAAGACGGTACTGCGCCTTGAACTGCGCTTTGCGCTAGTAGGCTTACGAGCGCTATATTACAACTATTGATTGGGGCGCGCTTTCCTTAGAATAGAGGGGAGAATAGGAAGAGGGAGGTGGGAAAGCGCAGGGGGGGTGGGGGTGGGGGAAGGGCTAGCTATTTGCGGGTCAGCCTTTGGTGCTAGTAGGCCGTCATACAAGAGGGCCTGTGCTGACATCGTGATGCGGACGCCCTCCTTTAACAGAGAGCAGAATGATAGAGGGAGCAGGTTCTCGTCAGCCTCGACTACAGTGTATGTTTTTGTGCGCGGTCGGAAGACAGAGCGAGATAAAAAAACGTGACGAGGATAATGAGGAGAAGGGGAAGTACGGTAAAGAGAGGCAGGCCCTGGGGAAACGCGACGGTTCGCCTTCTGCCCCTGGCAAGGGCAGGAAACCGGGGAATGGAGGGGGCGGTAGTCTGGGACAAAAGTGCAACAGGGCGCCGGAACTTAGGAGAGGTTCATCAATGCCTTATCGCTCTCTCTCTCATCGAAGGTACACTCACGTTTCCGAGTCCCTCTCACTCTCACTTACTCCCCCCCCTCTCTCTCTCTCTCCCTTTCCATATCTCTCTAATGCTGTGTGTAGTTCAGGATTGTTCTAGTGTGTACTTCCATGGTGAAGTTTAGTTGTCTAAAAGGGTTCTTCTTGCCTAGCAGAGGAGTTCGCTGGCAGTTGGCAGTTCGTGTTGTGTGTTGTGTGTTGCAATGTGATGCACTCGGCCGCTTGCTGTCTGTGTTATCTGCCGTTGTATCATTGTGGTGTGCCCTTGCTCCGCGTTGGACAATACATATGCCTCGGAAAAGTTGATTACGAATAATTTCCTGCTAAGTTTTTCGCCGAATCACGACCCATTCTACGAAAACATTATCTCCATGTGCAGGAAGCTGTGTAATATTTAGACAAAAATGACAGTGTAAATATTGGTCGCGATGTGTGCAAGTAAGAACGGAAAGAGGTCTACGCTGTTGAGATAACGGCTCGCTTATCTGTCGTGAAGTGTAGAAGAATAGTGACAGTTGTAGAATCTATCGTTCGTGAGGTGCAGATCAATGTCGTGGTTGTAGTGTTCTGTCTGTATTTCTCGTCTTGTGTGCACGACCGGTCCAGTGTAGAGATTGCGTGATTGCGTAGTGGTGATCATATCCTGGATTGCAACGAAACTTTCCTTATTGTGCTCTAAAAATGTTTCTTTCAGCAGCATTATTAGAAATTACAAGGAGTTCATATTACTATTAGTTCAGTTCGTAGGGAATGATTATGTTAAAGCTTGCCAAATAATGCCCCTTGGATACAAATTCAACGCACGAACACGTGTCTGCGTCTGCATCATAAGCGGGCATTCATTATGTTGGTGCATTGCTCGTCGTAGGTAAGTTGCCGTTTTCAAGCTATAAATTCTTTTAGCTTACTATAAAAATTTGTACTGTTTAAGTTATGAATTATATTGAACAGTATAACAAGACTCTCTCTCTCCCTCTCTCTCTCTCTCTCTCCACCCCTCTTAACAACACCTAACTTACAATAAAACCGTTTTAATGTACAAAATACTGAACGATAAAGATAAACTGAAAGCTCATGCTTATTTAAAAACACTTTTTAGCAAATCATCATCTCGTTATTCATCTTTCAAACACAATTTAACATTTCCACAACCACGCTTAGACATAGTTAAAACATCTCTGTCGTATTCTGGCCCAAGCCTATGGAATTCTCTACCACCAGAGGTCAAGGATAGTAAATCATTCACATCGTTTAAAACTAGATTCCGCAAATTTCTGCTCTCCCTTTGCTTCTAATATTTAAGATTATTTACGTTTTGTTCTTTCTTACCCTGCAACAATTTCAGTTTTTGAGAATGTGTGTGTGTGTGTGTGCGTGTGGGTGTGTGTGTGTGTGTGTGTGTGTGTGAGGAAAGTAGGTGGAGGATTTGAAGGGTATCGGGGGAGGGAGAAAGACTCAAAGAGAATGGGGTGGAAAGAAGGAAGTAGTATGCGTATGTAGATCATGCATTAATAACATCTTGGTTATTTTTTACCATGTAGCTAAGGTTTATATTGTTAGTTTCCAATTAATTGTATGTTACTTCTTTTGTTCTTAATTGTTTATTAAGGACTAGCTGTAAGACAGATCCATAGGACGTAATACTATTATCTTATTAAAAGTTTCGACTTCTCTCTCTCTCTCTCTCTCTCTCTCTCTCTCTCTCTCTCTCTCTCTCTCTCTCTCTCTCGCAAAAGGACAGTTGTGAGGAAAAATAAAAATAGTAGTTGAGGAGGGTGGTGTAAGACAATGATGAGGAGCAGTAGCAGCTAAAGTAGTAGTAGCAGTATTCGTAGCAGTAGGGGTAGAAGAAGACGGTTTTTAAAACGTGCTATTCCTGGTTAAACTGAGCTCCTTGACAAACTTTTGACCCTGCGCGCTCTCTCTCTCTCTCCCTACCTACATTGCCCTCCCCTATCTTCTTCCTCTCAACCATTTCCAACTAGCCTATTTATACTATTTTTTCATTGTATTAATCTTCCTTGTTAAAAGGGCAATCACCCCCCACCCCACACCTCCATCTCTCTATCTCTTTGCTGATAGACTCTCCACTCGCCCCCCCCCCCCCCCCCCCCCCCACAAAGAGTGTGACGCAGAAGGAACAGACGCCATACAAGAAAATTGTAAAAATAAGATTAAAATTATTATCCTTGTAACCTGTGGTAATTCTACTAAACGTTTGAAGTTCAAAGGCTAAAATCTCTATCCCAATCTGTTTTCTCTCTCTCTCCCTCCCTCTCTCTCTCTCTCTCTCTCCCTCCCTCTCTCTCTCTCTCTCTCTCTCCTCTCTTCTCTCTCTCTCTCTGTCTATCTCTCTGTTAGCCCACATTGTGTGGTTTATACACAGTCATCACGAACTAGACGAATAAGATTCTTAGTATTTCAGCTACTAAACTGTTGTGTACTGCTTAAGCAGAATGAACACTGAGGTTTAACGTCTACACCCACCATTGGCGACATGGCTTACGGGGATAACCATCCCAGGTAAAGAGGGAAGGGGCCTAAATCAACACTGAACCACCATACTGCTAAAATGGCCACTTTTTATTTCGCCCACCACGGGATTCGAACCTACGCCAGGCGAACGCTTTACTATTTGAGCTACGGCGGTGGGGCTTAATCTGATGGACACAATAGGGCCCATTGTTCTAACGTAGATGTACCGTGTCTCTGTTCAGTCGTTCTACTCAATGGTAAGAGAGCTCGCCCGATACACCGAGGTGACCCAGGGTCCCAATCTCAAACGATGACAATGGCCATTTTTCACCGCCCTTCGTAATACGAGTTAGTCCACTTTTAGACACCATCTTGAAAGATCTCTTCGTTCATCTTCTGACAGTCACCTTCTTCGTATTCCCCGTACGAAAACAACTTTTGGTGAACGCTCATTCTACTTTTCTGGCCCTACAGTTTGGAATTCTCTTCCTTTTAACTCTGCACTCTGTCGAAACATCTCTTTCCTTTCGCTCTCAACAAAAAACACACATTTTCAACAATTTCTATCCTTAAATCTCGATTCTGAACTTTTCTTTGTCGAATACTTTAAAACACAGTCATAGTCGTGTGTGTATGTGTGGGGTGTTCTTATTTGGTATAATTTTGCTTTTCCTGTATTAATTTATTTATTTTATTTTTAATATAGTAGGGTTGTTGTTTTTTCCTGTAAAGCGCTATGAGCTCTAGTGATGAAGGACGCTGTACAAATATTAATTATTATTATTACTAGGATTGCTCTGGTTATGCGTTCGGGGCTACTGAAATGTAGATCTATCTCCTGCCCCAACAAAACTTCTCACTCCAGTGGTGCATGAAATTATAATTCAGTGGTACACGTCGCTTTTCCCCGGTACGGTTATCCCCGTCTGCCATGTCGCCAATGGTTGGTGCACAGTGAATTTTCATTCATTCTGGGCAGTGCATTATTGGCAAAACTGCATTCTGTTTGATGAACGGCCATTGTTTCAATAGTGAAACCTCATGGGAGTCATGCAGCGTATCCAAGACCACGGAATTTCATACGGCCGAGACTATAGACCTACTAAGAGAGAAACCAATTCCACCCTCACCCCCACAGTTCTTTGCCTTGTTGCATCGCGTGTTTTATTTCCGGCAGCATGAGAATAGGCCTAAGTCCTAGTCTCATGACCATCCCTACAGCTGAACCGCACAGTTTTGGATTGCTCTTCTCGCTTATCTTACGTTCAATCGAAGGAGACTACCACATTGTATCAGGCTGTCGGTCATCCGGAAATGCTAAAAACAGGTGAAGGTCGGTGAGAACTGTAGCTTGGAGGAACAGAAACACAGCCTAAAACATGTTATTTCTAGCCCCAATGGCCATTGTATCCATTGGCGTGTTCACAAACAACGACGTATTTTTTTTACGGGATTCCGGAAAAATCCACAATGTCGTCGAGAAAGTCGATGACGCACTTGTGACGGCATCACTAGAAAGGCAAGCTCGTGGGAGTTTGATAGTAGCCAGGGCCGGATCACTTACTCTTGGAGGGGGGGGGGGGTTCCAAAAATTTTTTAAGGGGTTAGGGGTGACAAAAACGTGTCCGCTCGAGGAACTTGAGTAGAATGAGAACGTTTTACTTACCACCAGTGTCAACTAAATTAAGAGCTTTAAAAAAACTCCATATATATATTTTTTTTTTGACTGAGTGAGGTACATCGAATGGCCAGGGGGGGGGGGGGGGGGTTCCGGAACCCAGGAACCCCCCCCCCCCAGATCCGGCCCTGGTAGCAGCGGGAATAATACACTGAAAATCAATTGGTGTGTATTATAGGATATAAAAATGATGGATTTTTTACCTTGTATGGGTGAGGGAAAAGTGCGCTATCGTAAGAATCGCAATTTTAAAGATGTGTACTCGATAAACGCGGTTAGATTAGATAGCCCGGAAATCAAACACAAGCCGGCTAGGCAGAGAACTTCCGTAGTAAAACATTATAGGGATTGTATGGGAGCCACGCTTCCTTGGTATGGAATTCCGTGGACAGAGCTCCGAGAGAGAGAGAGAGAGAGAGAGAGAGAGAGAGAGAGAGAGAGAGAGAGAGAGAGAGAGAGAGAGAGAGAGAGAGAGAGAGAGAGAGAGAGAGAGAGAGAGAGAGAGAGAGAGAGAGAGGAGAAGAGAGAGAGAGAGAGAGAGAGAGAGAGAGAGAGAGAGAGAGAGAGAGAGAGAGAGAGAGGAGAGAGAGAGAGAGAGAGAGAGAGAGAGAGAGAGAGAGAGAGAGAGAGAGAGAGAGAGAGAGAGAGAGAGAGAGAGAGAGAGAGAGAGAGAGAGAGAGAGAGAGAGAGAAGAGAGAGAGAGAGAGAGAGAGAGAGAGAGAGAGAGAGAGAGAGAGAGAGAGAGAGAGAGAGAGAGAGAGAGAGAGAGAGAGAGCGAGCGAGCGAGCGAGCGAGCGAGCGAGCGAGAGAGAGAGAGAGAGAGAGAGAGAGAGAGAGAGAGAGAGAGAGAGAGAGAGAGAGAGAGAGAGAGAGAGAGAGAGAGAGAGGAGAGAGAGAGAGAGAGAGAGAGAGAGAGAGAGAGAGAGAGAGAGGAGAGAGAAGAGAGAGAGAGAGAGAGAGAGAGAGAGAGAGGAGAGAGAGAGGAGAGAGAGAGAGAGAGAGAGAGAGAGAGAGAGAGAGAGAGAGAGAGAGAGAGAGAGAGAGAGAGAGAGCAGGGAGAGAAGAGGAGGCAGCAGAAGACAACAGACATATTTTCAGCTAAAACTAAGATAGTATTATGCGTGAAAACTTTTATTATTTAATTTTTGTACAGCTTTGCCCCCACGCCAAAGGCAGTTTTCCACTTTTATGACACATGCAAAGTGAAAGTTATATAATAAAGATTGTACTGATTGCATGTGAACGTTAAACTATATAAATTTTATTGGGTTGCATTGTATTGTATTGTATTGTATTGTAAGTCTCGTTTAGTGTTCGCTACGCTGTCTTCGTGACGTCACTAACACTTATCAAAGCAGCCTCTAATTTTTTTTTTTATGCTGTCAAGAATGTGCTACATATGTCAGTGTCTGGCCCTGTTACGCTTTTACAAGTCCTTTAACTGACGTCGAAGCCCTATCTTATGGCCAAGTGATGACACACAAGTAGGTACAGTATACTATCTTGAAGCGTGTTATGAAGTGTTCTTGTTTAGCTAGCGCCGTGCAGGCTAAACAGATGTTCAAGGCACTTCACCAAAAACAACCGAGATCTCACGCAAGCCTCCCGATCCAAGGCACCAACTTACTGCTTTTGATTCGCATGGTTTAACGCCCCAAACAACTAAGCCATCTAAGCAACTGAACAAACGACTTTGGTCCAAAGTAAACATTGTGGAAACAAAGCTCGTTGGTCACCTGGTCCCTCCGGCTGTATTATATTTATTAAGAATATTGTATGTGTTTGTGTTTGTGTTTGGGTGGGGGGGGGGGGGGGGGTGCGAGTGTGTGTGTGTGTGTGTGTGTGTGTGTGTGTGTGTGTGTGTGTGGTGTAGTCATTCCCTGTGCTAAAAAGAATCCTCCTTTTAAAAAATATACCCTAAGGTTTTACTTGTTGTGCCTATAATTATTATTGAAGCCCAACGCTAACAGAAACAGTACTATATCCATTTTTGTTTGGTGGTGGTGTGAGTTTGCCCTAATTGCATCACAATGACACTCATTATTCTTAAGCATACCTGTGCACTTAGAATTTTATTTAGGGGTTGGGAAGAGTGAGTGTGGGAGGTGAGAGAGGGGAGATGGAGAGTGTGACGTAAGCGAAATAGCAAATAAATTTCTCAACTATG
>CM072519.1:9127614-9132614 GCA_036898135.1 Oncomelania hupensis | reverse complement strand
ACCCCCACCCCACCCTATCTCGTTCTGCTATAGACTCAAACCATGGCCATTTTGACGAAATGCTTTTGATTTGAAAGATGAAAAAAAATTTGGAACTACTGTTACTGTTTACCTTGCACATCAAACCACGTCGGCAAAATCGATGATTCATGCGGAATTCTATAGTTGCCCGGTAACACAGTCCCCACAAGAACATTGGTATCTTGCCAATGTACCTGTTAGAGCCATGCACGCCACTGTAACGTTCAGTGCACCAGAGGCATTAATCAAGTAGAATGGATGGATCCGCGAAAGCAAAAAGAAAGTGGATCACCGATAGCGCAGCGGTAGGTAACACACAGCCATTTGTATTATAAATAGGAAAGGTGGGATCAGACTGCATCTAGATATTTGGCGAAACGAATCGGCCGCTCAAAGGGGTTATTCTCAAACCGCGTAAGAACGAACTTGTAAACTTTTCTTGAAATAGAAACGTTACGGGCCTAGGACGTGTGAAAGTTGCGCATGTAATGAAATAAACCTGTATCAACGTCTTCTCAGTTATAGGACTGTAATTTTCGATGTAAATGACGATATTATAGGTTGGTTGGTAGGCGGTTTGGGAATAATGGTTTATTCCCAAACCGCCTACCAACCAAGCTATACTATCGTCATTTACATCGAAAATTATATATATATATATATATATATATATATATATATATATAGGCTTATAAACTATGGTTTCTGGGCACCTTAAAAGTCACCAACCGGTCATTTGGGTACCCGACTTTGGATCTGGGGACCCAGCTGGGTCCCCGGATCCAAGGCGGCTCCCAGAAAACGATCTTAGGGTAAGCGCAGTGCCTCGACGATTAGGGTAAGGCAGTGCCTCGACGATTAGGGTAAGGCAGTGCGCTCGAAACGGGTTAGGGTTAGGGTTAGCGGTCCGTCTACAAGTGATAATTTACATATAATTATAGTGGGGGTACCCAAAAGCAAGGGGGTATATCTATATATATATATATATATATATATATATATATATATATATATATATATAGATAGATAGATAGATAGATAGATAGATAGATAGATAGATAGATATAGATATATATATATATATATATATATATATATATAGATATATATATATATATATATATATATATATATATATATATATATATATATATATATATATATATGGGCTGTACGCTACCACTGTTACTGCTATGCTAGCGAAGAGCCGCTTTCCTTTTGCTATCGCGGATCCATTCTTCTTGGTTAGTGCCCTTGTGGTTCTGTGTATACCGTATAGAAAACTGGACCGGTGAACTGCAGGACTTCTAACTAGGCCTACTTGCTTACATCGATAATGTCGCAAGTATACCTAAATAGTATTAAGCATGTTGAGTTCTACCCAGACAACTGATAACCTTAGCCCCCCAAAATACTGGCCGAACCGCCGATTAGACGAAAGGAACTCACGTCCAACCATGCAGCTTTCCACGGAAGAGGATTTAATGCGACAACGACGACCTAATTTACGAAAATGCCTTTAAAAAAAAAAGAACAGAAAAACGAAACGGGAGTAAAAAGTATTAGGCGAACATAAGCCTCAGCACGTCTCGGTTACGTGGTGTGTGTAATAAGCCAACAGGCAATCCAGGTCGCCCGCGAACTTTTTATAGTACAAGTCACGTTCCTATGTAAGCCTATACTCTTCTGGATTAACTGATAGTGAAGTTTTAAAAAGTCCATTGCGTTCTATTGACTACTCCAGTAGTTGTCTCCCTTTCAGCTAGAATAAATACAATTGTCAAATAAGCACATTTCTTAGTATCCATTAAACTTAAAAGATATTTGTATTTGCAGTTTGCAATAAAAGTACAATCAAAACAACTGTTATGGTGGCAAATGCGGGAAAAATCGGTGTGGTGGGCGATATTGTAATTCTTCATTATTAGTTGCGCTCGCTTTGAGGTAAATAGATAATCGATGACATTGTTTGATTGTGCTATGTTTGAAGTAAATTGATAATCGATGACATTGTTTGATTGCGCTAAGTTTGAAGTAAATTGATGCAGCCTTTTAAAACCTACAGCACAGTGTGCTAAAGTGTTGGAAAGGTTCATTTGCTACTTGCTGCTAATAACCCCTTCACTCCCTGCTCCGCCGCAATATAACAGCATTTTGGTATGGCTGTGTTCCAGGGCAAAATTGTGCTTTCTTCCATAGGTTCACTAATCTGTTCACTGCTCATTCATTTATTGAGATATCTCTTAGATATTTGGCATGTTGTTTTTATTTTTACTTATACCCGTAGCTATTATGTGATAGTATAATAATCGGATTTTATTTGTAACTGTTATAGTTTGTTTTTAATAATTTTTCTCACAAAATTACATTTTGCGCACACCCACTCCCCCCACACCCACCCACACACATTTGAGCACATAAAACAACACTGCAAAAACTGATGTTAGTGTATTATTATGAACATGAAGTCAAACATCTGGTCGTTTAAAATTTCTTGTAGCACTTCCAGAGCACTGTATCGCTTGAAAACAGGTCTCCGTGTTGATCTGGCGTTTTTCCGCCATCTTGAATACGATTATCAGTCTGCACATTTCTTAAAACACTTGCATAATGTCAAAGAGTGTATGAATTTATACACTGATAATGTAGAACTAACTCTCAGAGCGGTCAAAGGGAAAGAACTGAATTTTAGTAACCCTACAAGTGGTTAGACCTGTTTTCAATATTACCTCCCATTGAGTTTGCTGAAACTTTGCTGACAAGTTGCACCGTGGTAGCCATGGTTATGGGCGTATGAAATACAAAAAATTGACCACGTGCTGAGCACGGTGTAAGCAGTGAAGGGGTTATGGTTGATTTGGTGAGCGAGGACTCGTCGTCTGCTAAGGTGGCCTTGACCTTCCACGCAGTATACAATTACTACCAAAGTTGTTATTGTTAACTGGTACTGCCGAATTTTGGGGTAAGAAACGAAGGAAATAACTATTATGCAAAGTGATTGTTAATTATTGTCGAGCATAAATTGTATTTTCTTGAATGTTATTCTGTAATTTTTTGGTGGTGAAATGGTAGGTTTAGTGGCAAAACGCTATGGCGGCTGTAGGAAACACATCATGCAAAATCGGTCCTTCTAAAACAATTTGGACAATAACATCTGTCTTTGTGCAAAGGTTGACGTAAATTGATGCAGCATACACACATACCCCTCACAAAGTAATTTAATCATTAATATATATGAAGCGGAGTTTCAATGAGCTATTTCCCTAACCACATTAATTCTGAATTGGTTTTTATTACAGCTTCGTAATGCGCAAGGTTACGGGCACCGCTATCCGACACACAGGTTCGGAAGCCTAATTCGGTCCCAAGCGCACTGACAAGAAGAAAAATAGATTAACATACATTAAGAACAGAATAGGTTAGAAATTTCAGACACTTAAGACAAAGCATAATAAGCAAATATTATTACATCAAAATGTAAAGCCTATATCACTAATATTAAATCTAACAATTGCTAATAGCCATAATTCTTTTCAAAGAAATTATACAGTTCAAACTTCAAATTAAATTAAAATTGCCGACCTTCACACACAAAGCATTCAAAGTATAAACCAGTCACACACATGTCAAAGCAGACGTTTTGAAGCATTATGATTATAATTGTTATAATTCGCAGTTGGTACTATTGCTTGCGACGTCACTGCCAAAACGAAACTTTATTACAATTACATTTAGAAAACGCCTGTCACAAAATATTCACATCACTCTGCCCTAACTTCAGCCAAAACAATTTAGAAAAATATGTGAATTATAAAAAAACGTGTATTATGTAATTCGTAATATGTGTTTCTTTCAATCTCGCATTCAAATCCGTCACGTTCGTCATTTTTTTTTTTATCAGTTTATAGTCCCCTCTCTTCCCGATAAGGATTTTCAGAGAGGAGACTGTACCACATAACGTTTGTCAGCCTGACCCGTCTCTATTTATGTCCCACAAACATAGGCAGTTGACATTAGACCGTAATTATATGCAGTATCCGGTTACTACTGCGTAATACCCGATATCTTTTCCACCCTCTTCATCCCCCTTTCATTCTCCTATCATAAACTATCACCAAAGAATCACTAATGGCACAGACAGGGCTCTATGCACAAAGGCATGGCGGTCACGTGCTGCGGGAATAACACAGCGTGCTCGAGTTTGAAAATGGTGAAGTACTGTGCTGCGTTTGGATGCTCTAACTCCGACGTAAAACCTTTATGCAAAGAAGAGAACATTTCCTTTCATCGATTTCCACTGAAAGATGAAATATTGATGAACTATAAACTGAATGTCAGTGACATATCGCTCTTTACAAAAAGCCTGTCCCCTGATAATAATTTGTCTGTAATCATTATTGCACGAATGTGCTATGTTCAAAACATCACAATATCCCAAAATGTCGGTAAATTAAAATTTGTTAAGCATCATTGGAGTACACGCGCGCGAGCTAAAAGAAGCCATGACCGCTTTGTTATTCCCGCGCCACGTGACCATGCCGCCGACTTGTGCATAGAGCCCAATATCTTATGCGGCCTTTGACGCTGAGCACCCCTTGGGGTCATGAGCAATCTTGCCACTGTAGATTGTTCAAACCTATAAAGGGAACAGTGAAAGCCACAGTTGAAAACCTGTCTTTCCTTTATAGGCAAGACAGATTCACTGCGGCAACAGTACCCCCGTTGGAGTGCCGGGGGTTTTCAGTATAAATAGTATCCCCACTTTATGGAAATTTAGTGCTTTAAATTCCCACTGTCGCTGTCTTCCTCATTTACTCTTTCCTATTCCTGCTCTGTCCTTCACTCTGCTATACTATCTTCTTCTTCGCTAGATCAATGACCTACCTTTTTTCTTGAAAACTCTTCCTGGACAAGACTCCTTGTTTGTGTATGAGGTCTGTTGGATCAGCTTGGGAGTGTTGGACGCTTTCTGCCGGGTG
>CM072519.1:9092614-9125114 GCA_036898135.1 Oncomelania hupensis | reverse complement strand
ACGCACACGTTTTTGGGGCCCTATTTGAAGAATAACTTAACCGAAATTCCCCATTTTACTTTGCGGATACTTTATAACTACTGCTAAGCATGTTAAATCATTATTTGTTCTTTTTTTTTTTCCTCCAAAAGTCAAGGTCGTTGTGCGTCACCGTTTTCTAAACACTTTGTCGTTGTATCTGAAAATTGGCTGAGCACTTTGCTTCGTTACGATAAAGCCGGGTTACAATACAGCCGAAAAAATTCACACTTTTGAAAATGTATATTTTTCGGCTATATGTTTGTGTCTAGAAATACATTTGAATGGCTTGCCATCTTGTTTTGAATGATAAAAGGCATGCAGTGTCACTGCTTACCGCCCCTGAAAGTTTCGTTTGAGCATAAGCCATCTCTATTGGACAATAGATCTATCCCCAAGGTGACTTTGCTGACATGACTGCTCGCTCGGTTTGTGATGTTGATATTTGTCACTGTGTGCGTCCCTTGTGCGCTATGAAGCCGACACGTTCTTTGGTTTTTGTACAACTAAAATGAGCCTCAGCTACACGTAGTTTAAATGCTGCTATGACGCGACTTTCAAACAACGGTAATAGTCTGTGTGTACATAGTTGTCAATGTTATCTAGGGATACATATTAACTTGCTACAGATTGCGGTTCAATTGTCGATTAGTCTCACGCATGTTTAAATATGAAGTATATTACGATTCTGTCTTTGTCAGTTAGACTTATTAGACTTTTAAGATAAATGTGTATATTGTTTGTTTGTTAATTAGATTAACGTCTTCGGACACTGAGCGCGTATAGAAGACGGATAAATGTGTATAAAATTTAGGATTGATTAAATTGCTACAGATTGCAGTTTGAAATGTTTATTAGTCCAAAACATGTGTAAATATAAAGTATAATTGCGATTCTCTCTGTTTTCAGTCTTGTTGTATTTGTTGTAAACTGTACAACGCGTGTTTAATTGTGTTCTAGTGTATTCTCTGTTTACGTACATGAACTTTAAATGACCAAATTAATTATCCGTTGTCACGAAGTGAATTGGCAAATATTTTCATTATACATCACGTGTTTAAAGGGCTAGTACAAGTGATGGCTGTTGACATAGGCACTTGATAATGCATTCGCTTTGCGTTGGTACTATATTTCCTAGTTCATTAATAATTTGGTGATGAGACTCGGCTATATAAAGACTGTTTGGAAAACAGAAGGCTGGGTGTGGGGCCGGGTAGCTCAGTTGGTAAGAGCGTCTTGCTAGTAACCGAAAGGTCGCTGGTTCGAATCCCGGATTGGTCAACGTGTGATCATATTATTTTCCCCTTTACCAACAACTGGCCCGCTGGTGTCAGTATAAATCGGTCCAGTAGTCACCTATATGCGAAAGTGTCGTGTGACTATAAACTACAAACAACACAGAAGGCTGGGTAAGTCCCCTATACGCTTAATGTGTCCGGGGACATAAATTTAATTAAGAAGAAGAAGAAGAAGACAGAAGGCTGTCCTCCTATGCATCTGAGAGTGTCTGTGATTGGAAGGATGAAATAGGACTACGATAGTGTATTGGTGGAATGAAAGATATACTGTGAAAAAAGAGTGAATGCTTACATATATTTTGTGTCTAGGAAATATTGTTACCGTGTAGGCTACTTCTGTGGTGATCCTGGATTCTGTTCATGACAAACACGGTAATTTGAATATTTATATTTTATGATTTATCCTATCCTATCCTATCCTATCCCGTAACTCGGAGGTCGTAGGAGCACCACAGATTATCTTTAACTAGCATACTCCATCTTTCCCTGTCTTCAGCAACCCTGATTGTTTCGCTCAGTGTCAAACCAGTCCATTCTCGAATGTTGTCCTCCCACTTCTTTTTTGGTCTCCCTCTTCTTCTACCTCCTTGCACTGTGCATTGCAGGATGGTCTTTGCAAGACCTGATGATCTGGTGACGTGGCCATACCATCACAATTTCCGTTTCTTCACCACTGTGAGCAGGTCATCGTGCTGTCCAATGGCTTGTGTGATGGTCTTTCGGACTTCGTCGGTGATGTGTTGGGTATAGGAAATGCCAAGAAGTCTTCTGTAGCACCTCATCTCCATGCTTTGTATTCTTCGTTGTAGATCTGCTGTGAGGGTCCATGTTTCGCAAGCATAAAGGAAGATGGAGATGACAAGGGAGCGCAGCAGTCTTACCTTGGAATGTAGACTAATGGTCCTCTCTTTCCAAATTGGTTTCAACCTCGCCAAGGCAGCAGTTGTTTGTGCGATCTTGGAGAGGACTTCCTGTCGGGACCCATTATCTGATACAATGGCTCCTAAATATTTGAAGTTATGCACTGTGTTGAAGGATTGGCCTTGGACTTTGATGTCTGTGTTGATGCCGTTGGTGTTGCTGGCTCTGCAGTTATTTCCATTCCATAGGCTCTGGAGGGGGTGTCAAGCCTCTGTGCCAGCTATTCAAGTTCCTGTTCCTCTCCAGCCAATCCATCAATGTCATCCGCAAAACGAAGGTTGGAGATTGTTCTTCCCCCTGACAGTGCCTTAATGATCTGCAAGGGCATCTGACATGATGCGCTCTAGGAAGATGTTGAGGAGTGTTGGAGAGAGTAGGCATCCCTGACGCACACCAATTGTTGTTCTGAACCAGTTTCGATGGCGCTGTTGTGAAGGACTGCACTGGTAGCCTTGTCATACAGGCTTTTTGATGACTTCAATAATTGTAGGGCTGATGGTGTACACTCTCATGGTTGCCCACAGAGCTGCATGCCAGACTCTTTCAAACACCTTTTTGAAGTCTACAAACACATGATTTAGATGTTGTTGGTGCTGTAAGTATTTCTCGCAGATTATTCTGAGGTTGAAAAATTGTTCAGTGGTACTTCGCCCTGTCCTGAATCCTGCTTGTTCTTCAGCTATGATTTGTTCAGCTTGGGGTTTCAACCTGTTGAGTATTATTTTCAGGAGGACCTTGCTGGGATGGCTGATGAGGCTGATGGTGCGCTAGTTTTCACATTCTTGAAGGTTACCTTTTTTGGGAAGAGTGATGACAAGCGACTGGGTCCATGGTGTAGGCCACTTCCCACTCTGCCAGAGTTTGTTACAGATAATGGTGAATGCGTCAATCATCGCTTCTCCTCCTGCTTGAAACAGTTCCGCGGCTATGTTGTCCACTCCCGCTGACTTACCCTTCTTCAGCGATTGCACTGCTACCTCAACTTTTTCCCGGAGAATTGGGAGAATTTTTTTTTTCTTCTTCACTATTCTTAGGACATGCTTTATGATTTACTTGTTGGAGATATAATACTGAAACTATTTTTGTGTGCATAAAATATTTTCATAAATTGATAAATGTAATTGTCTGTCGGGATTGCTTCAGAGAGAGAGAGAGAGAGAGAGAGAGAGAGAGAGAGAGAGAGAGAGAGAGAGAGAGATTATAGTTCAGCTAATTCTTATTTTATTACTCTGGGACTTATAGTTGTTTTTTAAAATATAGTATTCTTGAATTCCGTTTTAATTATTATTCTACTACCTTGAGTGAGATAGATGAGAACCATAACATTAGTAAAACGTATATGGGTGTTGTGTTCCAACTGTTTTGTATTTTACGTCTTCAGTGTTTCAAGTTTATCTCTCTGTCTCAACTTGTGTAATTGTATAAGAAAGGCCTTTTGATGAAAGCGTGTATACGTGAAATTGGAACATTAAAAACTGTTTACAAATATCAAGTTTGTAGGAATCTTCTGAGAATAAAGCTAATTATTTTAGAACACGAACAAAGAAGTTTAAGACCTCCATTAATTTTAAGTGACTTTCATCGTACACATATGTGCGAGCGCGCGCGCGTGTGTGTGTGTGTGTGTGTGAATGAATATACGTGCGTGCGTGATGGTGTGGGTATGTTTGGGTGTGTGACATTACTAATAAAATGAATTGATTAAATAATAATAATAATAATAATAATAATAACAACAACAACAACAACAACAACAACAACAACAACAACAACAACAACAACAACAACAATGGTTGCTATTCGGGTCTTATTCCTAAATCAGACTCAGAGCGCGGCGATCTGTAACCCACACACATGCTTAAATGTTCAGACACTCTTCATATACGACAAACACACATTCATCACTCAGACGTGTGATGTAAAGGCAACGGCAATTAGAAGACGGGAAGGAAACTCGAAATGTATGTTTGACATTTTAGACAGACTACAGCCAGTTCCATTTATTGAAGCAATGGAGGAAACCGGAGTACCCGGGAATAAAACTCATCGGTGATGCGAAAATTGGCTTGTTTCATTTTTCTATGCCGCTGTAATATATAAGCTTACTCTTCTCCAATATTTCTGTGATGAACTGTAGACTAAGTGGGCATTAACTAAGTAGAATGTGTTACACTCGATTCGATGGTGTTTTTTTTTTATCAGTATCTGATTCAGCCCCGATGATTGAAATCCTGATAAGTGTAACTGATTCGTTTATCCACGCAGCCTGCTCACTCAGCAGCAACAAGGCGAAGTCTTCGTATGAAGTTTTCCACTTTTATTCACATCACATCAACACATCAACAACTGCATACGATCGCCTTTTTACTCTCAACTTTTTACTTTCCAACTCACTATCAACAACACTCACTTTTGAAACAGTGCGGCACTTATATAGTCTCTTCATACTCCCGAACAATTTAGAACAGGTAGAAATGACGCACTACCACCAATCAAACTAAAGATCGTCATCACTGACTTACGTCATACATCTCTATACACATTCCCGGAACGTTCTCAAACTTCTACAATTACCGGGAAGTTTCTATCGACAGTAAACACGCAGATCTAGAGAATTCTCTAATAATATCGATTAACAAAAATTACCAACGTTATACAAAGCTTCTTCTAACAACAACGCAAACTCAAATCAAAGGTAAATACACCCTATTATTGAATGCTTTGCAAAACGAAACGATTAGATCTATCGTGCGCGTTTCAGACATACTACCATTCGCGTTTCAACGTAACAGAATGCATCCTCGATAGGCACAGCGATAGCAGTAATATGTCGCTAATTTACAGATCCATAGGACCCGCTATGTTATCGAGGTAATTCGCCCATGCGGTAGCACGGAAGGAAGCCACAAACATAGCACTCCAATATATGATATACTAGCGCCAAAACCGAGAGTTACCAGTTTCACGAAATAATTGAAATTAACTCATGTTCGGTTTAATTTACAGAGATACAGGTAATCCACAGTGTTAATGAATAAATATCAGTAGTTGTCACGACTTCCTAGCGCCAAAACCCTGATAATTACAATTCGCATAATAATAACAATAATCGTGAGATAGTTACTATATTATAAGATAATTAAAACTATCACTAAAAATTACAAATATCTTAGCGTGATCATGTTTAATTTTCAGTTTGGCTCTAGCCATCTTTCTGGAAAAGCGCCAAAACCGAAAATTTAACATTTCACTTTATATTTACAATTTTTACGTGTGAATTGTAAATATGTCATTTATATTTGTAATTATCTCATAATATTTGTAATTATCAGGTTTTGGCTCTAGTAGGCCGTCATATAAGTGAATTACACAGAACACGTGCTAATTACAATTATCACTAATACCTGTAAATGCAGGTTTTGGCGCTAGAAAGCCGCATTAGCCAGAATTAAGCATGATAACGTAAAAATTGTAATTATTAAGAGAAAACAATTATTATGTGATAATTACAATTTTCGGTTTTGGAGCATTTCCAGGCGTACTGCTTTAGTAAAAACTTAAAATTAAACATGATCACGCGAAGATATTTGTAATTTTTCAATGATAATTGTAATTATCCCTTGATACTTGTAATTATACCGTCATATTTGTTATTATCCCATGATATTTGTAATTATCAGGTTTTGGCGCTAGTAGGCCGTCATACCAATAAGGCGTAAGAACAATTGATACACAAATACATGTATCCTACAGTAAATGCTTATTACTAGTTAAGGTAAGGGTGAAACAGAATTAGAGCACTTTCTGTGTTTAAGAAACGAGTCTGTGTGATGTGACGTGTGTGTGACGTAGGGTGCTTGTTGGCATTCTGTCCCCCATAACGAGTGCGGGGAAACTGACGGTTGATGAAAGACAGTAGATAGATAGATTAGACAGGTATGTGTAATCAATGGTGTTTGGAGCCCGACTGCAGTTTAGTATGGTTTATTGTATCTAGAGTGAATGAGAGTGTGAAAGAGGGTGCATGACGCATGACAGTGGCGAGAACGGAGATGGAATCGTTCTTAATAGCCCTTTTTCAGCTCAATAATGTTGGCAAGACAAGTCAGGAAATCTTGTTGCTGATGATGGTGTGTTTATTTGATGTAACGTCTACTATGCGTTTTTAAGTAAATTGCTCGTTTCTGTTTCTGTGTGAAATGCACGTATACTGATAGAGATAGACAATTTTATTGTGCTTTGTATATTATTGTGTGTGTGTGTGTGTGTGTGTGTGTGTGTGTGTGTGTGCGTGGGATACATAGAGTGAGTGGGTGTGTTTGACTATGTTTTAATACTGTGGTGATAGAGATAGACAATTTTTTATTGTGCTTTGTATTTTATTGTGTGTGTGTCTTTGTGTGTGTGTATGTGTTTGTGCGTGGGAGACATAGAGTGAGTGGCCGGTGTGTTTATGTTTTAAATACTGTGGTGATAGAGATAGACACTTTTATTGTGCTTTTGTATTTTATTGTGTGTGTGGTTGTGTGTATGTGTGCAGGGCCGGATCACTTACTCTTGGAGGGGGGGGGTTCCAAAAATTTTTTAAGGGGTTAGGGGTGACAAAAACGTGTCCGCTCGAGGAACTTGAGTAGAATGAGGAACGTTTTACTTATCACCAGTGTCAACTAAATTAAGAGCTTTAAAAAAACTCCATATATATATTTTTTTTCTGACTGAGTGAGGTACATCGAATGGCCAGGGGGGGGGGTTCCGGAACTCAGGAACCCCCCCCCCCCCCCCAGATCCGGCCCTGGTGTGTGTATGTATGTGTGTGTGTGTATGTGTGTATGCGTGGGAGACAGAGTGAGTGGGTGCGTTTGACTATATTTTAATACTGTGGTGTTTGGTTTTTGTGTTTGATGCTTTTATTCTTTTATGTTCCTTGAGTATTTATTTATGGCTGGCTGTAACTGCGCTTTGAGCTTCTCCTGAGGGAAAGGCGTAGAATTTTAAATGAAATAAATTATTATTATTTTTGTTTAATGACTATTCATCGAAGTGATTTTTAGACTGCTTGTTGTGACCCGAGGTTACATCCCTTGTGATCGGTGTGCGGAACCTCAGCATGATTTCCGTACAGATAGAACAGCTATGGCTTACAGGTATTTTGGAAATGCTGTCCCACCCGAGATGTAGGCCTATATAAATTGGCAAAATTACGTGGTCCCAATAGTGGATCTAATTGCACTCGGCAACAGCGGGTTCCTGACATTTGCGAGTATAATGACTTATATAAAGCCGCATCATAAACAGTCCTACTTTTTCTGTTGCAGTGCCTATGACTTCTAGAGGCGTTTTCATTTTCATTTCTGCCAACCCAAAACCGCTGCCTCACCTTCACCAGCACCCCGTCCACCTAGGAGATTGTCTTCATCGCTTGACTCTGACTGCCATTCAACAATGATGACGTCAAACAATTCTGTTGACGTCACGATGACGTGTTCGCCATCATGAGAATTCAATGCAGTCAGAGGGAGATCTGGAGCAAGAAACTGCACAACATGTTTACGTGGAGGCGCGGGAAGCTATTTAAAGTGGTCCGGGGGACACTTTTGCTTGGCTGCTTTCTAGTGGTCGCCCTGTTTATCCCTTCATTCAGGAATGTCTGTCTTGGGCCTTTTCTGCCTCTCGCCTGGCATCAGTTCTCTACTTGGGAGGTAAGTGTTCAAGTTCCTGTGAATCGTCAGTTGGTCGATATTATGCTGCCTGACCCCCCAGTACAAATCATGAAGCATTCTTCAATGGAAAAAAGTTGTATAAAGATAACCTTAACCTTTAGCAGACGATCATGCCGAGTTCTCGGCCCTACTTTTAACCTTTGCTACACGTTGTGGGTTCACTAGACAACTTCAAAGTGCGTCACATTTTTACCTGTAAATTCCTCGTTGGAATATTTCGTTCAGACTTACATCAATGCCCTAGAATGACACAAGGAACGCACTTGTGCATTTCAAATAAACCAGTTTTATTTTAATAAAACGTTATTAAGGTGTAGATTTATGTACCCTTATTTATACGTTTGCAGAAAACTAGGCTACCTATATCACGCAGAAAGGGGAATATTTCCATTAGTACGTTGTGGATAGAAAACTGTATTGTATATATGCACAGTGATGTCGTTTTCGTCGGCAAATCGGCCATTCACCGATAAAATTCCAAAATGTCCTAAAGAGTCATGTTTTGATCGGCCCGCTGTCCTAAGGTTTTACGCCTCAATGTCATCCGGCCACCATTTGTCCGTTTTTTGTTTGCTTGTCTCATGTCTGTTTCGTTGTTATTGCTTCTGGCCATGTTAATTTCCTGTCGGATAAATAAAGGTGTTATGAGTTATTTCGAACATCAAGTATCGGAAGCGCCAAGCAGACGACACATGCATCAGCAGAGAGAGTTAGAGTAACGTCCCTTGTTGCGATCTGCGTGCTTCCGGCAATAAATCTTTTCGTTTTCGAAAATGCCGCCGAAAAAGAAACCGAAACGTATCAGTGGCCTCTCGTTGGATGTTGGAAAGAAGTCAAAATGATGGCCGAAAGATTTTCAAAATGTCGTAAAGGTTTGTGACTGAATCGGCCAAATGGTCTATGCTGAAAATTTCTAGCAACCTCACTGTATGCATTTTGATGCATAGAAGCTCGCAGTTCGTAATTATGAAAGAAAGAAAGAGATTTATCTAATATAGCGCTCTTACAAGCTCAGAGAGCTTCTCAAGGCGCTGGCCCCATAATATCCAGCAATCACAAAATAGTTTGCTGAAGTCAGGACGACCAAGATGGAAGACATCGTTTGCAATGGGTGTGGGTGTGTGGGGGTGAGTTTGTGTGTGTGTATGTGGGTGTGGGTGTTTGTGTGTGTTTGTATTTGTGTTAATGGACCTGTTTGATGTCAGAGAGGCTCTAGTAACATGATATTTTTGTTTTCAGTCTGTAATACTTATGTAAACAATAGACCTATGTTGAAAAGGATTTACAAGAAACATCTGTTTCATGTTTGTCTGCACACCTGGAAAGAAAGTTTAGATTGACTGTTGTACAATTGCTTGCCTGTGATTGAAACAGCGTACACACATACTTGTGTTTTGAGAGACTGCGTGAGAGGGGATAGGGATGAGGGTATTGATTTAGCATATAGAGATCCCTTTAAAAACTAATTAAATCTCTGTATTCAGGAAAAATGTGCCGCAGTGCTTGCTGCACACCTTGCAGCACATTGTGGGGGGGGGGGGGGGGGGGTGTTACACTCGGTTCGATGATGGTGTTTTTCTTTATCAGTAGTGGATTCAGCCCCAATGCTGAAGTATTGATGAGTGTAGCTCAGATTCGTTTATTCACGCAACCCGCTCAAGCAGCATACAAGTCACAAAGTCGACGTATGAAGTTTTCCACTTTTTATTCAGCACACATCAACAACTGCATACAATCGCTCAATCGCCTTTCCACTCTCAAATTTACTTTCCAACTTACTATCAACAAATTCACTATCTCTCAACAACAGTGCGGCACACAATTTTATAATCTCTCTCTCTTCCCGAACAATTTCGAACAAAGTAGAAATGACGCACTACCACCAATCGAATAAAAGATCGTCATCACTGACTTACGTCATACATTATTATTTCTCCTTCTGGAACGTCCTCTTGCTTCGACATGTATCGGGAAATTTCTATCGAGAGTAAACACGCAGATCCAGAAAATTCTCCAGTAATATCGACTAACGCAAATCATCAACGTTATACAAAGCCTCTCCTAACAACAATGCAAACTCAAATCAAAGGTAAATAAACTCCATTATTGAATACTTTGCAAAACGAAACGATTAGATCTATCGTGCGCGTTTCCGACTGTCACGAATATATGGGGTTGGGGGAATGAGGGTACGCAATTATTCACCCGCGCTGTGTTACCTCCTTGTCCTAGGCTAACGTGCGGTGACCTTCAGGTGAATAACGCTGGGAATACTAAAGAACGATAGGTAGGTTGAGGACAGACGAGAGACATACAGACTTAACTAGAATAGGGCTCGACAAGGGAAGACTGGTGTTGGAGTATAATATACAATAATTTATTAACTGAGTGTAGGTCAAATGGTATGCTGGGTTTTAACTGGTTCACTAGCCAGAGTCTGTTATAGTCCAGGGTATCTGGGAGTAAGTCGGGTTTATCTATTTAAATGTCACTGGGGAGAATATAGGCCGATTTCATCATATGGCACTATTTGGCTGGGTTAGTCATAGCGTGGGTATTCAGATGCACGCCGAGTTGTGGTTGCGCCAGGGGCGCACTTATCTTCGAATGCGTGGGCGAGGGGTGCCTCCGGTGACTGGATGGACTGTGTCGTAACCTGGACAGGCTTTGCAGGGGTGGCCCAATGCGGGTCACTGGGTCACGCTGGTTGTGCAACAATTAGCTGGGGCGAACCGGGCAAGTGTACTGATGGCCGGTGGTCAAGCGTCACGCGTCATCAGTGACAGCCAGGAGGTAGGGCTGCACGCGGCGTGGAGTCTCTCAATAGCCCTCACAAAAACCCGTTCTGAAAAGAATCATGCTCAGCATCAGAGGTGCATACACGCTCTGGATGCTGCTCCCTTCGGTGCGCATGCCAGATCAGATTTGAATTGTGGAAGAGCCGGGTCAAGACTGGACGGCGTTTTCCACTGCCTATTCATGACAATAATGGCTACAGGGGTTTGTGAGAATTTACTGGCGGCCGCTAAAGTATATGAGGTTCGGCGCCTGAGAAAGGGTGGTGGACGTCGGGGGTGGATATTTACATACTTGGATCAGGGGAGAGACAAAGGGTGGAAATACAGGATCATGGAGATTATGAGCAATGGGGGGTTATAGTCTAAATAATGGGGCAACAGGGCATGGGGGATTTATACAAGGATCTAGGCAGGGGGCAATACATGTATAAACGCAAGCATGGCAAGTGCAACAATCAGACTATAAACATTGGATACATGAGGCAAAAATACATATCATAAACCATACATCAGGACAAATCACAGACATGATGGGAATGTTAGATGATATTGAAATAAGTCTCCACTCTTACCTGGACCAGAGAACGGGCAGAAACACGAGAATACTGGCGAGATTCAGGGGTCGCAAGGCTGGGCAACGTGTCCTCGCAGCAAACGATGTTCTTGGTTGGGCTTGAGGCAGAAGACTGATTTACTGGGCCTCGGGTCAAGTCCGAAATCGTGGCGGACTGTCCGGAGGGGCGGGGCTTAGAGCTCTGAGCCAGCGGCCGAATCGGGGGGGGGGGGGGGGGGAGATGGCTGAAAACAGGGCCAGAGTGCGAATAGGGGGGAGAGTGGTGGAGAGCAGGGCCAGAGGTCAAAGTCCGACTGTCACACCGACATACTTTCGTTCGCGTTTCAACGTAACAGGGGGGGAGGGGGGTGAAGTGGGATGGGGTGGGCGGTGGGGGACCCTATGCTGGTGTACGGAGCACTGTCTTAACAGGGGCAGATTATGCTCTTCATGAGTGGGGTTGAGGGAGGTGGGGGGTCCTGATTACATTATATGACACTATTAGACTGCTATTAATTATGTACCACTGCATATTGCTACAGCCGATTTTGTTGTCCAATAAACGGCAAAATAAAACAGCAATTAGTTGGCCCCCTTTTAACACTTTTTAAAAATTTTATTTTAAGTTTTAGTTATTGCTCAGCCGGAGTTTAAAATCACAACCTATCATATAAAAACTCCTTGGAAAAAATCGTCAGAAAACAGTTAAATGAAGATATTGCTTCCAATAGCCTTTTCTGCCCATTTCAGTCTGCCTACCGTTCTGATCACTCCAAGCACTGGAACTGCGCTCGTTAAATGACCCCTTGCTTGCCATTGACTCTGAGAAACTTTCCACTCTAACTCTTCTCGATCTCTCTGTTGCTTTTGACAGTCTCCGTGAATAGTGCAGGGTTAGAAATGAACTTTTTCCCAAGATTGCCCTTTTTTGGGTGCCTTAATTGAAACTTTTGGGTGCCCCAAAATATAATATGTTTGAGTGCCCAAAGACAAATAACTTGAAATACACGAGTGACCTTCTAGGAGATTCGTTCCAGTTAAAGCTAACCAAACAGTTATACAATTACAGAAAGAAAAAAAATAATAACATGTTTTTGATTGTACTCAAAAAACTTTATTATTTTTGACACTTAAAAGAAAAAAGTGTTTACAAATATCAGAGAAACAATACAAACAATAAACAAAGGTTCAATGCTCAATATCTGAGAGGAACTAATTTTTTTGGTTGAAAGAACGTTTTTTGAAGATGTCAAACACTACTCGATATGCTTGTTTTAGAGTAACTTCATGTTTTGTTATGCATGCGCGAGATAGCAACTACTGGCCAGTCAGAAAGCTCGTCTTTCACTCATAAAGGGTGACTATTCCCTACTCATTGCAACCAAAAGCGAATGGAGAAAAGAAGAATACGATGTGCAACGGAATATTTCTGTTGCTTTCACTCTGAAGTTTTCCTCTGATCTTTAATTACGATGTTGACTATTCGAAGAGAGCTTCAATGATTTAACTTTCTTTTAGGATTTTACACGCGCCCGTAATACCTATTTGTCTTTTTTTCTCATCTTTTTCTATTTGACCTACCCTTTTTTTTGTTGTTGTTGTTGATCGTACTGATTTTCTGTTTTGGTGTGCGAATGCGTGAGAACTGCTCGTTGAACAGATTTTTTAATAGGAAAGAATGAAATATTATTATTTATTATTATTACAGCTTAACCGGATCCTGTTTCTAAGTGAACTGCCTACAGTTTTACCGCAATTTTGTTGAAAGCATGAGGACTCCGGCCAATAAAAATATTAAAGGGAGGGGAGGGGGGGAGGGTGTATGCCATAATGGAATGGAAGGTATGTGTGGGGGGGGGGAGGGGGAGACGGAAAACGGGTGTTTGTGTGTGTGTTGATTTTATTTTAATTTAATTTATTTTGTTTGGGGGGATGGGGAGGCAGTGGGGGAGGAGAGAGAGGGGGGTCCGTCCTTCCTAGGACACCCCATAATCCGCCCCTGCTTTAGAGTGGTTTGATTGTGAGTATAGGTTCTCAGTTTTTTTCTCTAAAAATGGTAAAAAGTCTAAACAAAGTTTCATGTATACATAATGTACATGTACATCGGTTCTTTTGGGGTGTGCCTCTGCTTGAGATTGTGCATTGTATGTTACTTGGCAATAAAATATTTGAATCTGAATCTGAATTGTGTGTAGCCTATCTCCCCTGACAGTAGCCTATATATATATATATGTATCATGCCTTCATGATGATGCGACAGGGGCGGATCGGTTAGGGTTTTTTTTGTTGTTGTTTTTTGGGGGGTGGGGGGTGAGGAGGTTTTTTTTTCTTCCAAAATTCTATTAAAGGGACTTACTCGGTAAATGTTAATGATGGTCAAGAAACGCTTCAGATCAAGCATCAACATTGGCAGGACACGCACTTTTCCAGGAGCAGACATCGGAAGTGATGATCTTGTGATGATGTCTTTCCGGCTTCACTTGAAGAGAGTAAACACAGCAAAGTGCACTAGACTGAAATTCGACCTGGACAAACTGCAAGACCCGGAGGTGGCAGAAATATTTTAGGCCACAATTGGAGGGAAATTTGCACCTTTGCTCATTTTGGGAGCTGGTGAAGTAGATGTCAACACCATGATCACCACCTTCAACTTAGCTGTGACAGATGCCGCCACGGAGATCCTTGGAAAGCACCGGTCAAAGAAGAAGCTGTGGATCACACCTGAACTTTTGGACCTGTGTGATAAACGAAGAGAGATGAAAAAGAAAAAGAACACCTCACAGGGAGCTGATGCCTACCGAAAAATCAACAATGAAATCAGAAAAGGCATGCGCACTGCAAAGGAGAACTGAATAGAAGATCAATTCCAGGAAATCGAGAACAGTCTGAACAAGAACAACAGCAAGAAGGCCTACCAGACTGTGAAGCGGCTGACAAGTGTTAAACAGCCCATTACCAAGTACTCCACGATCCAAAGCAAGTCTGGCTTATGCCTTACAGAAGAACAAGAAGTCTTGGACAGATGGACAGAGTACTGCTCTGACCTTTACAACCACAAACCAAACGGAGACCCATCATTTCTATCATGTCCAGAGAACAGAGAAGAAGAAGAAATCCTTATAATTCTCTGAGAAGTTGAGGCAGCAGTGCAATCGCTGAAGAAGGGGAAGTCAGCGGGAGTGGACGACATACCCGCGGAACTGCTTCAAGCAGGAGGATAAGCGATGATCGACGCACTCACCATTATCTGTAACAAGATCTGGCAGAGTGGGGAGTGGCCTACACCATAGACCCTGTCGCTTGCCATCACTCTTCCCAAAAAAGGTAACCTTCAGGAATGTGAAAATTACCGCACCATCAGCCTCATCAGTCATCCCAGCAAGATCCTCCTGAAAATAATACTCAACAGGTTGAAACCCCAAGCTGAACAAATCATAGCCGAAGAGCAAGCAGGATTTAGGGCAGGGCGAATACCACTGAACAGATTTTCAACCTCAGAAAAATCTGTGAGAAATGCCTACAGCACCAACAGCATCTATATCATGTGTTCGTAGACTTCAAAAAGGCGTTTGACCGAGTCTGGCATGCAGCTCTGTGTGCAGGGCAACCCGTGTCGGGGGAGAATGGGATCCTGGAGGTTGAGGTCACTGAGGGACTGCGGTCCCTCACACTAACACACCTCTTTGGCCCGGACTTCTCCTAGACGGGAGGCTGGCGTGGCCCGCGCCAGTCAAGCGCCTGGTCGTGTATTGCCCTAGCTCTGCTAGAAGGCTGCGGCTCATGGGTCAAACTTGAACAAAACCGTAGTGGCAGTGCGGGATTGTCTGGGTGTATATCCCCCCTGTAGCCCTGGTGCGCTCCCTTGCTGGATTTTCCGCTTGGACGCATCCCCTTATTGGACTCCGTGGTGGGTGGGGAGCAGGGGGGATGAATTCCTACTTTAAAATCATGGCATCCACCAATAAAAGACGACTGCGTGATGACGGACCGGACTCGGACACGGACAGTGATTTGGACATACGGCAGAAAGCTTGTGCATCTGGGGTGGATGGGGCCTGGCCTCGTTTTTTGGTTGTGGAGGGGACGGATTCGGCTCTGCCACTAGGCAAGCTGTCCCCGTTTGCCATCCACAAAGGTTTTCAGTCCATTTCCACGGTTGGTTTCAAAGATGTGAGAAAACTGAGATCTGGGGCCTATCTGGTGGAGTGCTCAACCAAACGGGCATCGGATTGTCTGCTAAAGAGGAATTTGACCGTCTTTGTTGACAGACAAATAAAAGTTTCTGTACATGGACGGTTGAATTCCTCCAAGGGAGTCATCCGATGCCAGGACTTGATTGAAATGTCCGATTTAGAAATCCGTGACGAGCTCTCCAGCCAGGGGGTCACAGCTGTACAGAGGGTATATGTCACCAAGGGATCAAAACGTATCCCAACCAATACTCTTTTTGTGACTTTTGCCATGGCCAAGTTGCCGGAGTCAATCAGGGTCGGATGTCTTAGGGTGAAGGTTACCCCTTTCACACCTTCGCCTTTGCGATGCTACCGTTGCCAAAGGTTTGGCCACGGTAGCAAGTCCTGCAAAAACAAAGAAACTTGCAGAGAGTGCGCCAAAGACAAACACGAAGGTGAATGCAAAGACCCCATATGCTGTGTCAATTGCGCGGGGCAGCACTCTTCCAGCTCCAAAGGCTCCGAAGGAGCACCCCTCAGTGGCAGTTGGAGCTTGAAATTCAAAAGATACGGGCCACTGAGGGGTGCTCCTTCGGAAACGCCAGAAAGAAAGTACTGGAAAAGAGACCCATTCCTTTAGAAAGATCCTTTGCGTCGGTGGCAGGTTCCACGCCTCTTACGGAGTCCACTACACATCGGACGGTAGAAACCTTTATGACTAAAATGAGTCAGATTTTGGAAGTGTTATGCAAACGAATAGATAGTCTTGAGAAAATGATCACAGCGTTTAGTCACAGGGGGGGTCTCTCCAGCCCCATTGAACACACTGGAGAACGTGCAGACGGTCACGTCAAAAACCGCCACTCCAAGCACGCAGACGGCCGTGCCTAAAGCCGTCACACCTGCCGCGAAGGCCGCCGCACCATCGGCAGGTTTTAGCGACCGGGCAGTCGCAGAGGCGGCCAATATTTTAGTTGCTCAACAGAGGAGCGTCAGAGGAGGAGAGGGAAAGGTTGGAAGGGGTGAGAGAGAGAAGAAAGATATAAAATCCTGTGCTGAGGAGAAGGGGAAGAAGTCGGCTGGCAGTTCGGGTTCCGGGGCTTTGACGAAAAATCAAGGGCCCAGACCCCTTTCTTCCAAGCACCATCAACCTCTCGAAACGGAGAACCGTTTCGGGGGGGTTGATGGACCATGAAGAGATGGACGAGTGTCCGAAAGCTAAAGAGAAGTAATTGTGCTCTCAGAGATGAAAATTTTAGCATTCTTTTACTTCATTTTTATGGCCATTTTACAATGGAATATCCGAGGTATAAGGGCAAATTATGAGGAGCTCTGCTGTCTGCTGACGGAACATCAACCTGAGGTGTTAGCCATTCAGGAAACTCTCTTATCAGAGAAACAGCTTATAGATATTACTGGTTATTCGTCTCTAGATTGTATATCTTCTAGAGGCGTCTCACTCTTTATTCATAGAAACGTCCCATTTAACCCAAGTTCACTTAATACGAGTTTACCAGCAGTTGCAGCCAGAGTATCTCTTTTTAAATCTCTCACAGTTTGTTCTATATATTTGACCCCATCAATAAATGTAAATAAAAATGACCTTGAGAATTTGATCCAACAGTTACCTACCCCTTTTTAGTTGTTGGGAGATTTTAATGGACGCTCTCCCTTGTGGGGTAGCGATCGTAGCGATTCTCAAGGGAAAATAATTGAAGACATTTTAGACTCCTTAAACCTAGTAACTTTGAACGAGGGTGCTCCAACTTTTTCCTGTTCAAGAACCGCTTCTTTGTCCCACATTGATATATCGATCTGTGATCCCTCCTTACTTTTGGATTTTAACTGGACAGTTTTAGAAGATCTCCATGGCAGCGACAATTTTCCGGTTTTATTAAAACATGATTCAGACAACCTTGAGCAAACTCATGGCAGGTGGAAACTAAAACAAGCTAACTGGAGTCTGTTTTCTAACCTGTCTGAGGTTCAGTTACGTGCTAAGGAACAGGATTTTTCGAATGCCATAGATCCAATACAGCTCTACACTGACATAGTTATAAACAGTGCCAAGGAGTCCATCCCGCAAACTTCATCAAAACCGTATATAATTTTAAAAAAAACTGGTTTGATGATGAATGTAAAAAACTTCAGCAAGCCCGTAAAAAAGCTTTAAGAATGATGTATCTGCATCCAAGTTCTGAAAATAAACAGAACCACCAACGTTTGCGAGCGCAATGCCGACAGCTCTTCAAAAGTAAGAGAAGAGAATCGTGGAGAGGTTTCTGCTCCATGCTAAATTCGAAAGCGAAACTGTCGAAGGTTTGGAAAGTGGTCCGCAAACTCAAAAATAAAAGTAACAGACAGGTCAGCCCATGCCTTACTGTGCAGGGGGACGTAATCGGAGATAAAAAAAACTAGTAGCTGATCTTTTGGCCTCTTCTTTTGCTGCAAATTCTTCTTCTGAAAATTATTCCATCTCTTTTCAAACAATTAAAACACGTAAAGAAAAACAACGGTTAAATTTTACCTCTGATAATTCTGAAGACTACAACATTTCGTTCTCATTAGTCGAGCTTGACGATGCAATTAACAAAAGTGCAGATTCAGCAGTTGGACTGGATGATGTACATTATCAATTTCTCAGGTATTTAACAAGGTACTCATGGAGATGAGGTGCTACAGAAGACTTCTGGGCATTTCCTATATCCAGCACATCACCAACGACGAAGTCCGACAGACCATCACACAAGCCATTGGACAACACGATGACTTGCTCTGGTGAAAAAACGGAAACTCCGATGGTATGGCCACGTCACCAGATCATCAGGTTTTGCAAAGACCATCCTGCAAGGCACGGTGCAAGGAGGTAGAAGAAGAGGGAGACCGAAAAAGAGATGGGAGGACAACATTCGAAAATGGACTGGTTTGACACTGAGCGAAACCATCAGGGTTGCTGAAGACAGGGAAAGATGTAGTACGCTGGTTAAACGATCATCCCTAGGACCTCCGAGTTATGGGATAGGATAGGATAGGATATGTTATTTACTTGTAAGATTAAATTATCAAAATAATAATTACCTCCTTTGCTCCCAAAATATGTACTGAGCCTTGCTACACCTTTCGAATCGGAGGGCTTCAACGACGGCGTTCGCGGCATTTTGAAGCGCTGGCGCGAGTCGGAATAAGCAAGCAAAGGGACGGAACTTTGACTATTAAATTTTGTCTTTTTGCTAAAACGTTAACGTAAGCCAGGGATGCCCACACTATGACTTTTTCAGCATGCGAACTTTTTTTTAAATGACCAAGCCAAAATGATCTACCTACCACCAAAATGCAAAACATATATATAGTCATATCGGCTACAGAGTTTTGACAAGTCACACATGCGTAAATGGCTACTTACTCGTGTAGCTTTCAGCGACTATCCTTTCGCCTTCATCAGCACAGACTGAAGGTGAGAACTGGGATTCAGTTCACATCACCATGAGTGCACTCACGGCAATGTGAATGAATGAGCGAGGTATAGGTCGCTGGCAATTGGTGTCGGCCCCGGTCACGGTTCAGGGAGGGGGTGTGGGCTGCGATGTAGACAGCCTCTTTGACACCCCTCTGGAACCATCTCTGCTCCCTGTCCAGCACTGTGATGTTGTCGTCCTCTAGGTGGTGGTCATGTTTGAGGAGGTGTTCCCTGAACGGAGATGAGTGCTTGTGGTGCTCCTTTACACGTTTCTGTAGTTTTATCTCTGACTCGCCCACATAGTCCTCGTCACAATCGCTGCATTTTAGCTTGTACACCACCCCCGATTTTTCCATTTTGTCGGATTTGTCTTTGGGAGCGACAAGTTTACTTCTGATAGTGTTAATAGGCTTGGAGTGGACGATGACCCCCCGTTTCCTGATCTTCCTGCTGAGGGCTTCCGTGACGCCACTGACGTAGAGGATGGTGATGGGGAAGGAATAGTCATATAATAGGCTTACGTCCATTTTTTTTACTGCTACGCGATCTACTCAGTCACACTGCCTTCGCGATGGACGGTCGATCGCGATCGACGTATTGGGCACTCCTGACGTAATCCATTATATTATCCATTAGGAATATCGTTTTCTTTCTGTTTTTTTTTCCGCTCGTGGCGCCCCCTCCCTTTTCAAAAAAAAAAAAGAAAAGAAAAAAAAAGAGGAATAAATGAATACATATATATATATTTATTTACTTTTATTTTTTTTGGGATATGGAGGTTACCTTTTCCATGTAATTGATCTGTTTCCTTTAAAGTTTTCTCCTTCTCTCTCTCTCTCTCTCTCTCTCTCTCTCTCTCTCTCTCTCTCTCTCTCTCTCTCTCTCTCTCTCTCTCTCTCTCCCCTTCTTCTTCTTCTTTTTTTCCTTTTTTTTTTTTTGGGGGGGGGGGGTGCTGGGGGAAGGGGGGATTCCGGAAATCCCGGACCCCCCCCCCCCTCCCTCGTCCGCCCCTGTGCGAAAAGGCAGATTCAGTGCACACACTGGAGTTGTCACAGTATGAAGTGAACATTTTTCTTGGCCGTAGGCGGAAGCCACGGGGCGATGGGATTGATAGCACCAATAGTGGTAAATATGGAGTCGCATGCTCAGTAGGTGGCACAGCTCGGTTGAATTCATGGGCGTCCGAACTGAACGTCATCCGACTTTTGGTAGCGTTTTTCATAACCCCGACCCCTGATGTCCTTGAAATCCTATGAAGTTAATAAAAAATAACACGGAGTTGAGTTGAATTGTAAGCCTACAGCCTACCTGTGTATCTAGTTTACCAGCCAACATCTCTCTCTCTCTCTCTCTCTCTTTCTCTCTCTCTCTCTCTCTCTCTCTCTCTCTCTCTTTCACACACACACACATGACATAAAGAGATTGCTGCACGCATTTTTTTAGACTCCTTTCTTTTTTGTTGCTTAATGGGTAGCTTACTTCACACGACATACTAGGAATATTCTCTTCTTTGTTTTATATGGATAGTTTTTCTTCACACGACAAGTAAATAAGATGCAAAATAGTGACGTGTAGCGAAGTTTAAAATATACGACAAGGCCGATGCATTTACCCTCCTAGTTTTGCTCTCTGAACTGGTAATCAGATACATGGCAATCAGGCAATCAGGTACATGGCAATCAGATACATGTCTTTGGTGTTAGAAAACTAACTTCCTGTCTTGCAAATTATGGTTTTGTCGTGTCTCGGTCACTCTATATTTTGAATATTGAAATTTCCAATCGATTAAATTTGCTAGTCTAAAGACGTTTCACTTGCATGTCATGTGGTAATGCGCATACAGTAATTTAATTAATTTAAGGCAGCAGCGATTTGTGGGCCTGGCGCATTATTGGGGTTTTAGGACAACTAGCGCTTCCTGCCGCTCCATATCCAGCTGTTGCAAATTTATTTTTCATTTAGGTGCTATGTTTTATTTGAGTTAGGTGCTGTTTGCGACGCGCACGATAGAACGTGTGAGATGCGCACGATAGATCTGATCCTTTTGTTTTGCAAAGCATTCAATAACGGAGTGTATTTACCTTTGATTTGATTTTGCGTTGTTGTTAGAAGAAGCTTTGTATAACGTTGATAATTTTCGTTGGTCGATATTATTGGGGAATTCTCTAGGGTTGCTTGTTTACTGTCGATCGAAGCTTCGCGATAAATGTAGATAGCTGAGAAAATTCTTGGACTGTAAAGAAAGTTGTATGACGTAAGACAGTGATGACGAAGTTTATTTTGATTGGTTGTAATGCGTCAAGCTGGAATATTCTGACGTTATCTGGAGTCTAGAAAAACTATATAATTGATGCGCTGTGTCTGGAGAAAAAGAGAGTTAGTGGAAAAGCGATTGAGCGATTGTATGCAGTTGTTGATGTACGCTGAATAAAGATGGAAAACTTCATATGACGACTCCTGCCTTGTTGCTGAGTGAACAGGTTGCGTGGATAAACGAATCGGAGTTACACTTATCAGGAGGATTCAAGCATTGGGGCTGAATCAACTGCTGATAAAAACCAACAACGAGTGTAACAGGTGCTGTGTTTAATTTCAGTTAGGTGCGCTCTCTCTCTCTCTCTCTCTCTCTCTCTCTCTCTCTCTCTCTCTCTCTCTCTCTCTCTTTCTCTCTCTCTCTCTCTCTCTCTCTCTCTCTCTCTCTCTCTCTCTCTCTCTCTCTCTCCGTCTCTCTCTCCGTTTTTGTGTTCTTTTCTTTTCTGCTTCACAACTCTGTCCTACAAAACACCCCCGTACATGTCAGTAATTGTCGAATACGGCAGATGGACATTAATAAGGAGAAGAAGATGATGAATGGGGCCGACTTACAAAAAAAACAACAAACAAACGAGTTTATCAGTGGTCATGGGGGATTAGAGTTGGAGGGGGGGGGGAGAAGAGGAGAGAGGGGAGACCTAGCATCGCGTACCGTTTTACATATTCGCCTTATTGCTATGCATAGAAAGAGACCATGCAGCTGGAGTATTCCATGCAGTTTCACTTACAGTCACGTACAGCTAGGAATTAAAATGGTAATTGTATTGAAAATGTGCCCGTTATACGTTACCTCTTTTGCCCCAGCCGGCCTATTGATTTGCCTCCACGCAGAACCTTATCTATTACTCTGTGCAGTTTCACTTGCGCATATTTTTAACCCTTTCTCTGCCAATTTGCAGTGAGTAAGCTTAATTATAATCATTTGACAGGTAAATCTGGCTCACGATTGTAAACACTTACGTAACAAAATCTAGCTTCAACAGTGTTGAGAATAATTGGCTAAAACGTACACAGTTCTAAAAGGTAGTTAATTTTCTACCAGAATGTGCTATTTAGAAGAAAAAAAAAGACAATTAGTAGTGAATTACATTAATTTTTTAAAGAACACACTTTTATTTATTTTGAGATTAAATTAGAGAGAGAGAGAGAGAGAGAGAGAGAGAGAGAGAGAGAGAGAGAGAGAGAGTATAGCGTGGTCTTTGATGTACTTTTTTATGGGAGGCGAGATATAGCAAACGCTTGAGCATTTGCGCGAGCATTTGCACGAGCAAATGCGCGAACCTCGCGCACTTGCTCGCGCATTTGCTCCTGCAAGTGTTCGAGCAAATGCGCGAGCAAGTGCGCGAGCATTTGCTCGAGCGGTTGCTACGCCCGTTGCTATAAGGGTTTTGCTGAAAACTGTCAACGGAAAGGAACTGAAAATGACCCTTAACGAACCCTACTAGCCTAGAGTATCATGGCCTGGACTTTTAACGACATACCGTATTATAACGTCTGCTGACTGATTCCCAGACAATAATAAATTGGCACAATGCGTCACTTTCCTACGAACTTCTAAAAGAAACTGCTCTTCTAATTCTTCGGTAGCCATTATGGATGGTGAATCATGGTAAGAAAAAGTAGTTCTGAATCGTCCTTAGTGTTATTATAAGGTTATTTCATGAATGATATTAAGGTTGGTAGTGCTAGTTTTCTCTAATTATTATTAATATTATTACTAATAAATGCAAGAAATATTTAATTTGTGCACGTCTCAAATTCTTTTACATACACATTCTTTTCCGGGTATATTTTTTACGTTTATGGAGCGGAATATAGCAAACGCACGCGCATTTGCTCGGACACTTGCTGGAGCAAATGTGCGAGCAAGTTGCTCCAGCAAGTTTTTGAGCACGTGCGCGATCATTTGCTCGTGCAAATGCCTGAATCTCGCGCATCTGCGCGAGCAAATGCGTGAATCTCGCGCATCTCGCGAGGTTCGCGCATTTGCTCGTGCAAATGCTCGCGCGTTTGCTATATCTCGCCTCTCATATTTTTTTCTGTATGGGTGCGCAGTGTTGGTGTCCCTTTCGTCGCATAGATCAGCTTTGCAGGCGTCAAAAGTAATTTATAAATGTTGAACTGTTAAACTTTTGAGCTTTTCAGTTGGAGTGCATTTGTGTTGCTGACCGTTTAAACTGTATCGAGAAAAAAAAGTCACGATGACGATGAAGAGAATACTCTTCATTGGCATAAATGAATGACGAGATTCGTCGTCATAAGCAGTCAAGGAGTATGATGGTAGTCTTAATAATTGAAAAATGTGCATGTTTTCCCTTTTATCAAAGAATCTTTCCTTTATCTACAACATTGTAAATGTATGGAACGCGGAAAGCGTCAAATGCGCGTGCAATTGCACTCCCATCTAGTAGCTGATTGGCTGAAAACTTACATGCCAAACTACGCAAGCGCAAATGCACAGGCAATTGCACAACACAATTGCACGCGCATTTAGTAGCTGGTTGGTCAGAACTTACACGCCAAACTGCGTAAGCGCAATTGAATGCCAAACTGCACGCTGGTTGTTAATGAAGAGGAATTACAAAACATGGAACAGAATACGTGTGTAGCTATGCCCACGTTTGCGCTGTGGCCATATTGAAGACCGTTGTGCGTGCGATGGGGGATAATTCTCACATTATTTACAGGCAAACCAAAGTAAATTATTATAACATTTTAAATTAATTTCAGGGGAGGAGGATAGGACAGGGGGGGTGAGAGGGTGGAGGCAGGGGAGGTCGTGGGTGGCGAGAGTTAACTTGTAAATTAGTTGTCAATATACATTACATTATTTTGGTACACAAAAAGTATTTCGGGACATTTCCCATTCCTAGTTTTAATGTGGCTCGTTGGTAAATGCGTGTGCAGTTTTCGACCAATCGGCTACTAGATGGGCATGCAATTGCGTGTGAATTTTCGCTTGCAAATGCACGCTCATTTGACGCTTTCCGCTTTCCATACTGATTGGCCATAAGGCGCCATCAGACATACCGATTGTGCACCGATCGTGTTGCCGATTCCAACGTAACCGCAACTCGGTTGCTATCGGATAACGTCATTCGCATCCGTCCCGATCCCGATCGGCTCGGCGCAATCTTGTAAAAAGCACGAGACAGGGGATTTACGTCCTAATATTAACACTGTTAAGGACAATTAAAATGTGGTATAATACCACTCAATAGTAAAAAACCAGACCAAGTCTGGCAAGGGGGGAGGGGGGATTTGGGATGGTGGTGATACTGGAAGCTGGGTGGGTGAAATAGGGAGGATAAAAGAAAAAAATCACTCCTTCTTGCATACATCATTCGTCATTTAGTCAGTCATTCACAATTGTACCATAATAGTAGCGTTATGCTTTACTTTACTTTTGATACATTTAACCAGAGAGAAATTCCTGGTCTATGATTTAACGTCCCCGGACACCATGGCATATATAGGACACATAAAAATTTAAAACATAATTAAAAGATGGAGCACAATAGTAAAATCCTTCAGGACCAGTTTAAAAACAAGATGTGACAAAAATCACACAAACATGACGCTCATTCATTCCAATAATTATAAATAATAAGACTATAATAATATTTTGTTCACCGGAGGTGAGCAAATTTTATACAGGTCGGTCAGACTCTGAACTGTTTACAAAATGCATGGCTAAAAATTAAAATTAATCCATCCACAAGTATATCAACTAACAAGTTAGTATCTCATATTGCCCCCAGTCGACGTGCGGTGGTCCCGTTGCCCTTGGTTTTAGCCAAAAACTGAGACGGGGGTATCCCAAACCTAAAAATAGAATAGAGAATTCTGGGAAATCTGTTCAAGGGAAGTAACTGATAACTAGCTACGGTTGCAGTCATGGTCGCCATTTCTCGCGAAGATGTGCTGGCTGAAATTAAACTAAAGTTGGGAGAGGAACTGCATATTTCTGGTAGTGAACAAAGGCTTTGCTCAATTATCGAAGGAGAACACGATGGATATATAGAAACATGCACACATGTATGTGAGCTCAGTGCAGACGATCGTGAGTCATTGTCATAGATTCAGCTGCTCAGATCGCTTCGATGTGATGGTTCATTTATCGCTTGAATCACACTGTATAACGCACATGCAAGTTCTGTCAAAGATATGACGATTTGAGCATATGTACGATTCCGTACCGATTGGAAGGTGGGGTGGACAAATTCAATCATGGTGATCATCAATCCTATTTTGCAATGGTGGTTAGGCCTACTTTATTGTATATGGTCACGGGTACTTACCTTTTGTAGTTTGTGTGCATTTTGTTCTGTCGGCCTTGAGTGTTTGCGTCGCCTTGGCTCGTTGTACTTTGTTGTGGTCTCGCTCTCTTTTGATTTTTGAAAGAAAATTCAAATTGTATTGTTTTCCAGCAGCATGCGAGGTCAAATTCAGATCTAACCAATCTTCTTGTGACGCCATTTTGCGTGTGTCTCGTGTGCCATGCACCAATCGCGAAGAGTCCTGCCGACGTCATTTCAGAAAAGGATTTCCCTACCCATAATTCCCCTGGGTTTTGAAGTTTCTAAAAAAATATTTTAGGCCGACGACGCTCTATGGAGCGCAAAGCATGTAAAGGGAAGCAACCGGTTGTACGCGCACGTCGACAGAGACATGAGATACTAACTTGTTAGTTGATATACTTGTGATCCATCTCATTGAGAGTTATATGGGTTCGTGCATAATATATGACAAGAGTAAAGCGAATCAATTAATATTTTGCTAATTGTATGGAACAATAACTACACTACATATCATTAATTAATAAAACTTCCAAAAAGATTAAAAGGCCCGCACGTATGTATCCAAATCAAGACATTCATAAAGCATATTTTGGTGTTGATAATCACCAATAGGGCCGTTAAGCATACAATATATATGGTGCCGCCAACCAGGGGGCGCCCGACCGCGGCCGTGCCCCAAGCCAACCCCAAAGATACAGTATGCTCAGGGCCCCCACCACGGCAGAGCCACCACCAAAACATGGTTCTAAAATTTGTAAAATGTTACAATAATAAAAGCCCCCAGCAGACGAGGCATAGTTAGCTGTGCGATAAAAACTACCGCAACATTACGTGTTGGAGCATATCCTCCACACACACACACAGACACAAACCCCCAGATTAATCATAAAACAAAAAATTGAAAGTTTAAATTACAATTGCCGGCACTGCAGTTCGATAGTACCTTGGACGCTAAATATACGAACCACCAGCCAGGGGGCACCCAGCCGCGGTCGCTCCCCAGGCCAAACCGCAAAAGCAGAAGGCCGAGGGCCCGACCACGGCTGAGCATCCCCCGGACCGGGGACCACCAGTTAACAGGAATCACAGAAGTGCCGCCACCAGCAGTTTGGACCACGGCACCTACACCGACAGTCCCGACCAAGGATCTCAACCCCGACATATTTATGGTAGTCCCAGCCATCTCTAATTCTATTGTGGAGGGGAGAAAAATGACTCTTTAAAGTGGAGCACCCAAAGAGGCAATGTTTAAAAGAAACAGGTTCCCCACAAACACATCTGGGCTGTCCTGGACAGTGATTTAGTTTAGGGTGTGCAACCATGAGGTCATGTACATATTGTAGTCATGTACATACCGTCGTAGTCATGTACATGCTGTAGTCATGTACATACCGTAGTCCTGTACATACTGTAGTCATGAACATACTGTAGTCATGTACATTCTGTAGTCATGTGCAAACTGTAATTTAAAAGGACCCACTTTGACCATGCCTCCTTGACTGATTCTTTTAACATTCACAGTGAGTGTTGTCCTACTGGGAAATAAAAGTTTACAACAAAATAACTCTTTCCACAGTATAGTTACTTTTTAAATGAATAAATTCCATAGTTTTGTGCATATTAATAGCAACAGCCGTTGGCTAGCCAGCAAACATTCTGGAGCTAAAAATACGCATCAACAGACCTGATAGTTCTCCGCGAAATCGCGAAAATCCGCGAAAACGAAAAGGAAAAAAAAAAAAAAAAAAAAAAAAAAGAAATGCGAAACAATCCGCGGACACTTAAAATTTTTGTTGTTGTTGTTTTGTATCGGAAGACGAAGGTTGCTTTACTCGCTTCCGGTTTTGCGGCGCCATACTTTGTTTTGGAATAGTGGTGCAGCGTTGACTGTTTCTGTGTATATATTTTCGCCGTTCAAGTTGTGGATTTGTGGACGTCATTAGACTCATTGGACTTCAAAATGTCTGTCACAAGGCGTGACATAGTCGCACGTTCCGCGGAAACCTCTTTTAGATAACTATCAGGTCTGATCAACCAAAATCGGTCAGAGACTGAGCCTTGGAAAACAACTGCTAGTAAGAGTTTTTGTTTTAGGTTGATTAAAAATAGACCCTACCCTACCGCAGATGCCAAAGACACACAGTCACACTTCACACCGAGAGGTTCACTCAAAATTAGCGTCATCGTCAGAGAAGATCTAATAGCCAAAGAACAGTTCACTGGCGATTCAAAATGGACACTTATGGCCGACAGCAAGTGTGTGAAAGCGCTATTTGCAAAGATTCAAGTCAGCACCCCTTTCTACATAGGCGAAGTAGAAGCGGTTTGCCTGAAGAAGCCGCTGTATGATTTGATGATCGGGAATATCGATGGCGCGAGGCGACCCGACGACTCCGATTCACAATGGAGTCCTGCCTCAACCCAACGTGTCGAAGTTGTGGAGGAGGATCCATTGCCATTTCCCGATGGAGACCTTACAGAGCTGCTACAGGACAATGTGGCTACTCCGGCTCAGCCCTGCCGACCAAAGATCATCGGTGCTGTTACTACCAGGGCCCAGGCCAAGAGAGACAAGACGTCTATGCCACTGAAGGTCGCCGACAACTCCAAAGCTGCCATCGTGGACAAAGATAAGCTGATCCAGCTCCAGGAAGCTGATAGTACTTTAAACAAGTACAGGGACCGCCAAGACCACATGACCAAAGACAGTGTCACGGTCTACTTCGAGGTGAAGGCCAAGATCCTGTACAGAATTTTCCAGCACCCGAGGGTCAACAGAGGGAAACCACTATGTCAAGTCTTGGTACCGTTACCCCTAAGGTGCCAAGTGATGGAAGTAGCGTATGGGAAATAACTCGCCGTCAGAACCGAAATTGGACATTCAAACTTTAGCGGTTGGTTTGAGCAATTAAAGCCCACCTTATCATCGTTTAATTTGATTTTGGGGGTTAATCCGTTTGTTGGCAAAAGTAAACAAAAGCCTTGGAATTGGAACATTTTAAAACCGTACTATAATTGACTACGTAAGTTATTGGGTTTTCTCTTGACTTGTTGTGTGTGCAGATATTACAGGTGCATGCTCGGGGCGTCACAGGTCATTTTGTAGGAATGCTGAGGCCGTGCATCCTGCCACAGGGTAAGCGAGCAAATTCACAACGTCCGGGTAAAGTAGTGATGAGCGTTTGTGCACAGAGAGAGAGAAAAAAAAAGGGGGGGGGGGGGGCATAGAGGGGAAGGGTTGGTGGGCAGGTTAGAGAGTGTGTTTGTGTGTTCGTGCGAGCCACACTGTATTCGTGGATTTCAGCTGTGGCCAACCTGGAGAGGATTGGGCCCTGCAAGGTCTTTCTTGCCCAAGACACACCGTATGATGAAAAGAACCACTCACTCCATACCGGATCGGTCGTCACCCGGGTCACCATGGACCACGCCTTCTGTTGGCCAACAGGACGGAGGTGATAAGTACTACTGATGGACAACTTAGCAAGATCCGCACGGCGAGCATCACAACCAGATCGACTACATCATGGTCAAGACAAGCATCAGATCAAGCATCAACATTGGCAGGACATGCACTTTTCCAGGAGACATCGGAAGTGACCACGATCTCGTGATGTCTTTCCGGCTCCACTTGAAGAGAGTAAACACTGCAAAGTGCACTAGACTGAAGTTCGGCCTGGACAAACTGCAAGACCCGGAGGTGGCAGAACTATTTCAGGCCACAATTGGAGGGGAAATTTGCACCACTGCTCATTTTGGGAGCTGGTGAAGTAGGTCAACACCATGACCACCACATTCAAATCAGCTGTGACAGATGCCGCCACTGAGATCCTTGACAAGCACCGCCCAAACAAGAAACCGTGGATCACACCTGAACTTTTGGACCTGTGTGATAAACGAAGATAGATGAAAACAAAAAAGAACACTTCACATGGAGCTGATGCCTACCAAAAAATCAACAATGACATCCAAAAAAGCCAAGCACGCAGCAAAGGAGACTGGATAGAAGATCAATGCCAGGAAATAGAGAACAGTCTGAACAAGAACAACAGCAAGAAGGCCTACCAGACTGTGAAAGGGCTGACAAGTGTTAAACAGCCCTAGGTCTCCCAAGATCCAAAGCAAGTCTGGCATATGCCTTACAGAAGAACAAGAAGTCTTGGATAAATGGACAGAGTACTGCTCTGACCTTTACAACCACACCCAAACGGAGACCCATCATTTCTAGCATGTCCCCAGAACACAGAAGAAAAAATCCTCCCAATTCTCTGAGAAGTTGAGGCAGCAGCGGGAGTGTACAACATACCCACTGAATTGCTTCAAGCAGGAGGAGAAGCGATGATTGATGCTCTCACCATTATCTGCAACAAGATCTGGCAGAGTTTGGAGAGGCCTACACCATGGACCCAGTTGCTTGTCATCACTCTTCCCAAAAAAGGTAACCTTCAGGAGTGTGTAAATTACCTCAACATCAGTCTCCTCAGCCATCCCATCAAAGTCCTCCTGAAAATAATACTCAACAGGTTGAAACCCCAAGCTGAACAAATTATGGCTGAAGAACAAGTAGGATTCAGGGCAGGACTAAGTACCACTGAGCAGATTTTCAACCTCAGAATAATCTGCGAGAAATACCTATAGCACCATCAACATCTTTATCATGTGTTCGTAGACTTCAAGAAGGCGTTTGACCGAATGTTGCATGCAGCTCTTTGGGCAACCATGACAGTGTACAACATCAGCCCTGTATGACAAGGCTACCAGTGCAGTCCTCCATAACAGCGCCATCGGAAGCTCGTTCAGAACAACAGTCGGTGTGCGTCAAAGATGCCTACTCTCTCCAGCACTCTCCTGCAGATCACGAAGGCACAGTCAGCATAAAGGGTAGAGCAATCTCCAACCTTCATTTTGAGAATGACATTGATGGATTGGCTGGAGAAGAAAAAGAACTTGAACAGCTGGTACAGAGGCTTGGCACCACCTCCAGAGCCTATGAAATGGAAATAAGTGCAGAGAAGACCAAAATGATGATCAACAACACTAATGGCGTCAACATGGACATCAAAGTCTAAGGTCAATCCCTCAACACAGTGCATAGCTTCAAATATTTAGGAGTCATTGTATCAGACAATGGCTCCCGACAGGAAATCCTCTCCAGGATCGCACAAGCAACTGCTGCCTTACAAAGGTTGGTGCCCATTTGGAAAGACAGACGATCGGTCTACGTTCCAAGGTAAAGCTGCTGCGCTCCCTTGTCATCTCCATCTTCCTGCATGCTTGCGAAACATGGACCCTCACAGCAGATCTCCAACGAAGAATACAAAGCATGGAGATCAGGTGCTACAGGAGACTTCTAGGCATTCCCTATACCCAGCACATCACCAATGATGAAGTCCGATAGACCATCACACAAGCCATTGGACAACTTGATGACCTGCTCACAGAGGTGAAGAAATGGAAACTCCGATGGTATGGCCACATCACCAGATCATCAGGTCTTGCAAAGACCATCCTGCAAGACACTGTGCAAGGAGGCAGAAGGAGAGGGAGACAGTACTAAAAGAGGTGGGAGGACAACATTCGAGAATGGACTGGCTTGACACTGAGTGAAGCCATGAGGGTTGCTGAGGACAGAGAAAGATGGAGTACGCTGGTTAACTGATCATCTGTGGTGCCCCAACGATCTCCGAGTTATGGGATAGGATAGGATAGGATAGGATAGAGTGCACGCCCGCGACATGATACATCCATGTGTAGATGTGTGCCTGAGTGTGTGTATATATTTATGACTTGGTTAATAATAATAATAATTCAAGATGCTATCAGGCGCTTTTTCTTCAGCAGAACTCAAAGGGCGGCGATCTGAAGAGATTGCTATTATAGAAGGGGAAAGCAAAATCGATGTTTATTTTTTAAATTTTGATTGACTGCATTCAATACCATTATTGAAGGGTGGAAACAAAGCACACGGAGAAAACCCTCGGTGTCCTGATAAGTCTCATGCCTAAGACACCTAAGTTTGGCCCATACGAGGTTTGAACCACATTTGGCATAGGAAACTCTTATCAACTGAGCAGCTGGGTGACTCCATGTCTGTGTCAACAGCTCAATTTATCATCAATTGTTTTTGAATTTTTGCTACTTTTCTGAACTTTTTTCTACCACAATTAATATGATTTTAATATGTGGATGTATCATGTATGTGGACGTTAAAAGTTAAAGGTTTTGAAGTGCGGACAACGATAATAGTCGTATTATTTTGTCACATGTCTCGCTTTACACTGACAGCTTTCAATAAAAACTGTTTAATTAAAACATTCATGTATGACTTGCATTGTTAGTATTGAAATAACACAGTGTGCATTGTTAGTATTGAAATAACACAGTGTGCATTGTTAGTATTGAAATAACACAGTGTGCATTGTTATTATTGAAATAACACAGTGTGCATTGTTATTATTGAAATAACACAGTGTGCATTGTTATTATTGAAATAACACAGTGTGCATTGCATTGTTATTATTGAAATAACACAGTGTGCATTGTTATTATTGAAATAACACAGTGTGCATTGTTATTATTGAAATAACACAGTGTGCATTGCATTGTTATTATTGAAAAAACACAGTGTGTGATATAATACAAGAAAACTTCATTCACGATTGGGCCGTTAATTACAAAATATTTGCATGAATAAATAGTTTTGTAAAAATATATTTGTTGACCAGTTATATATATGTATTGAGTTCATTCAAATGCAAATGTATCGATTTCAACATGTGTCTTGTTGACCAGATACATAGGTATCGAGTTCATTCAAAATCAAACGTATCGATTTTAACATGTCTTCTTTTCTCATTGACCAAGTAGCGTTTTATTAAAATTGATATTGTATGGTAGTTGATAAATCAAAGATGACGATGTTTCTAGCAAGCTGTGCAATAAGAATCCACAT
>CM072519.1:9057672-9092114 GCA_036898135.1 Oncomelania hupensis | reverse complement strand
GTAAAAACACTACATCTTAGGTATTAGTGACTAGTGTATAGATTTAAATGAAATAAAATGCAAAATGAACAGAAATAAATCTCTTTTGATTATCTACCTTTTTATACTTCTCTTGTCATGTCTTGTTTTTGATTACTCCATGTGTATACAATAAAAAAAAAGTTTTAAAAAGTCCAAACAAGCCCCCTCCTCTTCTTCACTTTTATGCCAGTCTGAAAGATCGTATGCATGCACACTACTGACACTAATTGTCTAATGACTAATCAGTCTAACAGGGATCAGTTTACTAGCGCGCCCTGCGCCATTGACGCATAAAAATTAAAAATGACCCATCTACAATTCTTGCCAGGGGCCGAATGGCGCTTCGATTTTTGGTACCAGTGCGCCACCACAATAACAGTGCACTGTATTGGAGGCGACAAACGTGCTTTTGCTTAGGCAAGTTCAGCGATTGGCTATGAGGGCCCGGATGTTGATCTTTCAGCCAATAAGAAGTGTTGTACGATTCTTCCAAATCAGAATTTGCTATCGTCTGCGCGTATGTTGTGTCCGTGCAAGGAGGATTTTGTGTTTTTCTTTGTGCTGCTTTAAAAATGCTTCCCCCCACCCCCCAAAAACAACAACAACAACAACAACAACAACAACAACAACTAAACTTGAGGTAGGACAGTCTAGACTGTCGTTTGCTGCTGTTAAACCACAGTCTACCGCCGCTAATCCTACGCAAGATGATTGTGTGAGCCCCGAGTCAACTCAAAATACTGATCCCTGTTCTGGTTAGTGTTTTGTTGGTAAACATGCTTCACAACACATGCACACTCACAATAATCTATTTTGTTTTAATTTCTGTAATAATATCTCCAGGTTATCTTTTACATGTACGTAAATTACTGCTGAAATCATGGCCCATTGAAATTTGATCTGAGGGGCCCAATGGCCCATAGCTTTTTTGTGTCAGGCTGAACCCTGAGTCTAATGTCAGTACTCAGTACCGATCTCTTCCTCCGACTCCAAGTCCATTTCTCTCACTTTAATGTCTGATAAATGGAAGCCTGTAAACTCCCCTTCATCAGTCGAAGAATCCAAACCATCCATTTTAGACACACACACAAGAAAATTTGAAAAAAAAAATCGAAAAAACGAACGCATCACAGAGAAAACTTGTGGAAATGCAGTCGAATGTTTTCACAACAGAATTTAACAGTCAATTGCCGGAAGTCTCGCAATCTTTCAAACAACGCGAGAATATAACCACATGGTTGATACGGACGCTTTTGGAGGTTTTGCCTGTTTAGACATTCGGCCGCTTTTGGCCGCTATGCCCAGTAAAGGGTAGCCCTCAGCTTCTCACACTCGGAACTCAATATTTTTTTCTCGGAAATGCAAATGCCTTCCGCGGAAATCCGCGGATTCGCGGAGAATTCTCCACCCTGCATAATGAATCCTAGGTTACGAGCAGAGGTGCTGAAAGGAACGTCGGAATTGCCAATTTGTATTGAGTGTGGTTCACCATCTGAAAGAATTGTGCTCTTTTTCTTTATAAACATTGCTTCAGTCTTGTCATCGTTCAAGCATAGTTTATTTTCTATCATCCATGACTTGATATCAGACGCACAGGTCTGAATGCCTTGGACAGTGGTTGTGACTTCAGAAGGAGGGCAGGATTTTTGAAGCTGCGTGTCGTCAGCATATGATTGAGTAGAAATAGAATGAGATTGGATCAGAGACAACAAAGGTTTGGTGTACAAAATGAAAAGAATGGGGCCTAAAACAGATCCTTGGGGAACACCATAAGAAAGAGTTGCAGGTGCGGACAACTGGCCATCGACTAGCACGGTCTGGGTCCGACCAATCAGGTAAGACTCAAACCATGCCAGCGCTGACCCAGAGATGCCGTACAGGTTTTGGAGGCGTTGAAGAAGCGTGATATGATCGATCGTATCAAACGCTGCTGAGAGATCAAGGAGAGTGAGGAAGGACACGTCACCACCATCCAAGGCATACAGAATGTCATTCATAATCTTGAGCAGTGCGGTTTCAGTGCTGTGAGAAGGCCTATAGGCAGACTGAGTGTGTGGAATAAGATCGTGATGGGTCAGATAGGAAAGAAGTTGTTTCAAGGCAAGCTTTTCTAGTACTTTGGACAAAAAACTGAGGTTTGAGACTGGCCTATAACTCTTGAGCGTGTTGGAATCTAATGAGGGTTTCTTCAAGAGTGGTTTGACTATGGCAGTTTTGAACAGGGAGGGGAAAACACCAGACGTTAAACTGTGGTTGAGAATGTGAGTGATTGAGGGCAGCAGCATGTCAAGGCATTCCACGAGCAATGGCGTAGGCATGGGGTCCAACGGACAGGTTGTTGGCTTGGACATGAGAACAGTCTTCTTCACTTCTTCTTCACAGACTGGCTGGAAGGCAACAAACGATTGTCCTAAAGACACTGGCTCATCACACGCCACAGCGCTGGAAACTGTCATGCTGTCTAGCTCATCATGGATGTCCTTCTTTCTTAATGAAAAAGTCTTACAATCTTTTGAAGTCTTTGCAATAGATAGTCCGGGCAACTACAGAAGAGAGAGTTACAATAGTCAAGCCGTGAGAGAATGAAAGCTGAGACAAGGGTTTGAGTGGCTTTGGCAGAAAGAAAGCGACGGATGTTGTTGATTCAACAGAGTTCAAAATTTAGGGTTCGGATTAGAGTTTGAATGTGAGCCTGCATAGTCAAGTGAGAGTCCAAAATCAAGCCCAAGTTTTTGACAGAATCAGAAAACTGGACAACAGAGTTACCAACAACAAAGGAAGATGGAGGCTGAGATGTCATGCGAGGAGATGAAATAATTATGGCTTCTGTCTTTTCGTCATTAAGTTTCAATTTGTTGAACGTCATCCAGGACTTGACATCACAGATGCACTCTTGCATCAAATTTATTGTAATGCCAAGATCCTGGGGGTCAGAAGATTTATGAAGTTGTGTATTGTTCGCAAAGGAATGGTGACTGACAGAGTGAGAATCGATGATGTCAGAAAGGGGGGATGTGTAGAGAACAAAGAAGACGGGACCCAACACCAATCCTTGCGGCATGCCTCAGAGAATCGGAACTGTGCCACGAAGGCCAAAAGTGTGTTGCAGACAATGAGAATGGTGTGATCTATGGTGTCAAATGCTGACAAAAGGTCTAACAGAGCAAGAACAGAGAGTTTGCCTTGATCAAGGGAGAGGAGATCATTAGTGATTTTAACAAGAGCAGTTTCTGTACTATGTCTAGGTCTGTAAGCGGATTAAAGAGGATCAAGAAGGTTATTTGAAGACAGGTGTGCATTGAGCTGATAAAGAACAATTTTTTCGATGATTTTGGAAACAAAGCATAAATTTGATAAAGGCCTGAAATATTTTTCGGTCATTTTGGGTCCAGAGAAGGTTTTTTGAGAAGAGGCTTGACAAGAGCGGATTTGAAGATGTCAGAAAAAGAGCCAGAGGTGAGAAAATTGTTCATGGTGAGAGAAGGAAGGACTACATCCAGAAATTCAAAGATGAGTGAGGTAGGGATGGGATCTAGGTCACAAGTTTTGGGAGCAGAGGCCGGCTTTGACGACCTTCAGGACGTCAGACTCTGTGACAGGACAGAAAGAAGTGAAAGGTTCGCCCTGAAAGAGCTTGCCAAGAGAAAACGAACAGAAGGCTGGGAGTGAAGTTCTTTTCTAAGTTTTTCAATCTTACTCACAAAGAAGTCAGAGAGAACACAGGAGACAAGAAAAGAGAATTGTGGTGGGGAGCTGAGTGGCTTTTGTTCTGGCACAGAGACCATTTGTGATTTTATACAACTCTTTGCTACACTGCACGTCATCAACTTTGGTATAATAGAATAGGCTTTTGGCTTAATGGACAAGAGCTGTAACAAACTGTTTTGCTTTCTTGTAAATTTGTTGGTGGACAATAAGGCGAGTAGCTCGCCGCTGTTTCTCAGCATTACGTCTATCCCGTATGGCCTGAAGCAGCTCTTTGCTGACAAGGCTAAACCAGGGGGAAGGCTTCCTAGCAGGAACTTTACAACGGGTGACAGGAGCATGCTTGTCCAGCACTAACCGCAGGGCGGCGTTGTACCGGTCAGCAGTGCAACCCTCGGGTTGCGCTAACGCTTCCTGCAGATCCGCTGTGAACACAGCCCTATGAATGGCGCATATGTTGCGGCCTGTGGCATACACTGGGGAGGGTGGGGGAAGGGTCATGTTAAAGTGCGACAACACACAAAAATGGTCGGACTCTAGACCGCGAGTCACCTCAGTGGACACATGAACATCATCAGTAGATCTTATAATCACAAGATCAAGTGCTTGACCTTTTACATGAGTAGGCTCAGTTACTGTCTGTTCCAAATCATACATCTGAATGTGTTCTAAAAACTTAGCAGCACTTCGTTCGCTAGAACACTCAACATTAAAATTAACATTTCCAAGCAAACACAAATTGCCATGAAGAGAGTTGCTGTAATCTAGCAGATCGGGAAGATACGAAAACAACACTACCATTTATATTGATTGATTGATTTATTATTGCTTTAGGTCCAGCGGACTCTTCCGAGCCAAATCAGGACCGGACAACCCCCGATCCGCATAAAAGATCTGTTGAAACAACCCCAGTGGGAAAATTGAATGCCCTCCACCGGCCAGTCACTTTACAATAAAGACATCCCACGCGAGGGACGGCTGAGGGTTGACCTCAACTACGCGAACTCCCCGATTACAAAAACAAAATAGAATACAAACATCATTATAAATTATCAACAAAAAACATACATATAAAATGCCTATAGTGCTAAATAGTACATTCATAGGAAGCCCTAGTGACCACCCGGCAGAAAGCGTCCAACACTCCCAAGCTGATCCAACAGACCTCATACACAAACAAGGAGTCTTGTCCAGGAAGAGTTTTCAAGAAAAAAGGTAGGTCATTGATCCAGCGAAGAAGAAGATAGTATAGCAGAGTGGTAGGACAGATCGGGAATGGGAAAGAGCAAATGAGGAAGACAGCGACAGTGGGAATTTAAAGCACTAAATTTCCAGAAAGTGGGGATACTATTTATACTGAAACCCCCGGCACTCCAACGGGGGGAACTGTTGCCGCAGTTAATTTGTCATGCCTACAAAGGCAAGACAGGTTTTCAACTGGGGCTTTCACTGTACCCTTTATAGGTTAGAACAATCTACAGTGACAAGATTGCTCATGACCCCAAGGGGTTACCATTTATATAAGAAGATGTACATTTAGTCACAGAGTGACGAATAACTGGAATAAACTAACAACTAACATTAAACGAGCACCCAGTACTAACTATAAAAATCTTATTGATAAGCATGAAATTTACAAAAGTATAATGTTTGACTTTGATGGTTAAAAATAGGCAAAATATCTGAGGTGGTTTACGACCTGACCTAAACAAGTACTTATAAAGCTGAAAGAATATGATGCAATGATAGCATCGCTCCTAATCTGAATCTAAAATATTATATTATTTATATTATATTATATATTATATTATATTACAATTTTTTAAAATATAATTTATTTTAAATGTACTACTACTACATAAAAATTGAAGAATCTAAGTTTTATTTCATTTTACTTTTTAGTATTTATACTCCGATATATTATTAGTATATAATAGCAGTGAAATCATGATGACAATTTAAAATACTTACATGCTGGCATTCAGGGGAAACATCATCGTTCGTCTGCAACAAAAAAATACCAAAATAAAATAAAAAGTAGAACAACTAAGGGCATGATACAAAATCTCTCTCTCTCTCTTTCTCTCTCTCTTTCAGAGCATCGTCTTCATGGAATAAAAATCCTTTTATCATTAAACAAAACAAGCAAATAATTTAAAACAATGCTTTTAATGCCTATTTTAAATTCATAATACAATTTTTAAAAAACAGTTGTCAACACTTTTGTCATCATATATTGCGGATTTCCTTTAAAAAATAATAATAATAATAAAAATGGTATAAATTATATAGCGCTTTTTCCTAATGACATCAGTTCAAATTGCAGTTCTCACGCATTTATACTTAGCGTTAACACTGAATATGAATATATATGAAATACAGTGAAACAACAATATGCAAAGACATAATACACACATGAAAATAAATTACAAGTAAACTAAAAGATGAGGAAGGGAGGGGAAGGAGGAGAGCAGCTGATGAGTGAGGGTGCTGGGGCGTGCCATATGATTGTGGTGTTCTCAATCACAAAATAAGGAATGATGCTAATGACGGGACACGAGATCAGACAGTTTTACATTACATTACATGATTATTGCTTTAGGTCCAGCGGACTCTTCCGAGCCAAATCAGGACCGGACAACCCCTGATCCGCATAAAAGATCTGCTGAAGCAACCCTAGTGGTAAAACTGAAAGCTCACCACCAGCCAGTCACTTTACAATAAAGACATCCCACGCAGGGGACGCTGAGGCTGTACTCTAATTTATCGAACCCCCGTTTACAAAAACAAAATAGAATACAAACATCATTATAAATTATCAACAAAACACATAAAATGCCTACATTGCTAAATAATAACATCATAGGAAGCCCTAGTGACCACCTGGCAGAAAGCATCCAATATTCCCAAGCTGATCCAACAGACCTCATACACAAATAAGGAGTCTTGTCCTGGAAGAATTTTCAAGAAAAAAGGCAGATGACTGGTCTAGCGAAGAAGAAGATAGTATTAGCAGATTGATAGAACAGAGCAGGAATGAGAAAGAGCAAATGAGAAAGACAGCGACAGTGGGAATTTAAAGCACTAAATTTCCAGAAAGTGGGGATACTATTTATACTGAAACCCCCGGCACCCCAACGGGGGTTCGAACAGTTTTAAGGAAGAGATGAATTTTTAAGTATTCAAAGAAAATATTATAATCTTCATATCTTATATATGTTATATAGCACTTTTTCAGCTTAAGGGCTGCTCAAGGGGTGTGTCGATGTTAATAAATTATAATTTTTAAATATATATATGTTAAAGTTCTTGTTTTGAAACTGTTATAGTTGAATAATATATGAATATATAATAATTTGGCAGGTTTTAATGATTGTATACTTAGATGTTTGCATGGATGCCTGAAATGAGGACTAATTGTAAGAAAAAGCTGTAAGCTTTAGCTTAACATTAGTTATTTAATTAATCAATCTTATATAAAGCGCTTTTGCAGCTCAACAGCTCTTCAAGGCACTGGTCGATACAGGATATACATGGCTCAAGCCGCACAAGGTGCCCACCTGCAACCTTCCCGCAAGGGGCGAACCTATTTGACTTAGGTACGAGACTATTGAGGTCACCTAGGGTTTTCTCCGGGCACTCCGGTTTCCTCCCTCCCTTAAATAATGGTACTGGACGCAGTCAATATAAACATTTCAAAAAGTAAACATTCGATTTTCTTTCCGTCTTCCAATAGATGAGCATGTATGTTGGTACAGATCTTTGAGCCTGATTGATTTGGGAAAAGGAGCGTATATATAGCATCCAATATTATTATTATATTTATAACCTAAATGGGCACATAATTTGACGCCCAGAAAAATGAACACATTCCTTGGAGACTGGGAATGGGTAGAAGGGACCTAGTACATTGCAGGGTCTAGGACATGAGCGTGATCTTTAAAGTCCATGAGATGGAATGTGTGCGTGCACAGATTAGACCTCAGTTTATAGAAATTATACTTTCACTCTTGTAACATGTAATTAATAATGAGTAATGTTTAAAGTTTATATTCTAAACTCTCTCTCTCTTTCCCTCCCTCCCAACCACACACAAATGTATGTATACACATACAAGAACACAAAATACAATCACACAGGACTCAGGCTGGAGAATAGCTCAAAGAGAGATCTTACACTGAAATCTGGCCAGGGTTCAGTGACAAAGCCCTGTTTTGCAATCATCAAAATGTATGAGTAAAAACCTGAATACATCACTTACAAGGGCTACCTAAAACTTGCTTCCATAGGCAAACTAAAACTAGCATCCACTGGCAACCTAAAACTTGCATCACATTCTCCCAACATACATAATTATCCGATTATACATATTGTACAAGTTCTATGATAAATTCTAGCTAATAATAATTATTTTGTTCAGTTTCACTGTCTCTCAGTCTCAGGACTGACCAAGACCCTTTCTGAGGGCATTCTGTGTGAAAGCTTGCACAGGCCATGCTAGGGAATAATGTGGAGGACTAGTGAATTTGACTAGGTAGTAGATGATGAATAGATCCCTTGCCCAGTGAGCAGGTTAAACATTGTAGACGTCACTGTTGCAGCCTGTTTACCATAAATTGCTTTTGCTCATTTGAACAAAATACAAATTCACTTTCCAATTCACTTCACTCACTTTCTCATAAGACTAAAGGAACGGCCGTGCACATACTGGTTTTGATCCTAATTCAAGAGCAGTTTCTAGAACTGTTTTAAATTTAATCGGAGGGTGGTCTGGGACAGCGAAATCGAGAATTTCTATGAACATCTGCGGGCTGTCCTTGACCAAGTGCCGAAGAAGGACATAGGCATATGATATATAATGCAAGGCGACTGGAATGCCAAGGTTGGCCAAGATGTGCACCACAACTGGGGAGACATATGTGGACCCTTCTGCAACAACGAGACAAATGCAAGAGGTCTGAGACTCTTGGAGTTAGAAAAATACAACAGCTAGTATAACTACATCATGGTCAAGAAATGCTTCAGATCAAGCGTCAACATTGGCAAGACATGCACTTTTCCAGAAGCAGACATTGGATGTGACCACAATCTCCTGATGATGTCTTTCAGGCTCCACTTGAAGAGAGTAAACAAAGCAAAGTGCACCAGGCTGAAGTTCGACCTGGACAAACTGCAAGACCCGAAGGTGGCAGAAATATATTCTAAGCCACAATTGGAGGGAAATTTGCACCACTGCTCATTTTGGGAGCTGGTGAAGTAGATGTCAACACAATGACCATCACCTTCAACTCTGCAGTGAGAGATGCAACCACTGAGATCCTTGGCAAGCACTGCCCAAAGAAGAAACTGTGGATCACAGCTGAACTTTTGGACCTGTGTAACAAACGAAGAGAGATGAAAAGGAAAAAGAACACCTCACAGGGAGCTGATGCCTATCGAAAAATTAACTGTGACATCCGAAAAGGCATGCGCACAGCAAATAGAACTGGAAAGAAGCTCAATGCCAGGAAATAGAGAACAATCTGAACAAGAACAACAGCAAGACTGTGAAGCGGCTGACACGTGTTAAACAGCCCAAGGTCTCCACGATCGAAAGCAAGTATGGCTTGTGCCTTACAGAAGAACAAGAAGTATTGGATAGATGGACAGAGTACTGCTCTGACCTTTACACACCGAACGGAAACCCATCAGTTCTAGCATGTACTCAGAACAGAGAAGATGAAAAAATCCTCCAAATTCTCTGAGAAGAAGTTGAGGCAGCAGTGCAATCGCTGAAGAAGGGGAAGTCAGCGGGAGTGGACAACATGTATACCTGCTGAATTGCTTCAAGCAGGAGGACAATCAATGATTGATGCCCTCATCAATATCTGCAACAAGATCTGGCAGAGTGGGGAGTGGCCTACAACATGGACCCAGTCACTTGTCGTCACTCTTCCCAAAAAAGGTATCCTTCAGGAATGTGAGAACCACCGCATCATCAGCCGTCTTAGCAAAGTCCCCCTGAAAATAATACTCAACAGATTAAAACCCCAAGCTGAACAAATCATAGTTGGGATGAAGAACAAGCAGGATTCAGGCCAGGGTGAAGTACTACAGAACACATTTTCAACCTCAGAATAATCGGCGAGAAATACCTACAGCACCAAAAACACTTACTGTTACATGGGCAAGGCTCTGAAATGGCGTCGGACTTGATTTTCGCCAGTACTGTTACTTTGCGATGAAGCAGACTCGCTGCATATCATCATTTGAAACAAAATAAAATGTGAATCTGGCAGAGAAAAGATCGTTCTTCATTTTGACGTCAAGGACGGATCGATAAACCACGTCAAAGAATAAAAATTTGACGACGAATGATGTAACGACGGTTTTCGTTATTGTGACATTGTAAACAGTGAGTTCGGTATTTGCCAACCGGCATAAAAGTGCTTCATAGAATATATCAATAAAAATTTAATTTCCGAAAGTAAAAGTGTATAAAGGGTACGAAAACAAATTTACATTTTAAAATTGGTCCGTATTTTTTGGAGATATGCGTCGAAATCGGCGAATCCTGCGTACCTCAAGTTTCTTCGTGATTCAGCTTCAGGGCGTATTAATCCTCGCTGGTGTTGTAATTCACTTTATTTCTTATGCTAATAAATTATCAAACATGAGTCTAAAACTTAATATAAGCAATACAATAATCAGAATAATGATATAATTAATCGAACGAATAATATAGGCAAACAAATTGCTGTCAACTTTTGTGTCATGAAAACCAAACATGACGTACTGTTTTTTTGAGGCTCCACATTTTCTGAATAATGCGATTAGAGTCAATTTCAACGCGTGAAACAATCAGCCTGCGATGGCTGAAGAAGAAAGAAGTGAGGCGGATTCGTCCAAAAACGAAGGTAAGTCGAGTGTCATTAATTTTTCATCTAAGTTATGCACGCGTATTTTTGGTTTTTTGACTTTTCTGTCAACACTGAGAGATTTTGCAGTTTTCACTTTTCGGCATAGAAATAAGTGAACAAATGGAATTTAAAAAACATTTAATGATTTAGTCACTCAGTGTTCCCCCCACACACAAAAAATGAGAGTCCTTGGGACCCCCAGGTATAAAATTTTAAGAGTCCTTGTGCAAATTTTGAGAGTCCCCAAATCGGTGGATGAACGGGTTTTGGGCCCAGTCAACCAAGTCAGAAGTGACATGATCGTGTATTGCTTGGAGGAAGTTTACAATGCGCGCGCATGCTATTTTTAAGGACGACAACTCCCGACACAATCTTTAATCGTCTGCAATGGCAGTCTCAGTTGGGTTCTGATTCTGATTATGCCGTGAATTAGTTCGCCACTCGTTGGTCGTATTTATGACTTCAGCGATTCCCAAAAAATGTGTGCGCCCACAGGACGCACACATGCAAATTTTCCTGCGTCATTTTTCATATTTTGTGCGTAATTGACGCACTACTGTGCGTAATCGGGAACACTGTGACACTATACTTTTGGCTCATAAAAACATACTTTACAATTACACAACCATGCGATCAAGACTCTTTTCTATAATAAAGATGCATTCTTGTACTAAAAAGAAAAATCACCAAGTATCCGTTTTCTGTAAATTACACTACTTGCATCCAGTTGTCCGACGTGGTGCAGTGGTTTTGTAATTATTATTAATTTTTTTAATGCTTTATTGTCCTATTTTATCGGGAAATTCTGGGCCCTTGGGGAAGGCATAGTCGCAGCCTGTGGCGCGCCCAAATCCAACCTACCTAACATTACAACTAATTTGTGTCTTTGAAATTTTGTTGGGGGATCAAACCGGTAAAGTAAATAATATTCTGAAAAATGCCCAGATGCAGGATCGATCCCACACCTGTGAAGCGCCATTGGTTTCTGGCCTGCGGACAAGTTAAGTTAGTCCTGCCTTAGCCCACTTGGCCACAACGCTCGCTCGTAGTCTATACAGTCCATATCTGTAATCAATGTTGCTTCCTTTGCCACCTTCCGAATCCATCCACGACCAATTCCATTTGTATCGTGATCTTTCATCACAGAAAAATTCACCTCTCGTGACAAACCGACTCATTTTGATTTTGAAACGCTTTCACTACAGTACATGCAGTGTAAAGTCAAATCGACTAAAAGATGAGCAATCAGTTTATTTGTTACGTTTTTCCAGGGGCGTACCGAAAAATTCAGGAGCGCATTTCGATTTTGGTAGGGGCGTATATACGCAAATGAGCGTACAATTCCCATGCCTGATATATGTCACAATTTTCCAACTCCTTTTCTTGCCCATATCATGTGTTTGTAGACTTCAAGAAAGCCTTTGACTGAGTCTGGAATGCAGCTCTGTGGGCCAACCATGAGAGTGTACAACATCAGCCCTAACATTAATGAAGTCATCAAAAGTCTGTATGACAAGGCTACCAGTGCAGTCCTCCACAACTGTCGGCATCGGGAACTTTTTCAGAACAACAATCGGGGTCCTCAAGTATGCTTACTCTCTCCAATGCTCTTCAACATCTTTCTGGAACGCACTATGTAAAGTGCCCTTGCAGTTCATGAAGGCACAGTCAGCATAGGGGGCAGAGCAATCTCCAACCACCATTTTGCGATTACACTAAAGGATTGGCTGGCGAGGAACAAGAATATGAATGTAGCTGGTACAGAGACTTGACACTATCTCCAGAGCCTTTGGAATAAAAATAAGTGCAGAGAAGACCAAAATGATGTTCAACAAAAACCAATGGCATCAACACGGACATGTATCAAAGTCAATGCCAATCCCTCAACACGGTGCACAGCTTCAAATATTTAAGAGCAATTGTATCAGACAATGCATCCCGACAGGAAGTCCTCTCCACAATAGCACAAACAACCTGACAAGATTGAAGCCCATTTGGAAAGACAGGACCATCAGTCTATACTCCAAGATAAGGCTGATGCGCTCCCTTGTCATCTCCATCTTCCTATATAATAGATACGCTTGCGAAACGTGGACCCTCAAAGCAGATCAACAACAAAGAATACAAAGCATGGAGATGAGGTGCTACAGAAGACTTCTGGACATTTCCTATGGCTATGCCCAGCAAATCACCAATGACAAAGTCCGAAAGACCAACACACAAGCCATTGGATTTGGACAACACGAAACATGCTCACTGTGGTGAAGAAATGAAAACTCTGATGGTATGGCCACATCACCAGAGCATCAGGCCTTGCAAAGACCACCCTGCAAGGCACTGTGCAAGGAGGCAGAAGAAGAGGGAGACCAAAAAAGAGGTGGGAGGACAACAATCAAGAATGTACTGGCCTGGCACTGACCAAAGCCATGAGGGTTGCTGAGTAGAGAGAAAGATGGAGTATGCTGGTTAAACGATCATCTGTGAGTGTGATGCCCCAATGACTTTCGAATTACGGGATAGGATAGAAAGATAGATAGATCGGGGCCAGCCAGCAAAAACATGAGCACTGCTGGCCCACACATTCCAGATCAAGCCCCCTGTTTGACCGGAAAGTCAAGGTCGTTTACATCTTCCTGTTGTTCAAAATGCTGCCAGTTTTGAAAGTGACATGTTGCTTGCATTAACAGCAGTTTTGCATCATATTCAAGAGAAAGGTGAACTGAAACATAGGCAACCACCATGGTTGAGCCGGAGAGTTGTTTCTTCTGCCATGTTCATGTTGATGCTGAAATTATGTAAACTCGTGAGATACGTTCTGATTGGTTGAAGCTTACAATCAGAGGCAATTTCTCGCTGCAGTATACAGCAGGTTCTAATCACAAGATTCCAAGCCAATCATGATAGGAGAGATGCAAATGACTGCATCTGACAATAAGCAACTCGATCAGGGCACAATTGGCATGCAATGTATGGTGGTGTCTCAAGAGTAAGAGCCAATTTGGATTGAAACTTGCAGTCAAAGTGATCATGATGTGCGGAAAAAGTGATCATGATGTGCTTGTATTTGATTTAAATGTTTTTGAAATAGTACAGAAAAGGAAAAATAATGAACATTTTAATTATAAGAAAGGAAACTATAATGATTTAAGGCAAACTTTAAGAGCAGTTGATTGGAATAAAATAAAAGAACAAAATGTGGAAGAAAGTTGGTTATATATAAAAAATAACATTTTATTAGCAATGGAAAAACATGTACCAAGGTCAAGAGGAAAGTCAAAATCTACTTTAGTGCCTGCATGGTTTAAGAAATCGTGTTTAAAAAAGGTAAAGAAAAAGCATACTTTATACAAAAAATATTTAGAAACTCAAGATGGTGTCGATTTTCAACGGTATATAAAAGCAAGAAATAAATGCACAAGAGAGGTGAAAAAGGCAAAAATGAAGATGAATTTAAAATTGCTAGTACATGTAAAGAAAACCCAAATTATACATTCAATCCAAGACAAAAGTGTCTTCTGGCATCAGCTCTTTGAGGAAAGAGGATGGAGGTATGGCAGTCAGTGAGGAGGAAAAGGCAAATATTTTAAATGACTTTTTTTCCAGTGTTTTTACAAAAGAAGATTTAAAAAACATACCTAAATTAGATCCTGGATCTAGATCAGATGGTGTAAGTCTAACTGAGATCCTTATAACACCTAAAGCTGTGCAGGAAAAACTAGCTAAACTAGACCCATGTAAAGCATTTGGCCCTGATGGTATCCCGCCCAGAGTGTTAAAAGAGGCAAGTGACGAGTTGTCAGTTCCTTTGTGCCTACTTTTTAATAAATCCTTAGATGAAGGCACTGTTCCGGCAGACTGGAAAAAAGCCAATGTCACTGCTCTTTTTAAAAAGGGCAGTCGGGTAGAAGCGGGTAACTATAGGCCTGTGAGTCTCACATGCATCATTTGCAAAGTCCTGGAGTCTTTTGTGCGAGATGCGGTGGTGGACCATATGAATCTATGCTCACTGTATACAGATTGTCAGCATGGTTTCAGGAATGGTATTGGTAGGTCATGTGTAACTCAGCTATTAGAAGTCATGGAAGATTTTACGGGAATGTTAGATGATCATGAGGGGTTTGATGTACTGTATCTGGATTTTAAAAAGGCATTTGACTCTGTCCCACATGCTAGACTTTTAACAAAAATCGAATCATATGGTATCACTGGAAAGGTGTGCCAATGGATTGGGAACTTTTTGTCTGAGAGAAACCAGAGGGTGAGAGTTGGTGATAGTTTCTCTTCAGAAGCTCCTGTGTTAAGTGGTATACCTCAAGGTAGCATTTTGGGTCCTGTTTTATTCACTATTTTCATAAATGATTTACCAGATGAGGTGTCCAGCAGTTGTAAAATTTTTGCTGATGACACAAAACTATATAACTTGTCCAGTGAGAGTCTTAAGCTACAGTCCGATATAAATAATCTTGGTAAATGGTCTGATAAGTGGCAACTTCATTTTAATACTTCCAAATGCAAGGTACTAAAATTTGGTAAGAAAAATTCTTGCCATGAATATTATATGACCACTGATGGACAGAGAGTGTCAATTGACAGCTGTACCGAAGAGAAGGATCTGGGGGTCACTTTAGAGTTAAAATTTGATAAACATATTAATAATGCAATTGCAAAGGCAAATAAAATGCTGGGGATTATCCGAAGATCTTTCACCTGCCTTGATAAAGATACGTTAACATGTCTGTATAAGACTCTTGTCCGACCTCATGTGGAATATGCAAATGCTGTTTGGTCACCGCTACTGAAAAGACAATCGTCAGTGATTGAAAAAGTGCAGCGAAGAGCAACAAAATTGGTAAAATCCTTGAAAAATCTGCCTTACAAAAAAAGACTAAAGAAACTAGGCCTTCCGAGTTTGAAATTTAGAAGAGTTAGAGGTGATCTTATACAAACATACAAACTATTAAATAACATCGACAAAGTCAATGCTAATACATTCTTTAAGTTTTATGATGGAGGCAAAACTAGAAACTCAGAAGACAAAATTTTTATCCAGCACTGTCGTACTAACAAACGAAAGCACTGTTTTAGCCATAGAATTGCACCACTGTGGAACAAACTACCATTACATGTTAAAAAAGCTAACAACTTAAATACTTTTAAAAACCTTCTGGAAAAGGTAAGTTTCATTGTGGAATCCAAATTTGATTTCAATGAATGATTTTCATTAAATTCTAATTCTCTGAACAATTGCAAAAATAACCGGAAAATTTAAAGTTGTATAAAAACAGGGACACAAAAAAGCTGCGAAGCTTGATGTGTCCACCTTGTCTATTCCATGTCTTAAGATGCATTGCAAAAGGAAAAGCAATGCAGGATATGTTACGCTATTTTATTCTGAAAATAAAATAAAAAAGAGACAAAATGAAAGTAAGAAATTTAACAAAACAACACTATTTGTACAGTAGCAAAAAGCAAAAGGCTTATAAAGTTTAACAATTATAATGTCAACAAATCTTCCAGTTACCCTTTCATCGATTTGTAGGCAGTCCAAGATTGCAAAATTGTTATCCTTCATTCCTCTGCTGCAGAATTTCTGAACATCAGCAGCACATTCAGGGCTGTCAGAGATCTTCATCTTGGTTGTTTTCTTTGGAGCCTGATCACTGCCTAATTTGTTCACAAAACTGAGGCCAGATCCAACATTCGAAGATGGGGCGTTATTCAGGTTGGGGTTTCCTGCTCTAGCAAGATTCAACCCACCGTTCATATTAACTCGCTCAAACGCGTTTGGTTTGCCTGGAAAATTGTTACTGGGTCCTAGATTGTCACCAGGCTTGACATCTTTCAGATAATCTTGAGGAACAGCCTCTCTTTTTGATCTTCCGGCAAGATTCTCAGCACGCACTGCATCTTCAAGTTTCATTTGTCTTTCTGCACAGCCGAGCTGCACAACAAATAGCGCTGATAGCACAAGGAATAGGACACGTCGTCGGCAAGCTTCCATCTTGAAAGTTTGTCACTACTTCTACAAGTTGTATTCTTCCGCTTGACGAATAATCAGGGGCGGACGATGGGGGGGGGGGGGGGGCACAGTGGGCACGTGCCCCCCCCCCTCCCCCCAATGGGCGACCCCAAAAAAAAGAAAGGGAAGAAAGAGAAAAGAAAAGAAAAAATGCGAAGAAAAAAAAAAGGGGGGAAACCCAACCCCCCCCCCACACACACACACAAATAATAATAATACTACAAAAATTTTAAAAGGTGGAAAGAAGAAAAGCGTGCCCCCCTTCCCCACTAGTACATCCACCTGTTCAGGGTCCTTATTGGCCCTCGGGCACGCATTCAAGAACTTAACAAGCAGGCTCTGTACTTCCACTGCGCATCTCATTGCTTGAACCTTTGTGTTGTTCATGCCTGCAGAATTCTAGCAGTGAAGAACATGTTCAGAGTCCTGAAAGAAGTGTCCCTGTTCTTCTGTCTTTCTCCAAAATGACAGAGAAAGTTTGAACATGTGGTGGAGTCAGCCCAAGCAGAAAGCAAGAGGAGAAAACTGGTCGACCTGTGTAAAACACGGTGGGTCGAGAGGCACTCTGCCTTTGAAACTTTCGCCGAACCCTGTGGTCTATGACTGCCTTGGCCAGATGGTGCAGGAGAACACAGATTGGGACAGTGAAACGCTCACCAAAGCTGGAGGGTTTTTGCACGCTTTCCAGTCGGGTGACTTTCTGGTTGCTTTTGTCGTCACCAGAAAATGCCTGCAAGTTCTCCGTCCACTGACTTTGAAACTTCAGCAAAAAGCAAAGGATGTTGTGGCTGCGTACGGAGAAATAAGCGCAGTGAAGACAACAGTTAAGGGATTCAGGGATGACGTCATTGCAACCTTCAGCAGCTGGTTTCAGGAAGCAAGTCGGATGGCAGCAACAGCCGACTCTGATCTGCGCAGACCAAGGGGTGCAGAACGACAGACATGTCGGAGTAACCCGCCAGCAGAGACAACTGAAGATTACTTCCGCCGTTTTTGGATCACCTCATCGCCCAGCTGGACTCTCGCTTCACCACCGGCTCTGAAATTGCTGTTGACGGGCTTGGTCTTGTACCCTCGTGCATCGTGCAAGGCAGGAACGGGCCAGTGGCAGGTTTTCGGAAGGTACCCGAGGGTATCGAGCGACTTGCCAGTCTATGGCAAGCAGATCTGCCAAGTTTTCATGAGCTGGACACCGAGTACATCCGATGGATGCACAAGTGGGAGAGCGCTGATGCAGGGGCCGTTCCTGATACTGTGGCCAAGACTCTCAGAGCATGCAATGTGGATTTTTTCCCGAACATTCACGTGCTACTGACCCTTTTGTGCACTCTTCCGATCACAACAGCTGAATGTGAAAGAACTATCAGCGGCATTAGGACGCTGAAATCCTATCTGAGATCAACGATGGGTGAGAACAGGCTCAACGGGCTCGCTCTAATGAGGGCTCACCGACACATCACAGTGGACATTGACGATGTCGTAGAACGGTTTGCGGGAAGATACCGCACCATCATGGCTCTTCAACCTCGCAATATGCTGAACGCCTGAGAAAGTAAGTGTTATAGCTGTGGGCCAATGTGTCAACCTTTTTTTTTTTTTTTTTTTTTTCTCACAACTAATTTCTAATTTCACACGAAACACGCACGTGTTGATCTCTCTCTCTCTCTCTCTCTCTCTCTCTCTCTCTCTCACACACACACACACACACACACACGCACAAACCACACTCATGTCAACCTTTCTTTTACTGTGTTTGAGTGCAAGCACAAATCTGTGGGCCTATACCGGATAAAAAATAAAAAAATGGCAGTGCCCCCCTCCGGGCATGTACTTTGATCCGCCCCTGTATACTGGGTGGTACTGTAACGAATTGTAACTAAAAGATAGATAAGAAAGCTAAAACACTTATTTCTATAACGGTCAAGAAAACAGATACTTTAGTCTTCGAAAACGGCGATTCGATAAACTTAGTGCACTTAAAGTTCCTAAAACATGTAAATCGCCGGAAACTAAGAGTTGCTACCCTTGAAAACGATAAAGAAAGTAGACTGCACAGATACGGGATTTTATCAGTTCAGTTCATAAGGACTAAAACAAAAATTTTATTGTTCCTATTACTCACATATTTGAAATTTGTCCGCCAGATTTTTCTTGGAATTACAATTAAAGATGACAATAAGTCAGGGGACTCGTTTAGATTGTGTCGTCATTGCTTCCTCGTGACGGGTGCCGGGGGTTTCAGTATAAATAGTAGGCTTATCCCGTAAGAGTCTCCTCTCTGAAAATCCTTACGGGAAGAGAGCACAGGCGGCGGAAGCGGGGGGGCAAGGGGGGCACTGGCCCCCTCCAGAAAATATTAGGGGGGGCAAACCTATACATTTGCCCCCCCCAATATTCAGCCCCTCAAAAAACATTATTTGAAGGTTCAAACCAATATATTCCCCCTTTCTCTGGACTGATGCAAGTTAACAATATCTGTGCTGAGACCATTTTCAAAGCACTGAAGGATTGCTTGATCAGACTTGACTTGCCAGTGCAAAACTGTAGGGGCCAGGCCTACGACGGGGCGAGTAATTTTCAGGGTCATGTGTCAGGAGTTGCAAAAAGATTCAAAGATGAGATCCTTGCTGTGACTGAAAGTTGGCGACAGTTCTTCAAAGAAAACAAACGACTTGTGATGATGCAGTAAACTCTGCTGACATTTGTCTGAGAACACTGGAAAGCATGCGGCATGAAGATTGTTATGAGACATTTTTTGCTGACATCACAACGAAAGCTGCAAATTTGTGTGATGAGCCCTGCGTTCCTACACAGAAGCAGCCTCCACGAAGACTGGACGATGGCTCACAGGGTCACAGCTACTCTTGTCCATCTGCTTACTACAGACAGCAATACTGTGAGGCCATTGACAACATCTGATCAAAGAACATTTAAAGAGCCGGTTTGATCAAATAGCTCTCGACTTACCAAGGAAAATTTAAGTTCTTCTAAGTGATGGAGCAGCAGGGAAGATACCAAAAATTCCTCAAGAAATCAAAGATACATATTCCGCTAACATCGACTTGGACAGACTCAAAACTCAGCTAGAATCCTCCCACATGCACTGGGTGACACCAGGAGGCGGCTAACTCTAGGATCACCATATTCCAAGCACTGCCGGATGAACTGAAAGCTTCTGACATTGTGCGACGGATGCTGAGTGAAATGGATAAACTTCTCAGACTGTACTTCACCATCCCAACCACAATAGGCAACGGCTGAACGCAGTTTTTCAGCCCTAAAGCGGGTAAAAACATACCTTCGGGCAACGATGACGCAGGAGCGTCTAAATAAATGTCTTATAATGCATGTTTTCAAAGACAAAGTAGATCAACTAGACCTAGCGCAAACTGCTTACGAATTTATCAATACAAATGAACGCCATAAGGCATAATTTGGAAAATTAACGGTGTAATTTCCCTTGCCAAATGACATGCATGACTGCTGTTTTTGTTACTGTGATGGATCAACATTGTCAGGTCAGTTTCTCTCCATTCCTCTCTAAACTCCCTCCCCCCACCCTCTCTCTCTCTCTCTCTCTCTCTCTCTCTCTCTCTCTCTCTCTCTCTCTCTCTCTTATATGCACAGTTGTAGAAATATATGATATACCTTTTTTTTCTCTCTCACATAGTGTCTATGAAAATTGTTCAAATTATTTGGAGTAAATGTCCAGGGCCGGACCCAGAAGGGTATGGGGAGGAGGGGGGGTGTACCTGGGTTCTGGAACCCCCCCCTCCAAATTAAAAAAAAATTGATTTTTTTTAATGCAAAGAGTTTCAATTTTTTAAAAATTGTTTTTAAAACATTGCAGTTTTTAGTCACTTTTGGTTCAACGTACAAAGAGTTATTTATAGTCAATTCAACGGAAATCAATTTCAAGGGATCCGTTGAAACGTCCAAAGCGTTTTCCCGTTGAAACGACGAAGTAACCCAACCCCTAAGCCTAAATTAGTAAATGCAGCCATATTTTCTTGTTCTGGCCGCAAGCCTCTTCCAGCACCTTCACCTTGATACTGCCCTAATCCACCAAAAACGACTTTTTAGAAATATTAATTAAGAGTTAAGTTGATAATTATGACAATTCGTTGTAACGAACATCCGTTAAAACGACCATCGCTGAATCGTCCAAAAACACCGTTGAAAAGGAAACCATTGACAGTGAAGCTGCAGAAAAGGACAAAAGATGTTGTCGATGCCTACAGGGAAATCAAAGAAGTCAGTAACTGCATGTCTTCTATTAGAAGAGATGTCGACACAGCGTTCGTTGCCTGGTTTGGTGAAGTCAGCAAAATGGCAAATGCTTTGACAACTGGTGTTATTGTTCCTCGTCAACATCCCGACAGACTCTCCGCGGATCCGTGACAACCAACCTGCGGCCACTCCAGAAGAATATTTTAAGATTTGCATTGCCATTCCTTTCTTGGAACACCTGTCAACCGAATTGGACTCGAGGTTCAAAAATGCTGGCCTAGCAGTTGATGGTCTCTGTCTGGTGCCAAGCACTTTAGTAGACAACCAGGATGGTTTCATGCAGGTTCCAGAAGGGGTGAAGACTTTGGCAATGTTGTGGGAGTCTGACCTACCAGACAACGCTACCCTTGATGCAGAATACCAACGGTGGGTTTGCAAATGGCGAAGTGCTGCTGAGAATGCGACAGCTATCATCCCATCCACGGCATCAGAAGCACTGAAACATTGTGACAGGGATTTTTATCCCAACCTGTTCATCATGCTAAAGAACCTTTGCACCCTGCCTGTCACTACTGCCGAGTGTGAGCGTTCAAACAGTCAGTTGCGCAACCTGAAAAACTACCTGCGCTCTACAATGGGGCACAGAGACTCAATGGACTTGCTTTAATGAAAGTGCACAGGGATGTTGATATTGACTTCAAAGAGGCAGTGAACTGTTTTGCCAGAAGATACAATTCACAAATGGTACTAATGCCGAGAAACCTAGTGCAGCAAGACTGAATTAAATGAAAGCAGGGCGGTGATGTTCATAAACTACAAGGTAAAGCTTTATACCGTTAATGATCAATAAAAAGTAGTGAATAATAATAGTATACAAAACATCTCTGCTGATAAATAAATGTTTGTGTGTGTGTGTGTGTTGGTTTTTTTAAGGGAGGGGCAGATGATAATTTTTGTACCCCAGAGTTTGTCAGTTCAATTGTTCAAAAAGCTCCAAGTCCCAGACCATCACAAATGGCTTTTTCAAGGTTCAGATTGCACCAGATTGCACCATTTTGCATCCTTGAAGAAAAAAAATTTCCGGGGGAGCATGCCCCCGGACCCCCCTAGAAACATCGGCGCTTCGCGCCTTCGCTGAATCTGTAACCTCCCCCTCGACTTTTCCAAGGTCCGGCCCTGATGTCAGTGAATAAAATGGGTGTGTGCCCCCCCAATCCTGAACAGCTTCCGCCGCCTGTGGAGAGGGGACTATAAACTGATAAACAAACAAACAAACTTTCTGGCGAAGTGCTGCTGAGAATGCGACAGCTATCATCCCATCCACGGCATCAGAAGCACTGAAACATTGTGACAGGGATTTTTATCCCAACCTGTTCATCATGCTAAAGAACCTTTGCACCCTGCCTGTCACTACTGCCGAGTGTGAGCATTCAAACAGTCAGTTGCGCAACCTGAAAAACTACCTGCACTCTACAATGGGGCAACAGAGACTCAATGGATTTGCTTTACTGAAAGTGCACAGGGATGTTGATATTGACTTCAAAGAGGCAGTGAACTGTTTTGCCAGAAGATACACTTCACAAATGGTACTAATGCCGAGGAACCTATTGCAGCAAGACAGAATTAAGTGAAAGCAGGGCGATGATGTTTATAAACTACAAGGTAAAGCTTTATACCGTTAACGATCAACAAAAAGTAGTGAATAATAATAGTATACAAAACATCTCTGCTGATAAATAAATGTTTGTGTGTGTGAGTGTTGTTGTTGTTGTTGCTTTTTTAAGGGAGGGGCAGAGGATAATTGTTGTACCCCAGAGTTTGTCAGTTCAATTGTTCAAAAAGCTCAATGTCCCAGACCATCACAAATGGCTTTTTCAAGGTTCAGATTGCACCAGATTGCACCATTTTGCATCCTTGAAAAAACAAAATTCCGGGGGAGCATGCCCCCGGACCCCCCTAAAAGGCTCGGCGCTTCGCGCCTTCGCTGAATCTGTAACCCCCGCCACCCCCCCCCCCCCCTGGACTTTTCCAAGGTCCGGCCCTAATGTCAGTGAATAAAATGTGTGTGTGCCCCCACCCCCCCCCCCCCCAATCCTGAGCAGCTTCCGCCGCCTGTGCTATGATGTTATTATTTAGCAATGTAGGCATTTTATATGTATGTGTTTTGTTGATAATTTATAATGATGTTTGTATTCTATTTTGTTTTTGTAAACGGGGGTTCGATAAGTTGGGGTGAAGCCTCAGCCGTCCCCTGCTTGGGATGTCTTTATTGTAAAGTGACTGGCTGGTGGAGAGCTTTCGGTTTTACCACTAGGGTTGTTTCAGCAGATCTTTTATGCGGATCAGGGGTTGTCCGGTCCTGATTATGCTCGGAAGAGTCCGCTGGACCTAAAGCAATAATAATGTAATGTAATGTAACGTCAGATTCGGTCGTCTTTCGTGCGCACGTTCAGAGGGAGTTGACAGGAACAGCCACTTTCCGAATTTTTTCCGGGGCTAACTATGACGGCCTACTAGCGCCAAAAACCTTATAATTACAAATATCATGAGATAATTACAAATATTGGATTATTACAATTATCAATGGATAATTACAATTATCATTGCAAAATTACAAATATCTTCGCGGAACGCTGTTTAATTTTCAGTTTTTGTTCTAGCAACCTGCCTGAAAATGCGCCAAAACCGAAAATTTTAATTATCACATAATGATTACAATTTTAACTTGATAATTACAATTTTTACTTTCCATGCTTAATTCTTACTAAGGAGGCTTACTTGCCCCAACAATTGCATACAGGTATTAGTGATAATGATAATTAAATCGTGTTTTGTGTAATTCACATAAATGACGGCCTATCCTATAGGCCTACTATCCTATCCTATCCCGTAACTCGAAGGATGATCATTTAACCAGCATACTCCATCTTTCTCTGTCCTCAGCAACCTTCATGGCTTCACTCAGTGTCAAGCCAGTCCATTCTGGAATGTTGTCATCCCACCTTTTTTTTAGTATCCCCCTTCTTCTGCCTCCTTGCACCGTGCCTTGCAGGATGGTCTTTGCAAGGTCCGCTGCTTTGATGACGTGGTCATACCATCGGAGTTTCCGTTTCTTCACCACAGTGAGCATATCATCGTGTTGTCAAATGGCTTTTGTGATGGTCTGTCGGACATCGTCGTTGGTGATGTGCTGGGTATAGGAAATGCCCAGAAGTCTTCTGTAGCACCTCATCTCCATGCTTTGTATTCTTTGTTGTAGATCTGCTGTAAGAGTCCATGTTTCGCAAGCGTATAGGAAGATGGAGATGACAAGGGAGCAGTCTTACCTTGGAACGTAGACTCATTGTAACGAGGGGTTTTATTGTTGCTGGGCTCTGCACAATGGATTGCTGTAACCCTCACGTCTTATTCTATGGGACCTGCTAGTGAGTCACCCGGTGAATTACTTTAATACATTTATTTGTTTAGCTCGGTCTGTGTTAAGGCTGGGGTACAGAGATAGATAGAAAAATGGTAAAAGATCACTGTCACACTAGCTTTCACACGGTTATGAATCATATGTGGTCCAGCCACTTGATAACAGTCTAAATCACACATTTATTTCTTCTACTCTATACACGATCTTTGAAGTACGAATCTAACTTAAAAGTTCAATTGTAAATGCGAATGGTTCGCTCGCTGATAGTCTAGGCAGCTATTTTTTCTTTATAGGGCACTGGCTACTACCGTTCATGAAGAGTGGACTACTGTGGTCCTTTTGCTACAGTTTTAGTGCATTGTTTCCTGGGCACTTAACTGAAGTGTTGCGTGTTTGAAGCACTGCGTTGAGGTAGCTTCTGGTACATACTGGGTCGTCGTGTAGTCTTTGACTTTTGGCACGACGTTTGGGGCTATCTGCGCACGATGCTGTAGATGCCTCGGCAGCCAACTCGAATCGTAGATTAGGTTCTGCTTTTCTGTTGAGTTGGGCTCACGATATCCTGCCTGCTCGTCTGTAACATATGAGACGAAATTATTCTGCACAACCCTGAATAATAGGTCTGTGCAGAGCGTCTCACTGAAAGCCAAAGTAGCCCTCAGTGATAGCTCCACATCTCTATACATAAGCGACGAACATTCTGCTAAGTCGGTGGTCCACTGGAATCTCCACTCTAATTTCCTATACATACATAAATATAAATCGTGGCTAACAATACACATAAAGAATTAATAATATTATAAACATTCACTGGTATAGCCACTGGTCTGCAAGCATACATATAGGTTAAACAACAGTGGTTCCATTAGGCATACCACATGGCGTCAAAACCGGTCGTGCTTGACACGTGTTCGGCTTCTCCACGTGGTAAGGCAAAGTCGGACTAACAATTCAATTCTATGCATAGCAAATTCCACAAACATAATTTCAACAATAATATAAATACATCACGATGAAACAGAAGTATGTTCATTTACCTGTTCGACAATGTCAGGACCGTGGCTACTTGATTGAATTCAAACATTCAAAAAGCACTGCTTCCCTGTTCTATCAGTGGAGATATTTCTCTGCTCGAGGGTAACTGTGTACTGCTCAGAGCTTTCCACACAACTGACCTATACTTGGCTTGGACTGAATCAGCCAGAACTGGTTCTAAACGCTCTACCTGTGTCCCGATTGGCTGAAACAATCTAAGTGGATATAAAGTTCAAAACTCGATCGTAGGCCGCGATGATGTCACTAAACGGCTCGCGTCAGCTCGCAGTGTGTGTGTACACATCAGTTATACCTTAATCGTCTGCTATAGACTACAGTGACCTTCTAAGTTTTACTACTGCTAAACAAGCAAAAGCTCAAATAGTGAAGGGTAAACGGGTCTGCTTGTGACACTCATGGTCCTGTCTTTCAAAATGGGCTTCAACCTTGTCAGGGCAGCAGTTTGTGCTATTCTGGAGAGGACTTCCTGTCTGGATCCTTGTCTGATAGAATGGCTCCTAAATATTTGAAACTATATGCACTGTATTAATGAATTCGCCTTGGACTTTGATGTCCATGTTGATGCCATTGGTGTTGTTGGTCATCATTTTGGTCTTCTCTGCACGTATTTCCATTTCATATATAGGCTCTGGAGGTGGTGTCAATCCTCTGTATCAGCTGTTCAAGTTCTTGTTCCTCTCCAGCCAATCCATCAATGTCATCCGCAAAATGGAGGTTGGATATTGTTCTATTCCTTAAGCTGACTGTTAATAATAATAATAATAATAATAATAACGGATTTTTATATAGCGGATACTCCAGCCTATGACCAGACTCACCACGCTTTACATAGTCATTACATATAAGTACATGCACTCGATAAAACATCGCTTTAGCTACAATACACCAAAAGACAGAACAGTAAGGGTACAAATTATTTACACTTATGTACACAAATTACAATTTACAATTTCCTTCATGATCTGCAAGATCATCTGACATAGTGCTCTAGGAAGATGTTAAATTAGAGTGTTGGAGAGAGTAGGCATTCTTGACGCACTCCGATTGTTGTTCTGAACCAGTTTCCAAGGGCGCTGTTGTGGAGGACTGCACTGGTAGCCTTGTCATATAGGCTAATAATTTTAGGGCTGATGTTGTATACTCTCATGATTGCCCAGAGCTGCATGCCACACTCGGTCAAAGGCTTTCTTGAAGTCTACAAACACATGATATAGATGTTGTTGGTGCTGTAGGTATTTCTCACAAATTATTCTGAGGTTGAAAATCTGTTAAGTGGTACTTCGCCCTGCCATGGATCCTGCTTGTGCTTCAACTATGATTTGTTCAGCTTGGGGTTTCAACCTGTTGAGTATTATTTTCAGGACGACTTTTCTGGGAATGGCTGATGAGGCTGATGGTGCGGTAATTTTCACACTCCTGAAGGTTATCTTTTTTGGGAAGAGTGGTGACAAGCGACTGGGTCCATGGTGTAAGCCACTCCCCAATCTGCCAGATCTTGTTATAAATAAAGGTGAGGGCGTCAATAATCGATTCTCCTCCTGCTTGAAGGGTATGTTGGCCACTCCCGATGACTTCCCCTTCTTCAGCGATTGCTTTGCTGCATCAACTTTTTCTCGGAGAATTTGGAGGATTTCTTCTTCTTCTCTGTTTTGCATGACATGCTAGACCTGATGGGTCTCCGTTTGGTGTGTGGTTGTAAAGATCAGAGCAGTACTCTGTCCATCTATCCAATACTTCTTGTTCTTCTGTAAGGCAGACTTGCTTTGGATCGTGAAGCCTACTAGCGCCAAAACCTGATAATTACAAATATCATGGGATAATTACAAATATTAACGGCATGTTTACAAATAACGTGAAAATTGTAATTACTGTATCAAGTATTTGGCGCATTCCCAGACGGATTGCTAGAGCAAGAACTGAAAATTAAACATGATCACGCGAGGATATTATTTGTATTTTTGTTAATGATAACTGTACATATCCCTTGATAATTGTAACTATCTTATGATATTTGTAATTATCTCATAATATTCGTATCAGGTTTGGGAGCTATGAAGGCTTGGCAAATACTGATAATTATTAATTAACACTGTGGATTACCGGTTTATCTGTAAATTACACAGAACGTGCATTGTTATTTCAATTATCTCGTGATACGGGTAACTCTCGGTTTTGTGCGCTAGTAGGGCAACCATGCACAGGTTTACGTTTACGTTGCGTAAATTTATAGTCCCCGACACATCAGCATAAATAAAACTCTTTTTAAGGTTGTATTATGTAAGAAAATATCTGGGTGTTGTCGTGTCACCCGAGCGGGTTCCGCGACGTTCAGCCCAAACAAGGAGTGGTAGGAATAGAAACTCAAACAAAAGAACTTACACAAGCTGCCAGATGAACAATCACACACTTTTATTCAACAATGTCACACACACACAGGGTATATGGGATACTAAACCACCCTCAACCCCTATCAAAACCCCCAACCCAGTATTTACTAAACATTTACCTCCCTTGTCTAACTGAAAACCCCTGAACTATACACAACAGAATACCCACAACAGTATACAACCACAATGACAATCGATTAAATTTCAAATAAACACAATTCAAAGTTAAATCCACAATCAGAAAAAAACTTCTTGAAATTCAGTTGTAATGAATCAGCTAGCTTATAGTTCAAAGTCAATGTTCGAAACCTAACTATCGATTAATTGAGCTCAAAGTAATACTGCAGTTAAATACTCAAGTGAAGAAAGTAATTTACACTAGATATGTTTTTAGGTGTGTGAATGCGAGTCTGTATGTGTGTGGATGCGGTGTAGCTAGGATCCTGTAGCTGATGGAAGCCTTGTCCCAAGCAACGGCGAGTCCGGCGGTGATGGAGGGTCACTCCCAGCAACGGCGCCAACAACAAAAGGGACGTAACGGTGGTGGCGATGAGCCCAGGCAACATCCACACCCTCCAGCGGCAAGGGTAGAGGTCTCAAAGCTGACGTCACCCGTCACAGTGGTACCGCAGAGACACGCAGGCGTCGCAGAGTTATACCAGTAGTAAGGGCATAACAGTAGTGGCAGCAGTCGATACACAGAAGAAGACAGTGCTGGCAAAGGTGGAAAAACGAATCGAAAATCTCAGAATTGAAGTGGAAAATTGAAGCCCAATCCTGTGGACAAATAAGGAATCTTACTAGCTTGTCCACAAAAACTTAAACACTTCATAACAGAATAAGCCTTTCGCCGTCCGCCATCTTGACCTGTCTATACATGCATCTCAAAACACAATGCATTTCTTAATTCTATAATTCTATCTCTTCCATGACACCTGGTTGTTTATATAAACATACATAATTATTACAACTGCACTCCCATTCACACCATGGCGATTCATCTCAATCACACCTCCATCTTCATCACCCCTCCCCACGTTATAATACATTATCTTTTTCCATTCACAATTATTTCTATCACGCTATAATACAAACATGCTTCCCTCATATTCATCCCCTTCATCACCCCTCTCCAACGCAGTACGTTGTCTCCCTTCCTTCACATTCATCACCCCTCTCTCTCTCTCTCTCTCTCTCTCTCTCTCTCTCTCTCTCTCTCTCTCTCTCTCTCTAACATGCATACTTCATTGTCACCCTTTGACCCACTTATAGTGTCGTTGCCTTGCGTACAATCAGTTCTAACACAACACGTGTGTAAGATGGTAAGTTGGGTTTATTTCAGATACTATTACATCAGCACCGGTCGTATCAAAGATGGCGTCTCTCCTTCCCGATGTGATAAGGGGAGATTACTCTAAACATTAAGTCACTTTCACTTTCATAATTACGACATTACATCTCTCCCTACCTTTGAATAAAAACATAATACCTAATGGCATTACTTTAGTCAAAATAACTTCATGCAACTTATTACCACCTTACTTGTAAAACCTTAACTTTAATCTAAAACAATAAACCTGGAACAGAGTTCTACTCTAAAACAATCCATAACATAAAATTAAAACAACTTGTTCAACACAAAACTAATTTGTTTATTTTAAAAACGTTTTCAATCACTGAAGTTTCTTAACTTATTTCTGCTCAAAGAAATAACTAAATAGTCACTGTTTTTCACCTTTGAATCACATATTAATTTCTGCCTTCAATGTTTCATTTTCTATTTCCTCTTCCACCATCTTTCTTATCAAGTCAAAGTCACTTTTCTGCACAAACTTTAGGATTCCAAACTGAAAATATAACATATCATTACTGTCTCTGTAAGAACACTTAAGGCTTGAAACCTACATCTCAAACTTTAAAACTTAATTCTGAAAATATAACATATCATTACTGTCTCTGTAAAGAACACTTAAGGCTTGAAACTTACATCTCAAACTTTGAAACTTAATTCTGAAAATTAAGTTATCGTCAAGCTCTGGTAATTTTACTTTATAACATAGTCTTTGAGGTAAGCCGGCATCTTCTTGTCACGGGATGAATGTCGTTGAGCCACGGTGACTGGACTGCTTGGGACATCACCGATGGGACTCGTTGCCATGGGGACTGGCGATGCAGTGGCCATCGGCGCCCGAGGTATCATCGGAGTCTTCTGTGGAGACATCGGCCGTGGTGTTTTCTGTGGGGAGTACTGCGCTGTGGATTGTGGCGTAGAGTATGAAGGGAACATTTCTTCTTCTTCTTCTTCTTCTTCTTCCTCTTCGTCAGCGGTGTTGGGTGCGGGTTTGGGTATGCGCCTGAAATAGGATGAATTGCGCACAATGCGATGTGAGCCTCGTTTTGCAGTTACCATACTGCCCTTCTTGTCCATAATGGTGTAAGGTTTGGGGTTAAACGGAGGGGTAAGCTTATTGGCCTTGTGTTGCTTGACTAAAACAGTGTCACCTGGGGCAAGGTGAGAGGGCACAGTGTGGCGTCTCGCGTCAGCATGAGTTTTCATTTTCTGCTTGCTGATCTGATCATTCTGCACCATTCGTGAATGTAAAGATGGGTTCGGATAAAAAGAGTGAGGAACTTCAGGCAAACCGGATCGCATCTTGCGGCCAGTGAGAGCTTCGAATGGGGATATTTTAGTTGAGCTATGGGGCGTAGCTCTGTACTGTCTGAGGAAATGGAAGAGCTGTGTTTTCCAGTTGACGTTTTCAGCTTGGGACGTTCTCACAAACTTATTCAGGGTCGCCATGAATCGTTCTGCTTCGCCGATAGCTTCAGGCCAAAGCGGGGTGATCTTTTGATGATGAAAACCTAGGTCAGCAGCAAATTCCTTGAATTCATTTCCACTAAAAGGGGGACCATTGTCTGTTTTTATGACTGCTGGGATTCCATGACGAGCAAATATAGAGTCGAGATGAGGGGTAACTGTTCTTGCAGACGTAGAGGTGACGACATCAACTTCGGGGAAACGGCTATACTCGTCGATAACGACCAACATATAGTCGCCCGATGGGAAGGGACCTGCAAAATCAACGGCGACTTCAAGCCACGGGCCGGAGGGTAGGTTTTTCATGATCAGCGGTTCACGGGGTGGGGACGTCGGGACAGACGCTTGACAGGGTATACACGATTGGACGGCCTGTTCGACCATCTTGTCTATTCCAGGGAACCAGGTCTTCTCACGGATGAGTTGCTTAGTTTTCACGATGCCTTGGTGTGAGGAGTGGGCGATCTCGACAGCTTTCTTGCGAAGGGATTGGGGAATGATTAGTCTGTGGTCACGGAGAATCACGCCTTTGCAGACGGAGAGTTCGTCTTTGAATCTGAAGTATTCGGTGAGGTCATTTGTCCATTTTCCTGTCTCGATTGCTTTCATGAGCTTCCTCAAAGTCTTGTCGTTTTGGGTCGCAGTCTGGACTTCTTCAAGGGTCATGGACTTTGGGACAGCATTCTTGGTGACGTAGCGGACATACGCTTCTGAAGTGTCGTCATGCTTTGTCCGGCATGTGGGGTGTCTGCTCAGGTAGTCAGCTGGGTTCAGTTCATCACGACCTGGTCTGTACTGGAGATTCATCTCGTATGGCATGAGACGGAGTCGAAGACGATCTATGCGGGCTGTTGCCGGCTTCTGACTTTTGATGATTCCTAATAAGGGCTTGTGATCAGTGATTATAGTGAAACAGGATCCGAACAGGTATAGGTGAAAATGTTCGATACCGAACACCACAGCCAGCATTTCACGTTCTGTTTGTGAGTAACGCTGCTCGGTGTCGGTCAGGGCTCGGCTTGCATAGCAGATAATTCTGTTGTCTTGGGTGAGTATGGCTCCAAGGCCTATTGGGCTTGCGTCGACGTAGACTTCTGTCGGCTTGTCAGGACTAAAATACGCCATGACTTGCGTGCTTGTCAGTGCTTGCTTGATGTTGTCGAACGCGTCGTGTTCTTTCTTTGTCCACCTCCACGCGGCCTCTTTTATTGTCAGCTTGCGAAGGGGTTCTGTGCGTGAAGCATAGTTGGGGATGAATCTTGCTACGTACTGTGTCATTCCGAGGAACGATCGGAGCTCACCAACATCCTTCGGAGCTTCACTCCTGACGATGGTGTCAATCTTCTTGGGGTCTGGTTTGATTCCAGCTGCACTGAAGACGTGGCCAAAGAATGTCAGCTCGCGAACGGAGATTTGGCACTTGTCCTTATTCAGCTTTGCACCTCGCTCTTGGAGTCTTTGTAGCGTTCTCTTCAGACTCGCGTCGTGTTCTGCTTGAGTTTTGCCAAAGATGATGATGTCGTCTGACAAGTTTTTCACTCCAGGAATGTCATTTAGCAACTGTGAGATGGCGTTCTGAAAAATCTCGGCAGCTGCATTGACTCCGAACAGTAGTCGCTTGTACCTCCGAAGTCCAACGTGAGTTGTGAATGTTGTGATGTTTCGACTGGCTTCGTCGAGCTCGAGCTGATGATATGCACTGCTGAGATCTAGCTTGCTGAAGACCACAGAGCCATTCAGGTCGGAGATTAGGTCATCTATGGTGGGCATGGGATGTTTTTCACGTTTTATGGCTTTGTTTGGTTCACGCATGTCTACACACAGTCTCACACCTCCATCTTTCTTGGGTACAACGACGACTGGACTGACCCATGGTGTAGGCCAATGCACTCTTTCTATGATGTCCATTCTCTCCAAGCGTTCCAGCTCAGCCTCAACGTCGCTGCGAACATGAAACGGAATACGTCTGTGACGCTGAGTCACTGGCTGGACAGACTCATCGATGTGAAGCTTGATCAGAATGTCTGAAATCTTGCCGTCCTCTCCATCAAACAGAGCAGGGTAGCTGTCACCGACACTGGACAGTTTGGAGGAAGATGACAGCGCAAAGTGAATGATGCCCAGTTTTTCTGCAGTGTGACCACTCAGGAGATTACTGTGTGTACGTTCTGCGTCGTGCTTGATGACGTAAAAGTGGGTATTTGTCATTATCTTCTTGTGCGTGATCTCAGCAGCAAAATAACCGACAACAGGTAGTGGGGACTTCGATCCGTAAGCATAGATCACGGGGCAAGGGGATAGAAGCTTGGGTTTGGGATGCGGCAGTGATTGGTATGACGAATAGTCAAGGATGTTCAACGTTGCACCGGTGTCGACAATGAACGTGAGAGGTGTGTTGTTCTCAAGGTGGAGAGTGACGGTGGGGGTTTTCCTATCACCAACAGTGTAAACGCAATGTCTCTCAGCATGTTCTGTTTCATCCAACGAATTAATCTCCTCACTGAAGTTATCATGATCGTGGACGGCAATCCTTAAGCTATTCTTGGACCTGCAGACTCTTGCAAAATGTCCAAACTTTCGGCACGCTCGGCATTCTTTTCCTTTGGCTGGGCAAGGAATAGTGTGAGGAAAAGAACCACCACAGTTTCTGCAAATGTTTTTGTTGTCATGTGTGATGTCACGGCGACGTGGTGAATTACCACGCTGGAATCCTCTTTGACCCACGGGAAAGCTATTTCTGTCGCCACTGTTGTTTTGTTTGTAGAGATTTTGTCCTCCGCCACCGGCAAAACCTTGATGGGAGACGTTGTTGCTGTTGTTCTGGCTGGAGCTGCCGCCTGTTGAGACATTGCCGCCAGAGGAATCTCCACGACTTGCTTGATTGTGTCTGACTGCACTGACACGGGTTTCCATTTCTGCTGCTCTGCTTTCTGAGAGTTCAATCGCACGGGCTTCATCGATCACTTGTTTTAGGTTGTATCCATCTTTTAATGCTTTACGTCGTAAGCGAGAGGAAGAGCACCCCTGCAGAATTTGGGAGAGAATTTCAGTCTCAACATTGTGAAACTCACACGTACTTGCCAATGTTCGGAGTCTTGTACAGAAAGAGTCAATGTTCTCATCAGGGTTCTGGGTTGTTTGTCGGAACTTGAACACTTCGTACGTTGTGTTTTTCTTTGGTGTGAAATAATCTGTTAAAGACTTCTTGGCCACAGGATACTCATTTGGTTGAAGTCCATCCACTGCGCCAACACCCTTTTGCTCATCAGTGAAACTGTCAAAAATGTCATATGTTTCTTCGCCGACATAGTGTAGGAGCATGGCTTTCATTCTTGCATCGTCAGTGATGTCAAGGGCACGTAGCAGGTTTTCGAATTTGGCCAGCCATTTTTTCCAAGCCGCCCCATCAGAACTGACCTTGAAGGGGGGAAATACAGGCAAACCTCCACTTGCCATCTTTTGATCCTCGTCGCCAGATATAGTGTCGTTGCCTTGCGTACAATCAGTTCTAACACAACACGTGTGTAAGATGGTAAGTTGGGTTTATTTCAGATACTATTACATCAGCACCGGTCGTATCAAAGATGGCGTCTCTCCTTCCCGATGTGATAAGGGGAGATTACTCTAAACATTAAGTCACTTTCACTTTCATAATTACGACATTACACCACTTGGCAACAACAGCAAGGACATTATTTATACACACATTTAACCAAGAAAATCTTAAGAAAATCATATAAAATCAACATACTACTATTCATAAGAATACATCCCTTTCCCCCTCATTCACCATCATTCATTCACGTACGCAGACTCGGAGCACAGCCACTAAGGAAAAGAATTGCAGGATTTACACTCACCTCTAGGTCCTCGGCTTGTGGCACACAGT
>CM072519.1:8767837-9057172 GCA_036898135.1 Oncomelania hupensis | reverse complement strand
GTGTAGTGTTCATAATGAGTGAATGTCTATCCTATCCTATCCTGTCCCGTAACCCGGAGGTCGTAGGGGTGCCACAGATGATTGTTTAACCAGCATACATCCATCTTTCTCTGTCCTCAGCAGCCCTGATGGCTTCGCTCAGTGTCAAACCAGTCCATTCTCGAATGTTGTCCTCCCACCTATTTTTCGGTCTCCCTCTTCTTCTACCTCTTTGCACTGTGCCTTGCAGAATAGTCTTTTCGAGGCCTGATGATCTGGTGATGTGGCCATACCATCGGAGTTTCCGTTTCTTCACTGTTGTGAGCAGGTCATCCTGTTGTCCAATGGCTTGTGTGATGGTCTGTCGGACTTCGTCGTTGGTGATGTGTTGGGTATAGGAAATGCCCAGAAGTCTTCTGTAGCACCTCATCTCCATGCTTTGTATTCTTCATTGGAGATCTGCTGTGAGGGTCCATGCTTCGCAAGCATATAGGAAGATGGAGATGACAAGGGAGCGCAGCAGTCTTACTTTGGAATGTAGACTGATGATCCTGTCTTTCCAAATGGGCTTCAACCTTGTCAGGGCAGCATTGTTTGTGCGATCCTGGAGAGGACTTCCTGTCGGGACCCATTGTCTGATACAATGGCTCCTAAATATTTGAAGCTATGCACTGTGTTGAGGGATTGGCCTTGGACTTTGATGTCCGTGTTGATGCCATTGGTGTTGTTGGTCATCATTTTGGTCTTCTCTGCACTTATTTCCATTCCATAGGCTCTGGAGGTGGTGTCAAGCCTCTGTACCAGCCGTTCAAGGTCTTGTTCCTCTCCAGCCAATCCATCAATGTCATCCGCAAAACGAAGGTTGGAGATTGCTCTTCCCCCTATGCTGACTGTGCCTTCGTGGTCTGCAAGGGCATCTGACATGATGCGCTCTAGGAAGATGTTGAAGAGTGTTGGAGAGAGTAGGCATCCTTGACGCACACCGATTGTTGTTCTGAACCAATTCCCGATGGCGCTGTTGTGGAGGACTGCACTGGTAGCCTTGTCATACAGGCTTTTGATGACTTCAATAATTTTAGGGCTGATGTTGTACACTTTCATTGTTGCCCATTGAGCTGCATGCCAGACTCGGTCAAACGCCTTCTTGAAGTCTATGAACACATGATATAGATGTTGTTGGTGCTGTAGGTATTTCTCACAGATTGCCCTGTGGGTTCGGGCACTAAATAGAATAGACCCAACGTTTCCCGGCGTGTCGTAAGAGGCGACTAACAGGGGTGATGTTAGCACGGCATCACTGGGCAAAAGTCTTCTACACAGAAGTCACCGGCCAGGGCGTAGGAACCTCACGTTACTACAGGTTCAACGACCATGTGCTCAGGGCCAAGGCGAGCCACACTGTATTCGTGGATTTCGGGTGTGGCCAACAGCCTGGAGAGGATTGGGCACCGACAGGTCTTTTTTGCCCACGACACACTACATGAGTGAATGTGGTGAAGCAAATTTGGTCTCTTGTGCGGGTGTGTGTGCCTACGCGTGAAATTTTAAGGGAATAAAAGCAGTTTGTGGGATTTATCTTTAGCTGGAAGTTCAAACCCTGTTGTCTCAATTGATCCAGAGTGTACTCCTGTGTTTTTTGCTTAGTTGTAAATTTGGCTGGTCATTTTTTTTTCTTTTTTTGTGTCCACAGAGATGTCCTGCTTGCTTTCCTTCCTGGATGAGGACCCCAAGGCCATGACCCACACATGCCGACAGACATTGAGTAAACGCAAGGAGATGTGGGAGTATGCTGCTGAGGTGATGTTCCCTTTTTTTTTCTCTTCTCTTTCCTCTTAGTAATAATAATAATAATAATAATAATAATAATAATAATAATAATAATAATAAATTGCATTTATACAACACATTTTTCATTAGAATAACAACTCAATGCGCTTACACACATCATTCGTACGCATCATCACAACATTCGCACTACATCATGTACAGCATCATTAAGAAAGTATTATTACTGTTCATACTATTTACACAGAAAACGCCTTGCAGAACAAGTGCGTTTTTAAGCAGCTCTTAAAGGAAACAAGGTCTGTACAATGTCTTAAACCGGCAGGCAGCGCATTCCAAACCTTGGGTGCTTGAAAACTAAAAGGCCGGTCGCCAACTGTCTTTAGCAGACGCTTGGGCGTTTTCAACAGTTTTTTTTATCTGATGAGCGCATAGAACGAGTTGTAGTGTAGGTAGTAAGTACCTCAGACAGATATGGTGGAAGTGACTGGTCGAAGTGATGGAAAGCTAGGACAGCAATTTTGTATTCAATGCGGAAATTGACAAGGAGCCAGTGGAGCTGCATTAAGAGAGGCGTGACATGATCACGTTTCCGTTTTTTAAGCACAAGCCGAGCAGCACAGTTCACGCTGCAGTCGGCTAACTTCATCAATGGGGAGACCAGCTAGAACTGAATTACAATAATCAAGTCTGGATGTCACAAAAGCGCTGACCAACTGTGTGCATGCATCCCTCGAAAGAAACTGCCTCAAGGACGCAATACGCCGAAGCTCAAGAAAGGACACACGACAGATGGTACTGATGTGATCATGCATGGACCAAGAACTATCTAGCTTGACACCCAAATAACGAACAATATTACTAAATGGGATGGTGCTGCCGCCGATGTTTGCAGAATTGCTGCCGACCAGTTCACAGCAGCTCAGAGAACACTTCTAGGTTGCCAGCTATAAATATATTCGCTGTGGAAATGTCCGCATATCAGTACTCTCCTTTCCCAAGAACAGTACAGGCACGCGCATATGGAATAACTAAATCGCTTTCTCACATGCAATGCCGCACGCGAGGCCTAGCTAGCTACAAGTACGAAAAGAAAAAGAAGGGGAGGGGAGAGTGAGAAAGGGAGAAAAAGAGGGAGAGAAAGGAAGAAAGAGGGGAAGAGAAGGGAATAAAGAGGGAGAGAGAGGAAGGGAGAGAAAGGAAGGGAGAGAAAGGAAGAAAGAGAGGGAAGGAAAGTTGGAAGGAGAGGAAGGGAACGGAAGGAAGAGAAGGATAGAAAGGAAGAAAGAGGGATGGAGAAACGATGGAAAGAAAAGTAGGGAAAGGCCAGAAAAAATAATACACACGCCACTATATAGGAATCAAAATGAATTCAGAATCCTTGACAAATAACTAGACAAAAGTAAACTCCTGCTTGCAATTGCAAGCAAGGCACACATACAGTTTTCTTTTTTTTTTTTAAAGAAGAAAAAACAAGCCTGCGGATGATACAAGGCACGCTTGAACATGAAAACACATAAAGTTACAAGTAGAATAAATCAGAAAACGGATAAAATACAATAATGCGGAATTCACAAACGCTACAAAGATGATAAAAAAATTAAAGAAATACTGATTAGGTCTGTTGAAAACAAAACACATACAAAGTTTACAATCATTTCACAATCCATGCAGGACAAAGACCACTAATAAGCAAAATCGATCGTGCATTAGCATTTTATGTGCATGTGAGAAAAATACGAACAAATACACAGACAGACAAAAAGTGTGTCTGAGAAGGTGTTTTGCTCGTGTCTTGTTTTTGTGAATAAATAAATAGTACTCACAGATTATGATAGTGGTGATGATGGTGGTGACTATGACGATGATGAAGATGTAGTTTTGAATAGTGCAGGTATCTATTGCGCTTGAGAAGGAACGAGAGAGTGGCCATCATATGTTTAAAAAGTTCGAATGTATACAAGCTACTATAATTATGCAGGTAGGACCGAGTTCAGCATAACGTTTTAAAGAAAAATGTCGAGAGACTTCCTGAAGCCAGTTGACCACTGACATTCATTCAAAGCAGCTAGTGTTCCAGCCAGGTCAGGCAGTTCAGAAATGCAGTTGTCTGTGTTTTCTAATTGTTTTGATAGATACAGGACAGTGCAGAAAGGATGGTTGAGGACATTCCAAAACATATGGCGAATTTCTCCATCAGAATGCAGATACAGATGTTTTATCCATTTTCATATTCCATACCTCACTATGACAAACAACTTCTGCTACAACATTCACTACAACTATTACCACTACTACTACCCCTTCTACTATGTGATAATGTTCGGTATGAGCTATATGAGATCCACTATCCATTTTAACGTGATATGTGTTACCTCCTACTTCTTCCGTATATATGCAATAAATTAAAAGCTAACTGAAACTTTCCAGTGCACAACATAAACTAGATCTTCCACATGAATTAAAGACAAAACTAGCTGGGCGTGGGCTCACAGTAAACTCTAAGGAAATAATTGGGCGTCTGTTGCACACAATTTGCCAGTAACGTACCACAGTCCAAAAACTCACTAAAAACACAATCCCAATAGTTTTCAAAGATCACGTCAACTTGAAGAACACATATTAAAGTTTCTTCACACAAAAAAACACACACATAGAGTCACTAATACCTTGACTATCCCAACTCGAACACAGAATAATCCAAGTTCGTCAAAGTACTTGAATTTTAGTATATTTTGCAATCACTGCAAGTCTAGGAAAGGAAAAATAAATTCACCAAAAAAAAGTACCTCAACTAAATCCACGACACTTCTCTACAATATACTTGAAACAATAACGGGCAAACATCACCAAATGTATCCCCAAAACTCTTGTTAATACAAATTCCTGAGCAATTACCAACACCACACTATCAGACTACAAACTTCGCGCTTGCTATGATTTTCTACTAATTTTTCCCGCTCAGGGTCTCTTCCTTTGTCTGCATGAAAGGAAAAAAAAATTCACAAAAAATTAAGTAACTCAACAAAATCCACAAAACTAGTCCACAATATAGTTGAAACATTAGTGTTTAAACTTCACCAAATTTCTCCCCATAACCTTTGCTATTAGAAATTCCCGATCAATAAATGCACACTTGCCACATATCACATTCAGAATTTACACATGGCAGCCTACATTTCAGAACGGCGTGTGTGCGAGAAATTTCGTCTGCAAGCCTGCGGCGCACTTTGTCTTATCCCAGTGCAATATATAGGCCTAGTGCTAGCTAGCTGCATGCATGATGATGCCAGCCAAGAATAGCACAATGCGCTCGCACAGACCTCCAACCTAGAAGCGCAGTTTATAGAACACTTGAGCCGGTGTGAGTTTAAGACGGGAAGATGAGCCTACAGGTATAACCTCGGTCTTGTCAGGGTTAAGCATCAACCTGTTGTTATTCATCCAAGCCTGGATACTGTCAATACATGTTTCTACTTCAGACACAACAGAAGGGAAGTCATCCGCCTTCTTCATAATACTGTGGACATTTACCTCCCTTATGATAAAACAAACACTCACAAAAACTAACATTTTTCTATAACAAATGATTCCATTTTGTAAGGGAAACAACTTACTTTCCATAGTTTACACCCCATATGCCAAACTCAGGGCCCGCTGGTCACATCAGACTCGGAGTACAATTATATTAGGCCCGAGAGGTCTTGACTGGCGTAAATTATATCCGGCTTGAGAGAGAATTTTAGGCACAAATATTTGTTAACGGCCATGCGATGTAAAGTGCAAATCAAATTCCCTAATTAGTAGCCTTGCCGAACGATAGGCTACCTCAAGAGTGTTATTGCTTCGATCAGAATAAGTAAAAATAAAAGTTGTGTAGTGAGGGGATGTTCGTCATTACCTTAAGCTAGCAGCGTTGAGTTATTATTATTGAATGTTATTGAATGTTACTTATTGAATGTTTATCTTGTTTGGCCCGCAACCTTACATGTGATTTGAGTTTTGGCCTCCTGAGCAATTGAGTTTGACACCCCTAGTTTCACAAACTGTTTCCATTCTCAATTTTGCTAGTTGTTTCCCTTCTCAATCTTGCCAGCCATTGTTTTGTCCACCAGAATTTATAATATCCCCACTCCTCCAATTTTTTATAATGGTTGTCAAGGTGTCTTGTTTGGAAATGTTTTTAATTAGACTTAAAAAAAAATATCACAATGGTTGCCCTGTAGGACATTTTTATTGTTATTAATTTATCTAACAAATCACAAAAAACGTGTTTACTTTCTAGACATATAGTTGTTATAAAGTTTCATTTTCGCAGGTTGCTGCCCCCACATACTTCATCTAGCTGTACTAATTTATTTTACAAACAATGAATAAGCCAATTGTTTGATTTATTTTGTTTGTGTTTAAACAGATGAAAGTGATTTAGTAATGCCATGATTCCTATTGTTACGTTACGGTTCATTTTTTCAGGTTGCTCCTCCTGAGTCCTTTGGTGAGCTGTACACATCGGTGCTCGATTCGCCCAGCAGAAACTACTTCCTGGCAGTTCTTTTCACGGTCGTTGGCATCATCTTCATCGTAGGAATTACCTGCGGCAGAGTCACAAAGAAAGTGCGAGCGGAAATGAAAAATAAGTGAGCTCTGCTCATCTGTGGTTCAAAAAAATACAAAAACTATTGGCGGAAAATATGTCAACATAATATTCTTGTAAAAAATGAGTGAATGAGAGAGGAGAATTTTTTTTTATTCACCAATTATTTTTTTTCCTAAATATTTTTTATTCAAAAAGAGTATTTCTGAAGATTTTGAACTGTAAGGTTATGACAGGGTTTTTGTGTAAGTGTATGACAGTTTAAAAACAAAACAAAGCAACAACATAATGTGCTTCAGTATTCATTGAATTTGGACATATTTTATATGCGGCACATGCGTGTGTACAGCTTTATGAGATTGGTAATGTGTTGAAACAAATACCAGTGTGTGCGTTAGAATGAAACAAGCAAATTTTTTATTTATTTATTTATTTTATTTTTGTTGCTGCCCTGTTAGAGATGGACTGGTGCTAAAATGTACTGTGGGAGCTCCTGGGAAAATTGACACAAATCTGTGTCTTTTATCCTTTTTCTTTTTGACGGTTTAGTGTTAAATGTTTTGAGGGAGAAAAACCACGATTTTGTCGAAATGAGGGTTAAAAATGTTGGATAAGAGTTCTCTGAGTATGGTTGTAAAGGTGGATCCAATTTTTGTATGAGCGAAAATGCCTCAACTCTAACCCATACTTATACTACAGTCCATCGCCAAACTAGCAGTGTGACGGCTGTTTGTCTGTATGTGTGTGTGCGAGGGCACAAGTTGAAAATCAGTATTTTTCTGTGACTAGCCCTTCCAGACTTTCGGAAAAACGTTTAGTTCAACAGGATATGTATATTAAAAAATCCTTCTACTAGCGTAACACTTCTGGGTTTGCAAGAAGGTATGTTGTCGAGGTTTGTGGTGGGGTTTTAGTTTTCTCGTTTTCCACTTTTTAAAGAAATTACCTAGATCTCATCCAAAGTTTTTTTTTTTTTTCTGCATGCAAAATCCTTTGTCTTATAAAGATCCACTAATGGATTGTGCCTTGTTTTATGAAGTAGCAGAGATTCTGTGTCATGTGAGAAAAAAAGAATTGATTATTACTTTTGGAAAAGGGCATTGTGATTATCTCCCTTGTCTTTCCACTGACAGTTTCCTCCTCTAACAAAAAGTAATTGAACAAATGATGTTTTGCTTTTGAAATTTGATGGCCTGTTTTTTGCACAATATGTTTCTACGTCTTTTGGTGGTAACTGCCTTGTTTTACATGTCCATATAATATCCAATTACATGAGACAGTCTTTGCCAAAAATTAATTTTAAAATTATGTATTCAGCAAAAAGTCAAAATTACCAGTCTCATTTTCTTGCCTCGTCGTAGCTGTTCACATGAAGATTCTAATCAAAGTCCAGTTTTGTGGTCTTATATTTCTGGATTTTTTGTTTTGGGTGCACTTACTGACTTGAGGGGAATATTCTCTCACCTATGGACTTCTTTTTCTTGCTCCTCAATTTTTGTCGATTCCCAAATTTTAATTCCTTTCATACAGTCTGCAGTCCCATCTGTCTCTTGCTTTCTGTATGGTCTGGCAAGCACACCCTATAACACAAGTATTAACTGAAAAGTAACTATTTGGGACTAATTAGTCCCTATCTATTATCACCTTTTACAGTTGTGCTTGACTGCCATACTTTGTTTTTCCCCAGGGGGTGCCAGGGGTTTCAGTATAAACAGTATCCAGAGGTGCCAACCAGTACGGATTGACCGTATTTAATTCCGGCGTAGTGAATTAAATACGGAAATACGGTAGCTTTTATAAAAATACGGAGTAGAAGTTGCCGATTGTTGTCTCTTTGCCAGCGTTGCTTCTGTACCGGTTTCTGGTCTCATAATAGTACTCCTGCACTCACTGAACGTCGCTGTGTTCAACAAGCTGATTTTCATGGTGATTTTAGAGTAAAACAAGTGTGGTGTTCAACAAGCTGATTTTCATGGTGATTTTAGAAGACTGAAAATAGCCTGCTGTTTCAGAGGGAAGCCTGTCGTTACTTTATAGTGTCATAGGCTGGGTTTTGTGAGGAAAAAAATACTGACAAGTGTTAAAAAATACTGACAAACGGGTCCGGAAATACTTACAAGAAGATTAGGGGGTTTGGCACCTCTGAGTATCCCCACTTTCTGGAAATTTAGTGCTTTAAATTCCCACTGTCGCTGTCTTTCTCCTCTGTTCTTTCTCATTCTTCTTTGTTCTATCAATCCAATATACTATCTTCTTCTTCGCTAGTCCAGTCACCTAACTTTTTTCTTGAAAACTCTTCTGGGACAAAACTCCTCATTTGTGTGTGAGGTCTGTTGGATCAGCTTGGAAATATTGGGACGCTTTCTGCTAGGTGGTCACTGGGGCTTCCTATGATGTTATTATTTGGCAATGTAGGCATTTTATATGTATGTGTTTTGTTGATATTTTATAATGATGTTTGTATTCTATTTGGTTTTTGTAAACGGGGGTTCGATAAATTATAGTATAGGCTCAGTGTCCCCTGTGTGGGATGTCTTTATTGTAAAGTGACCAGCTGGTGGAGTGCCTTCAGTGTTGCCACTAGGGTTGTTTCGGCAGATCTTTTATGCGGATCAGGGGTGAGGCCTCTTTCAGCAAAGTGTGGTCCTGATTTGGTTCGGAAGAGTCCGCTGGACCTAAAGCAATAATCATGTAATGTAATGTAATACTTTGTTGCTTTCTTTTTGACCCCCATCCTCATCAGCGTTGGGTGGGTTGGTTGTTTTTTCCCCCCTCCGACCTCTAATTGTCCCCTACTCTCTCTCTCTCTCTCTATTTTTTTTAGTTGGCCAATATCATTCCTAAGGAGCGTAAAAAAGCAGTCACGGTGTGGTGTGTAATTGTCAATTAAATGTGACTGTATTCTCTTCAAATGTGAAACATAGGTTTTGGTCATGAAGTTTTCAGTTATCTTTGCGTGTGTGTGTGTAAGTGTATATTAACGTCTATGTATAATTTGATGCCTATCTTTTGAGTGCAATTTGCTGGGAAAACCTGTACAAATAATTGGCTACCATTCATTTTTTTGGGGGTGTATAAATGTTACAAAATAAAACTGGTGTCATGTAAAATGAATTGGTTATTTTAATTTTGATTGAATTGTTCAATTGGCTTGACCCATCAGGTTGTACGTCTTCCTAGCTCTGCGTTTCAACTACCTGGTGATCAAATGATGTGTTTGTGTGATGATAGTTTATCGGAGATCTTCATATTGAAACGTTGTTTGTAAGAAAAATGGGTGTCTGGGACTTTTTTTTTCCTTCCTACTGTTGAATGATTGATGTTTTCAGTATTGGTGAATTGTCTGTCTTCTTTTCATAACCCATGCTTTGATGACGCAAAGTATTTTGTGTCATATTTTTGCAAAATGTATTCTGTGATGGGCCAACCTTTAAGTCTTGCCATGTATTTAGTTATTTATTTATTTCATTGTATTTATTTTTTTTTATTTTTAGTTTTTGGGTTTCATTCGTTGTATTTTTTATTTATTTATGTTTTTATCTGTTCGTTAGTGCATTTGTTTTTCAAATATTATTCTTCACTTCATCTCATTTGTTTGACATTTTTTGGACTGGCCCAACTTGTTCTGGAAGAGTGTGCACAGTGTTTACTGTGCTGTACTATTTGTTTGTTGGATTTATGGATAGTTCTCCATAGGACATTTGCTGCTTCATATTGGGAAGTCACCTGTGTTGATGATTTTTGCAGATATTTTTTATATGCTTTCGGTGCAAGGACAATGGAGATTTTGGGTGTGTGTGGGTGTGAAAAATTGAGTCGAACATTCAAGGGAACGGGTACACTTCAAATTTTATTTTCTAGGTTTTTCTTTCGTAATTTAATGGGCTTGGCTTCATTGCTTGTTATTGATTGATTGATTGAAAAATTAGTTTTGTTTGGGTTTGTTGTCCTTTTATTGCAACTGCTTTTTAGCCCTTCTAGGGTAAAGGGTGTCTTGTTGACAAAGCGTAAGATCTAAAACATTTTCAAACTTGATAGATGTTGGCATTTTGTATAAAGCTGTAGAAAAGATAGATAGTACTTTCAGAAACTTTGTTATTTATTTATTTATTTATTGAGAAAAATTTATTTTTTGATGTGTTGTTATTTTATTGCAACAGTTTTTCTTTCATTCTTCTTTGTATTTTGTTGTTCTGGGGCTAGGGTGTATCATTGACAAAAGCTGAAGATCTAAAATGTATTCAAACATGGTACATGTTGGCATGTTGTGTGATATTGTAGAGAAAATATTAGTTTTCGGAGCTGCACAGGTACAGTACAGGGTTGATTGCATAGGTATGACAAACATGGTTTATTGGAGGGTGAATACAGTGGGCAAAACGGACAGGGTTGTGGTCGTTTATTGTAATAAATATTGTCCAACTGTGTCCGCAATTCCTCACCGTACTTAACTTGGGCTATAATTTTTTGGTGGATTGGGGAACAAAAGACTGGTGCAAAGCTTACACCCTGACAGTATTTATAGCAGCTTTGATCACAGAAATGTTTTTTTATTACATTTTTTTTAAATAATTGGCTGTGAAAAAAGTGATCTTTTACCTTTTGGAAAGAGCCAGATCACCATAGTTTTTACCCCTCCTGTTCTTTCCTTGTCGTTGTCCAAAGGAAGTTGCCCTCGTTGTCTTCACCCGTTGCTGTCCAAAGGAAGGTGCAGAGCATCTACATGTACAACTGAAAGGCACAAGAATGGAAAAAACTTGATTATTTCACTGTGAGGGACAAGAAAAAAATGAAGAGTACCACAGTTGTTGGATAGCGCAGTGGTTGGAGCACTCGCTACTGTGTCGCAAGTTAAGCACCGTCCAGTGCGGTTAGCACTTGGATGGGTGACCGCAAAACGTGAAGTGACAAATAACAACGCCCCCAGTTGACTCAACTGTGATTGAGTACCTACTCTCTTAATTGGTGGGGAAGGTAAAGCAGCGAGGGAGAGAGATGGGCATCACCCTCATTACGCTGGCCCAAGATAAGTGTGATCTCCAACATCACGCTCCCCTACGGCCACGAGGCTATGGGACTACCTTTTTTTTACCACAGTTGTTGGCTAGATGACAAGGTGATGGTTTGACAGTGCATTTTTGCTGTTCTCTGTCTGCCAACAAAAAGTCTATACTTTGGGCATTACAGTTTGAGTTGAAGTATTAATAGGATTTTTGTCATACACGCGATTTTCGCTTGGCAACAAAAATCCCTGTTGAATTGATCAAAGAACTTGCTGCCATATTGCCACAACAGTGGCTTTGGATGTATTTGCATTCTGTTGTTCTGAATTGTGGGTCATTTTCTATGCCCTTTAAAGCCACATTGCTGATTTTTCATATTACTTTGGCAACTGAATTCATGGTTGTTAAAGGTAGTTCTTTGAATTGGGTTAACATTAATTTTTTTGTTTTTTTGTTTTGTTTTGTTTACCTAATATTCTTTTGTATTTTTCCTTATCTATTATCATAACTTGAATTGTTGTTTTTGCTGATCAGTTACAAGTCAGGAAAAGGCATTTTATAAAACTGTAAGCATGAATTGTAAGTGAGTTGCTTTGTTCGACAACAGTTTTGCGTTTTTCAGACACATTATATTAGCCAAGAAAAATGATATTCAAATTATTTGTTTAAAAAAAAAAAAAACACCATCACAATAATAAGCTACTATAGTTTATCATTATAATTTTGTTTGCATTTCTCCTTTTTTTAAGAATGTTGAGGTCTAGAAGCAAAATAAGTATGATGCAATAGTTGAGCTTTGTAAAAAGTGTTGAGCGACAAAACAAATTTAAAAAAATTAAAAAGAAATAAAGAATAAAATAAACAATAATACAATACCATTCACAATTGAAAAATAAAAAAAAGAACATGTTTAGTTCAGGTGTAGCTGTAGCCAAATCACGGCTTGAGTTTGGAGCAAAACTTTTATTTCCAATTGAGCTATACAACTTCTTTGTGACTTTATTTGTAGATTATCAGAGTAGATTGTATACATTTGCTAACAGCAGAATAGTGGCTGGAAATACATTTGAATGGCTTGCCATCTTGTTTTATACTCTAATTGCTGTGATTGAAAGTTGTAGATTGGTTGAAATGTCAATGTAGAAATAATTGACTGTAGTTAGCCGCCGTGGGTAATCTTAGATAGATGTGTTTGGGTTGAAATGTCATATTTTTCATCTGTTTATTACAGTGACGTGAGAATGCTTTGTAGCTTGTGCCTGATAGGCCACTGTCAGAACCTTTTACGTCTGCAGATTTGTTTACAAACGATTGATTTTGGGAGGGTGTGATTGGGGGGGTAGGGGGAAGGAAGTAGGGGAGGGAAGGGTGGAGAGATGGAGGTGAGTAAGGAGGGGGGGGGGGGGGAACATGACTGTTTTATAAATGATTTATTTTGTTCAACCTACAGTTTCCAATATTTTGTTTTGGGTGCTTTTTTTTTTCTTCACAGAAATATATACACAATTTGTAATGCCACATCTGAACATTCAAAAATTTGAAATGGATTTCGCTGGTAGAGCCCACCATGTTGCAATGTAATTTAATAACCAGTAACTTGTTCTCCTTCTCCAAACTAACAGCTTGGAATGTTCACAACAAAAGTTGCTGATGCTGTGCACAGTTGCCATAATGAATGAGTTATTATTTTAAAGTTCTGTATTCATGTTAGTGCACAGAACCAAGTCTAGATTAGGCGGATACACATTTATAATAATAATGTTGCATGTTACACATGTTAAGAGTGAAGGAACATTGCAGTTCCACTTGACACATTACTGTGCAAGAGGTTGTTCTGGCGGTCTTCAAAAGTGGTTTTATCAAGTGGTTTTATGAAGTCTTTCAAGAAATTTTCAATTTGGTTTATAGCCTAAATAATTTTAATTAGTAATGTACGTTGATCGGGGTAGGATATGTCAAGTTTTGATGCCAAAGAGATTGTTTCGCTGCTTTTATAAAAGCACTGGAGTAGTGTGATACAATTTGTAATGACCATTTTATATTTCAGGAAATTAGTGTGGTTTACATACAGCATGACGTTTGTTTGTCCAAAACACAGTATTTCCCAGCATATAGCATTTCCCAGCCAAATTTAGTTTCACTTTTGAAAAAATGTTTTGATTTTACTGTGCTTATTGCAAAACAGAATTATTCTTTAATTTGTGGCTCATTTCGAACAACGATATGCTGGTTTTGTTTGAACAAAATAAGTTGTAAGCAGAGTTAACAAGTGTGTGAATACTCAGTTTTTTTGTCTGGGCTAGTTTTGATTCAACTGAATTGAAATGTTATTTTGGAAGTCTGATTTGTTTTTGTTTTTTGTTAAAAAATGGGTAGTTACAACTCCACATAACAGCTCTGCTCTTGGTTAAAATGTAATTCTTTTTTGGATGATGGTTGGATTAATAATAATTTACGTGAGCATGTGGAAACAATAAATTGTGATGGTCCGGGAAAAACTAGTGTGAGGTTCATGTGATTTTCTATTTCATTGTCATTGTATAATCCATATTGCTTCAACACATTTTTGTTTTGTATTTTCTTCACTTATTCCTTTTGTTTGTTTTGTTTATAATTAATATATGTATATTTAAAAAAAATTTCTTTAGTCTTTAATAATCTTATTGATAAAATCAGTTTTCTAAATTATGTTTTTTGTTTTTATTGGGTGTATGTTTTGTGTGCTCTCATCTTTGATTGTGGATTATTAATAAAATGCTCATTTTACTTGTAAAGCTGCCTGGTCTTTGACTTTTTTGTCCCCTCATGGAAGTGCTGGGGGTTTCTGTATAAATAGTATCCCCACTTTCTGGAAATTTAGTGCTTTAAATTCCCACTGTCGCTGTCTTTCTTCTTTGTTCTTTATCATTCTTACTGTGTTCTATCAATCCACTATCTTTTTTGCTAGACCAGTCACCTACCTTTTTTCTTTAAAACTCTCCCAAAAATCCTCATTTATGTTCTGTTAAGTCAGGTTGGGGATATTGGACGCTCTCTGTCATATGGCCACTAGGGCTCTTTTTATTTTATTATTTAGCAATGTAGGCATTTTATATGAATGTGTTTTGTTGATATTTTATAATGATGTTTATATTATGTTTCATTTTGGTAAACGGGGTTCGATAAATTAGAGTACAGCCTCAGCATCCCCTGCATGGGATGCCTTTATTGTAAAGTGACCGGCTGGTGGATTGCCTTCAGTGTTACCACTAAGGTTGTTTTGGCAGATCTTTTATGCGGATCAGGGGCGAGTCCTCTTTCAGCGAAGTTGTGGTCTTGATTTTGTGGTCCTGATTCGGCTCTTTGCAGTCCGCTGGACCCTGTAAGCAATGAATAACTAACTAGCTCATTTATACCGATCATGGGTGAGTCCTCTTTCAACCAAATTGTGGTCCTGATTCGGCTCTTTGCAATCCGCTGGACCTTATAAACAATGACTGACTAACTAAATTTGTCTGTTTTGTTAGCGTTGCATCAAGGGATTCTGTGCCATCTTTGTGTTTATTTATTGTTTAACAAGTGTACACAAGTTCAAAGACTTAGTTTCATGCAATCTGTGGTCTAACTGCTTTAAAATTTATGACATCAAATTTGCATGAAACTATAATGACAATGATTTGTTGGGCTATTGACTAGGGTTTATTGGCATGAAATGGATACCAGTACGACACGAAACTGAAGGTCAAATTGCTCTGATTCAAGTAACTGTTCATTTGTTGTGTGCAGTACTAAACGAAACCTCGGTTCAATTGATCGCAGTTGAGGTTTACACTGTTTTTGAAAGTGCAATGCAATGTGTTTGGGTGGCAGGTATCGTACTTCAAAACTGAGTGAGATTGTGTAAATGATAAGTTGTTGATGATGATGGATAGATGATGGTGATGGTGAGGATGATGATGACCATGATGATGATTATGATGATCTTGTTTCACGAACTACTCCATGCAGACAAATGTTCATGATGATGATGACAAATGCCCATGATGTTCATGATGATGATGATGAATTGTTTTGTGCACAACTCCATGCTGTCAGCTTGCTCAGGAAACACAAGAACAACAAAAGTGGAGGACGATTTGGTGCACATGATAAATAGCCAACCAAAGGAACAGGTGTGTCTTTAGAAGCTGTCGACTGAGGTCATGTAAATTGCTAACACAATGACCCAGGCGATCGTATCTGGATACCACAGTGTCCTCTATTATACAACGCGTCCCTCTCAGAACTTTTATAAAATGCTACTATGTCCATATACGAGCTCCTGTGCACAATGAGTATTATTAGCATAATTACTGAGGTCTAATGAGGTATGGGGGATGTGAGGAACTGTACTATGATTGCTCTGGTGGTTCAGTGTTGATTAGGTCCCTACCCCTTGTTCCCTGGGATGGTTATCCCCGTCTGCCATATCGTCAATGGTGGGTGTAGACGTTAAACCTCAGTGTTCATTCATGAACTGTAAACATAGAATGCGAAGCGCAAAAACAGCTGCAAGGGAGACACTTGAGTTAGAGCTTGTATCAGCCAGCACCTAGTGCAGCTTTTGAGCTACAAGAGAACGATATATGAACGATTAAATTAATAAATACATAAATAAATAAATGCGATGTTTACAATTAGGTGGTGATGATGGACAGTGGGTGGTTTAACAATGAAAGAAAGATTTTGTGACTTTCCTCCTCGCTCCTTAAAACATTTGTAGGTCCTGATTGGTAACATAAAGCACTAAATGTTAGGTCTAATTCTGTTGTAAGTAATATAGACTTCCTTTATGAAGGAATTGATGCCATGAAAAGAATATGAATACGAAAACAAATCAATTTATTGTCTTCATTATGATAGACAAGGAATTAAAGGAATTTTAATTTTTTTTTTACAATTGCATTTGAGGAAGCATTGATCAGACACTTGCACCTCACCTAAGACTCAATGTGTAGGCATCAACAGTATATATCCAGTGTGTGAGTGGTAACGGTGATGATCTCGGTTACGCTGTGTGTATGGTCATTATTATAATTATCACAATTATTATGTTACCAGTAGGTACGAGACTTTGCAGGACACTGAGGTTTTTCTCCGGGTACACCGGTTTCCTACCTCCCTTCAATAATGGTATTCGATGCCTATCCTATCCTATCCTATCCCGTAACTCGGAGGTCGTAGGGGCACCATAGATGATCGTTTAATCAGCGTATGTCCTCAGCAACCCTGATTGTTTCGCTCAGTGTCAAACCAGTCCATTCTCGAATGTTGTCCTCCCACCTCTTTTTCAGTCTCCCTCTTCTTCTACCTCCTTGCACTGTGACTTGCAGGATGGTCTTTGCATTGGATGCAGTATAAAAAAAATATTTCAAAAATAAAATTCAATTTTCGATTTCCATTTTCTAAAAGTGGACTTGCCTTTCAGCCTACGCCATAACTCAAAGACACCTCCTAAATAGAAAATTTATCACTCAGTATTTAGGAGGTGTCTTTTACATGTGACCCTCTATGGCGTACCGGGGATTTCTGTATAAAAAGTATCCCCACTTTCTGGAAATTTAGTGCTTTAAATTCCCACTGTCACTGTCTTCCTCCTTTGTTCTTCCTCATTCCTATTCTGTTTTATCTACTATACTATCTTCTTCACTAGACCAGTCACCTACCCTTTTTCTTGAAAACTCTTCTAAAACTCCTCATTTGTGTATGGGATCTGTTGTGTCAGCATGGAAATATGGGACGCTTTCTGCCAAATGGTCACTAGGGCTTCCTATGATATTATTTAGCAATGTAGGCATGTTATATGTATGTGTTTTGTTGATATTTTATAATGATGTTTATATTCTATTTCGTTTTTTGTAAACGGGGGTTTGATAAATTAGCCTCAGCGTCCCCTGCGTGGGATGGCTTTATTGTAAAGTGACCAGCTGGTGGAGTGCCACTAGGTTTCAGCAGATCTTTTATACCCCCCAACAGCACAACCAGGGCGGCCCGCGGTAGGTTTTTGATCGGAACTTGTCGGCGTCATCGGCCGATCTTTGCCGATTGTCTTATCACATTGGGCCGCCTGCACATTTGATCGGAACTTGTCGGCGTCATCAGCCGATCTTTGCCAATTGTCTTATCACATTGGGCCGCCTGCACATTTTAGTCGCTATAAGGTAGACAATCCCATATCGAGCGTCAACAAGATATGATCAAATAAAATTAACTCCCTTCGTATTCAGTGCGAACATTTTTACCGAATTTTTATTTGTCAAATCATAATAAAGATTAAAAAATATGTCCCTGTGAAGAGTTATATCCCTATAAATTGTTTACACTTGCGTTATCGCCTTCGATTACAGAAATTATAAAACTTTTTTTAAAAATATAATTATCTGTGCGGTTCAGCAAATGACGCAATTTTCTTCTGGAGGTGACTTGAGTGGAAACGGGAAAAAATCGGGTGTTTGGTTTTTGAAATAGTAAGTTTTATATTAATAGCTGAGGTGATACGGTGATATATAAATGGAAGGAACAAATCAGTGCAACCTGTCATATCGTACGAAAAGACGAGGTTTTGTAGAAAAGGTGCAGGAGCACATTAATTGTTCTTAGATCTACAAATAATATAGGAATTAATTGTTCTCTTAGATCTACAAATAATATAGGAATTAATTGTTCTCTTAGATCTACAAATAATATAGGAATTAATTGTTCTCTTAGATCTACAAATAATATAGGAATTAGATCTACTAATGCAGTCTTGGAAGATTCTTCTTGTTGTAGTACTGCTAACACTATCAGCAACACTTATACAGGCGACAGCGCTGAATGTAGTGCTGTTAAAGGAGATAATTATATTAGACTATCGTCTATTGATGTCTTAGCTTGTGCAGATGCCACTGATCGTGTAAATACTAGCGTTAGGTGTACTTCGTCAGGTGAGGCTATAGCCTAATTTTGTGAGGGAATCTGACAGTGATACTGATAGTAACACTGACAGTGACACGCTGATTGAGAATAAATCACACGCAAACTGTAAAGAAAATTTCACAACCCAGATTTCAGAATGGGCGAGTAGTCATGACATTTCTCACAGTGCTGTTTCAGATTTATATGCAATCAAAGAAATTTAAATTAAAGGTTCATATTTCCATTTTGGACTCTATACTCTTTTTAAAATTATAATTTTAAAGAACTATCCTCAGTTCAGCTCAGCAGATAGTACAAGAATTCAAATAAATATTAATGGATTGCCCATGTTTCATAGTGCAACAAATCAGTTTTGGCCCAATCTCGGCAGAATTACCATTCTCGTCATCAGTGAACCATTTATCATTGAACTGTATTGTGGATCTTCAAAGCCAGCCTCTGTTGATCGTTTTCTTGAAGATTTTGGGGAGGATATTATGCATCAGTTAGAGGCGCAGCCACTGCATGACTGTTTAAAACATGCATGCGTCTGTTCATATTAAATGTTTTATATGTGATGCAAATGTTCGTGCATTTTGCAAGCAGGTTAAAGGGCATGCAGGATAGTTTGCGTGTGATCATTGCACACAGGAAGGAGTGTGGTTAGGCAAGATGACATTCTCTGCGTCTAATGCTGAACATAGAACTGACCATGATTTTGCCACACGACAGCAGCCACAACAGCACCTTGGTGCCTCCCCACTTGAAACTTTATCCATTCGAATGGTAACACAGTTTCCACCTAAATACATGCACTGTATTTGTCTAGGTGTTGTTAGGCGACTCTTGAGCTTCTATTAAGTTTTCAAGACTACCAACCATCAGAATTTTTAATGGAAGCGTAGTCTCTTGATCATTAGATAGCTACAGAATTCCGCCAGTTTCTTCTGTATAGTGGCCATGTTGCGCTCAAGGGAATTTTATCAGAAGAAGTTTATTCCTACTTTTTACTGCTGTTTGTGAGTGTGCTGTCTTGCCAGTATGTGTACTGCCAGAGTCACGGTGACTATGCTGACCAACTCTGGTTATATTTTTTTGCAACAAACATCAGTAGTGTATGGCATAAATTCTATTTCTTTCAATTTCTTTCAATTTTCACAACCCATTGCACCTTGCTGGGGCTGTTAGACGCTTTTGTCCGCTTGATCACTTTTCTGCTTTTCATTTGGAGAACTTTCTAGAAAAAATCAAGCGACTTTGGAAACCATGCAGGCAGCCCACTTCAGAGCGACAGCTAGCTGGCAATACTGTCTAGAGTTTTGACCAAACATCACTTTTTGTCATTTTTGAAAGTAATTGTTGGCTTTGTTTAAAAAGTGGTCCACTTCTCACATGTAATTTTTTGGGGGGTGGGGGTGGAGAGGTGAGGTGGTGACGGGGTGGGGGAGGGGGGTGAGCGCTACGTTTATTAGTTTTTAAGATCTTCAACATTAAACATTTGCCATTTAAAATAATAGGAAGGGTGGGGGGTGGGAGGGGAAGCCAACTTCGGCATCAAAATCCCAACATTGGTATCCCAACTATATGAGCTGCTAATATAAAATAACGAGCCACTGCCGCGAAAACGGCAAAATACGAACCGCTCCCCGGAACCTCGTGCTACTTTCTGTTTGCTTTCTGAATGTTTTGTCGCTGCATCTGGGCTCACAATTCCATTTTCGAGCAGAAAATGTGTCTGTTAAACAAAGTAGATGAAGTTCGAAGGAAATCAGCATTTCCCAGGGCTCTGAAATGCGAAAACGCCGCGTGCGATCAAGCCAGTTCGAGATGTTGTGTCAGGCAAAGACAGCCATAGACTAGTGAAAGTTCTCATGATCATGATGATGTGTTGCAAAATCTTGAAAAACCCACATTGTGACATTGTCAACAAAGGACACGCCCACTTCATATGGATGAAGAACAGAATGTTGTAGAGGATAAGAAGATTGTTGATTCTGATGTTGACAGTTTTGATGATATGACAGTGCATTGTGAGCCTGCAGGGAATAGAATAGTAACATGACACTTCTTGCTAAAAATATTAGTGTATGTCACTTGTCTGCAGATTTTGTCATGGTGCTGTCACTCTTTTTGAAGTGAAATGACAGGGACTCAACACTGTTGGCATTTAATTGCACAAATAGAAGGTGTAATGAACTTGAACGTCGTTTTAAACATATCTGCTCAGATAAGTGTGTCAAACATGTCGGTGTCATCTGTGAATCGATGGTATTTTTTTTCGCAATGCGGACAATTGGCTGTGACCTTGATGAACGTTCTATGTTTTGTGGAATTATGGACCTTCCTCCACCTGTCTAGAAAAGCTCCTACAATTTAATCAACAAAACAATTGAGGAATGAGACAGGCAGAGGTTTCCCTTACATTACTAAGCTTCAGGCAAGGGCAGCAGCTCCGATTTGTATAGATTTTGAGGGTCAGAAATTTTATAAAATGTATCGTTTTGCTACAGTGTGCAAAAGATATTTCCAAACTTATTTAAGATAAACACTTAAAACTTTGCACACTTAAAGTTACATGTTTTTCTTGTGCATGAACCTCTGGGGTTTGTTGGGTCAGCTTTGGGGATATTGGAAGCTTTCTGCCAAGTGATCACTGGGGTATTATTATTTAGCATTGTAGGAATTTTATATGAACATATTTTGTTAATATTTTGTAATGATGTTTATATTATACTTTGGTTTTGTAAATGGGGGTTCGATAAATTAGAATAAGCCTTAAGTGTTCCCTGCATGTGATGCCTTTATTGTAAAGTGGCCGGCTGGTGGAGTACCTTCAATGTTACCATTAGATCTGTTTCAGCAGATCTTTTATTTGGTTTAGGGGTGAGTCCTCTTTCATCCAAGTTGTGCTCCTGATTTTGTGGTCCTGATTTGATTCTTTGCAGTCTGCTGGACCTTATAAACAGTGAATAACTAACTTTTCTGCACCCAACTTTAGGAACTGAAACGTAAAGTTTAAGGACTTAGTTTAGAGGTCGTTGTTCAGTTATAACATTTTAAGGCAGTGCTTTTGGTGTTAAAATATCGTACTGTTGTAGCAAAGTTTCATGGCGAAATTGTGCAAGAGAAATGCTTATGACATACACGACTATAAATTATAAGTTTGGTTTTGTTGTTCCTAAGCTCTAAAAGAATTACAGTACAAAACAAATAAGTGATTTTCGAACTATAAGAAAGTGGAAGCTTAGCCAATTCATGGACTGAATAGACATACATGTGTTACATCTATATGAAATCATTCATTAAGGAAAAGATTGGAGGTGATCTACAAGAAGAGAGTCTGGATTTATTATAGGCTGCTAAATCTGCCAATAGCCAGATTAATTAACCCAAACTCTGTATCCAGTCATGCATTAGTTTAAGTTTGATTCTTTCGGTATTTAATTAATCAAGTGACAAGGTTTAGTAATAGTGTATTTAATGGTGTTTTATGTCTCCTGCACCCAGATCTTATGATTTTGTTTCTCTGGTAACTTCTGAACACACATCTTTGCCTAGACGCTAGAAGATGTATGCAATTGTCAACTTCACCGATGAAAACGAAGTCGCAATTATCCCCACCAACTGGCGCAATGGCAATAGTTGTGCGCAGTGTGGCCGAACTACAAAAACTCCCAGAAAATAAACAAAGCTGTGAAAGAACGTCAAGAGCCGGATCCTTTATGGCACGCTTACCCTATCAGGGAACTCTTTGTCGATGGTGAGTTCAATTTTGCTTCAGATAAGGCCCACACAAAAAAAAAATTAATGTCTGTTTACGGTATCCCGACCAACCTTATATTTTTGGCCCGACCCTAAATTTATTTTTTGGATATATATCTGGAAAAAAAAGAAGAAATAACTCCAAAATAATCGCACCTGATGTGAAAAGGGGTTTAGAAAAAGAAAACAAAGTAAACCAACTGACCGACAATTTTTTCTCCTGAGTCCTATGTTACCGTAAACAGACTTTTTTTTGTTGTTGACCTAATGCATCGCTTTGGTAATTACATTATCATAACAGCAACATATTACTTAGTCTTGGTTTCTTTGTCTTTTTATGAAACGTTTAAAGTGCTAGCAGCAAACATTATGCTCACAACACATACACATGTAGGTATATAGGATTACGAGAAATGTTCAGCACCCTTAACCGTGTGGGTACAATCCAATCTGATCTAATCCATGTGCCTAAGGAGAGAGAAGTTATGTATTTAAATTTATGTACTCTTTCTCTAACAATCTCAGTGAATATTTTCGCTGGAAATTATGTTTAGTTTGTCATTTTTATAACAGAATGTTTTAGTACCTTGCATTACATTACATTACATGGTTGTTGCTTTAGATCCAGCAGCAGTACCTTGCAAGTTTATGAGGTTCCCGCAACATATAGACACACACACTCACACTGTGTGACACATTTGTTTAGGAGAACAGTACATGTTTGTATGTGCCTTTGGGGTTAAAAAAAATCCCACTTGAGAGCAATGTGTATGTGTTTGGTTCCACTTCCAGTAAATAATTTGCATTGACTAGCAGTAGCAGAGCTGCCCTATCCAGCGCCTGAAATTTTGGGGTTTGTGCTAGAACTTGTTGGCCCAGTATGCTTTGACTAGTGAAAAATTAAACCTGTGCTGCAACTTCTATTATGTGTTGCGCAAGAAAGATGTCTAAGCAGCAATGCACCCTGACTTGATCATGTACCTGTGATTGAGGGAAAGTTAAACATCTTTATCATTAGTACAAAATGTATGTATAGTCATATTATGCTATATAAGATTAAAAACCTCTATGCAATAATGCATAACTAACTTTTTTTTTTTTTTTTACAGATGATTGGGACTATGTACGGCAACGTTTGAACAAGTCTCAGTACAAGTCTGACCTGCAAACATCTGGTGATGAGACACAGGATCATGTAAAATGACCAAAATGGCGTAAAACCCGGTAAAATGATTCATTACTTATTGATTCATGTACCCAAAGTTTTCTTTTCAACACTTTGTATTACGAAATTGATAGAAAATCGCCCTAACAACTAAATTTAAATAATAGGTAAGGATAGAGAGATTAATTTGATTTTGTTCTACACCAATTATAAGTTACACAGTATTTTATCAATAGGTGATTCAGCCCCGATGCTTGAATCTTGATATGTGTAACTCGAATTCGTTTATCCACGCAACTTGTTCACTCAGCAACAAGGCAGGAGTCATCGTATAAGGTTTTCCAACTTTATTCAGCAAACATCAATAACTGCATACAAGATCGCTTTTAGAAAATCACTACAAAGATCATCCTTACAAGCAGACAATCGAGAAAACGTTAGAACGTTCCAACATGAGTGACACAATAACACCCAATCAAAATAAAACTCATCACCGGAACTATTCAATGCCTTGCATCATGTAATGTTTAGATTTGACCAGCTGTTACCCGTAAGGTCTAGAAGCTTCGATCGATAAGAAACAAGTAATTCCATAAAATTCTCAATATTGACCGACAAAAATTATCAACATTTTGCAAAACAAAATTGACAAAAGCTGACTTATTTATCATGTCCAAAAGATGGTTACAGTTTTGAAGAACATTCAGCCCAGAGACTTTGAATTGATAATACTATTACAGTGGTGTTCCTAGGATTAGAGGGCAATAGGACAAAATGTCTTAAATCATAAAACTAATCGGACATCATGTCCTGACTACATAAAAGCAATAGGACATTCAGATTGTGAAGCGAACCGATTAATGGTACTTCTTTAGAAGACAGTGACTGATAATAAATATGAATAAAGTAAAACAAAAACTCTGTTTGTGTAAACAGTTTAAAAATGCCCTTTTGTTGTTCGACGGAATGTACTAAAGAGTGATAATAGTCTAGTCAAACTCGTTTTAACGGCTTTGACACTCCAGTTTGTACAGATGTTTCTTGCAGTGACCGCTCTAGTCATAATACTATCGGACAATGACCGCTAATTTCGCAATAGAATCGGACATTTGACGGGACACAGGTGTTTGCATTCGGTCATTTTCCAAACAAATCGGACCATGACCGATGTCCGAGGCCTCGGGACATCACTGCTATTACTAATGGAGATCTTCAGCTGAATCGCATGGAATGATGATTCATCTAAATTTATCTAATTTTAAACATTTAGCACCTGGTTCCTCCTTCCCCGCCATAAATATTAAAAGGCAAATTCACCCTGGTTAGACCATGTTAATATGATTGTTATATATGCCAACATCAGGATTGCATTAATGCATATTTTTTTGTGTATTCAAAATGGATGACACATTTTTACAGCACTTGTGCGTAAAACTTGTGCAAAACATCTGCTCAAAATCGCATCTGAATATATTCATCACAATATTGGCACCAATATTTACACCATTTTTGATTGACAATACGTAGACATCAAGCAATTTTAAAAGCTCTAAGCACGATCCATGTAACCTTTTTTTTTTTTTTTTAAGTTTGGACTGACAATCTACTTTATCCAAGCCAGTTTACACATGCTGATTGAATTATGAGACGGGTCAAACTCGTCTGCCTTACATAGCACTATTGCATGACACTATCATCCTTTGTTCCAGAATGGATTGAATTTAGAATTAAGATCTGCAACAGATTTTCTATCTTCAATGCAGCATGGCCTTAAAGTCCTATTTAATGCATTTATTTAATATTGTATTTTGTTTTAGGCCAGCCTTCTTGGATGATGAGGAGCAGAATACTGATGAAGTTATTATTGAACCTACTCCTTCTTCCTGTAAGATTTTATAATATTTATAGTTTTTTAAGTTAAATTTTATACTTGAACTTTAGGGGTTGAATTGGATATATTGATATGCTTATAGAACTGTCTGATCGACAGTTAAAAGTATTGCTACTACTAGCATGAATAAATAAATATTGTTGATTATGTTTGTTAGAGAGTAGTGTCTATCTAGTTGTTCTTAAGGTTTTATTGAATTATTTAAAAAAAATTTTTTATAAATTTTGTTGGGGTAGCAAATTTGCCTCAGTGTCACGAATATAAACATAATTTATGAATATTTGTTTTGCATAGTGAAGCATTCAATAGCATTTATTTACCTTTCATCTGGTTCTATGTAGATGCAGGAAAAGCTTTGCAGAATGTTTTCTTTTGATTAATATTGTTGTAGCAATATCTATATTTCTGGAATTGTTTATCACCGAATGAAAGTTTGAATTTGATCTCGCGGTGAGCAGCCAGCCTCAGAATGATGTAGATGATTCTATGACGTAACACAGTGTGTATTTTCTATGAGGATATGTTTTTTGATTGACTAATGATTAGACCTATACCATTCTGGATTGTTCTAAAGTTTTATAGGCCACAATGTACTATGTTATATATATACAGTACTTGCCTGTGTGTGAGAGTTTTTGAAAGCAGTTGGTGCTGTTTGTCTTTTGCTGATTAAAGTTGCTGAGATTATACAACGACTCTGCCTTGTTTATGAGTAAACGGGCTGCGTGTATAAAAACTCTAATACAATTTACACAGATTCAAGCATCGGGGCTGGATGTATATTTCACCTGTAACAATCAGTGGTCAGTTAAATAAAATAATAGTAGTGGTAATTTGTACCGATTATATATTTCATGTGACTGTCGCTGATGAAAGAATTGCCAACAACTGTAGTCACTAGCAGGGACGATAATATGAGCTAAACAATTTACATATTGTGTTTAATATAATGTTCTCCCTGCAGATCATCGGTCTCAGACTCCAACCCTGACCCAAAGAACTGCAATGCCACTACCAGTACCATCCCTGTTTACTGCACAGTCTATTCATTGCAGAGGTATATTCTGTCATATGATTTTGATGCTTATTCTTTTTTCGTATGCTTTTTCTTAATCCTTTATTTCCATTTTCACCTATCATGTAACAATATGATTTATGTTAAGACATCCATTTGATTGATTAAGCTCATGGCTTTTTCGGTTCATATGTAAATCCAAATGACACTAACATGAACCAGAACTGTCAATAAGTATTGTAGGAAAAAATAAGTTTTATTATTTCAACATGTAAAGACTGATTCGCTCACCCTTATGTTCTAGAGTTACTCTGATTCCATACCTATCCTATCATATCCTGTAACTCGGAGGTCGTAGGGGCACCACAGATGATCGTTTCACCAGCATACTCCAGCTCTCTCTCTGTCCTCAGCAACCCTGATGGCTTCGCCCAGTGTAAAAACCAGTCCATTCTCGAATGTTGTCCTCCCACCTCTTTTTCTGTCTCCCTCTTCTTCTTCCCTCCTTGCACTGTGCCTTGCATGCTGGTCTTTGCAAGGCCTGATGATCTGGTGACGTGGCCATACCATTGGAGTTTCCGTTTCTTCACCACTGTGAGCAGCTCATCGTGTTGCCCAATGGCTTGTGTCATGGTCTGTCGGACTTCGTCGTTGGTGATGTGCTGGTTATAGGAAATGCCTAGAAGTCTTCTGTAGCACCTCATATCCATGCTTTGTAATCTTCGTTGTGCATCTGCTGTGATGGTCCATGTTTCGCAAAAGTATAGGAAGATGGAGATGAGAAGGGAGCGCAGCACTAGCAGTCTTGCATTGGAATGTAGACTGATGGTCCTGTCTTCCCAAATGGGTTTCAACCTTGCCAGGGCAGCAGTGGTTTGTGCGATCCTGGAGAGGACTTCCTGTTGGGACACATGGTCTGATACAATGGCTCCTAAATATTTGAAGCTACTGTGTTGAGGAATTGGCCTTGGACTTTGATGTCCGTGTTAATGCCATTGGTGTTGTTGGTCATCATTTTGGTCTTCTCTGCACTTATTTCCATCCCATAGCTCTTGAGGTGGTGTCGATCCTCTGTACTAGCTGTTCTTGTTCTTCTCCAGCCAATCCACCAATTTCATGTGCAAAACGGAATGCTCTATCCCCTTTGCTGAATGTGCCCGTGATCTGCAAGGGCATGTAAAATGATGCGCTCTAGGAAGATTTTAAAGAGTGTTGGAGAGAGTAGGCATCCTTGATGCACACCGATGGTTGTTCTTAACCAGTTTCCGATAGCGCTGTTGTGGAGGACTGCACTGGTAGCCTTGTCATACAGGCTTTTGATGACTTCAATAATTTTAGGGCTGATGTTGTACACTCTCATAGTTGCCCACAGAGCTGCATTCCAGACTCAGTCAAATGCCTTCTTGAAGTCTACGAACACATGATATAGATGTTGGTGCTGTAGGTATTTCTCTCAGATCATTCTGTTCAGTGGTACTTCACCCTGCCCTGAATCCTGCTTGTTCTTCAGCTATGATTTATTCAGCTTGGGGTTTCAACCTGTTGAGTATTATTTTCAGTAGGACCTTGCTGGGATGGCGGATGAGGCTGATGGTGTGGTAATTTTCACACTACTGAAGGTTATCATTTTTTGACGAGAGATGACAAGCGACTGGGTCCATGGTGTAGGCCACTCCCCATTCTGCCAGATCTTGCTACAGATAATGGTGAGGGTGTCAAGCATTGCTTCTCCTCTTCTGGATCATACTTGAACTTTTGGATCTGTTTGATAAACGAAGTGAGATGAAAAAAAAAAAGAACACCTCACAGGGAGCTGATGCCTACCGAAAAATCAATAATGACATCTGAAAAGGTATGCACACAGCCAAGGAGAACTGGATAGAAGATCAATGCCAGGAAATAGAGAACAGTCTGAACAAGAACAACAGCAAGAAGGCCTACCAGACTGTGAAGCGGCTGACAAGTGTTAAACCCCAAGGTCTCCATGATCCAAAGCAAGTCTGGCATATGCTTTATAGAAGAACAAGAAGTCTTGGACACATGGACAGAGTACTGCTCTGTCCTTTACAACCATACACCAAACGGAGACCCATCAGTTCTAGCATGTCCCCTGATTTGGCTCAGAAGAGTCCGCTGGACCTAAAGCAATAACCATGTAATGTAATGTAATGTCCCCAGAACAGAGAAGAAAAAGAAATCCTCTCAATTCTCCGAGAAGAAGTTGAGGCAGCAGTGCAATCGCTGAAGAAAGGGAAGTCAGAGGGAGTGGACACCATACCCGCGGAACTGCTTCAAGCAGGAGGAGAAAGATGGAGTACGCTGGTTAAAAGATCATCTGTGGTGCCCCAATGACCTCCTAGTTACAGGATAGGATAGGATAGGGATAGTTAAGAGACAGTGTGCTTTCAATCCAACCTTTTCTAATAAAGAGTAATCATAATTTTGTTGAATTGTGTAAAACTGCATGTTTATAGCAAAGAAAGACATTCTCTGTTATCCTCTGCCTCCAGTATTTGGAACAGACAAACTGGATTGGCAGCGATAAAATAAGACATCAATGCTTATAGGGCCCAGTGGACTACGAAGTGCCGGATTGGCAGTGCAACCACCCTTGACTCCTTGTGGCAGTTCTCAGCAAGGCAAGACATTTTGATTTTTTTAGTTCTTTGTTTTTCTTTATTACCATACACGTAAAAATCGTTTTTTTTGGTTTGTCACACTTTGTGATATTGGCGATTGTGACTGATTGGTAAAGCCGATTTCTAGAAAAACTTGTGAATATATATCTTGCTAGATGGGATGCGTCATGCACTAGTTTTTAATTCACAAATTTAAAGCACAGAGCCACTGAGGCTTTTTACACATTTTGTGTGACAATTTTCCCACACTTTTTGGTTGAGTTTACTGTTTGGGCAGGGATGTCATACACTGAAGACAGTCCTGTCAAAAACCAAGGCGTGTGACGTTTGAGACCTTTCTTTCATGTAAAATATGATGAGAGTTGTCAATGAAGCAAAGATGAAAGCCTTTCAGATTAGAGCCTCCTTGCAAACAATATAACATTTAATTGCCGCAAAATGTAAAGTGGAAGTCACAACAACAAAAAGGTAATAAAATATCTTTTACAATGTGTGGAATAATCCAATTTCTTATATACTAGTACTACTCGCATAAATATAAGGGCCAGTCTCCTATAATGGTTGCTGTTGTTATTATTTTGTTGTCGTCTGTAGTTGACCAACAATCACAGAAATAAATTGTGGGTTGTACAATTTAGGAGCCTGTTGCATGTGCCAAACAATTAAGTGTTTGGTCCACACAGATCAGCCAATGAGCGTTTTACAAACTAGTGAAATATTTCAAATTTATGTGAAATTCAATCTTGTTCGTCTGACCTATCAATATAACTGCAGAAATGTTTAGGATTGCATGTGGAAGCCCCGTCAACACTTTTCTCCAAACATTAGTCACAAGTTAGTTCATTAAGGGAGCTGGAGGAAGGGGGGGGGGAGTGAGTGGTAATCAGGTGATCAAACAACATCGGCCCTAGAACTCAAACTATCCAGAGAGGATTGAGGCAATGCCAGTGCAGCTACATGGTTTTGCCATACAGAGTGTGGTCAGGTACCTTAGAGTAAGCCATTCGACGGGTATATGCATAGTGTGATGGAATTTATGGGTTTTGGGTGATCTGCATTATCAGGAGAGGTATAAACATGTTGTTCTCAGTCAAAATTTTCACTAAGACCCATGTAAATATACATTTTCAGGTGAGGTGGATCACCCAGGACCCATACATTTTCTTCTCAGAGATGCATTATAATGTAAGGGTTGTGAGAAACCTGTGTCATGATATGGATCGGAATGTTTAATGCGTGATCCGTTAAAGGTCAATGTGGCAAGTCGGCATAGCCACTGAGAAAGTCCCTTCCTTGAAACTGTCAAAGAATGTTTTCAGTTGAAAGTCGAAGCCAATGAAATTTTTAATCTATTACATATTTTATCATGTTTCAGATCCTTTTGTTCGGATCTTCACTGCTGTTGAATCGCTCAGGCAGGAAGTGAGAGACCTCACTGGGTATGTGCGGCGGATTGAGGATAAACTTACGGGAAGTTCAGCAGCACAGCCTGCGCTAATTCTGCCTGCCAATGTAGAATTTCCATTGACTTCAAAAGAAGCTCTTAAAGAACTGGAGACAGAACTTCTTAAAAAAGAAGTTGAAACGAGTGTAGTAAGTAGTAATACTATTTAGAACATTTTTGAAAACTACTGAACTACAGCTAAAGATCGATTTAGATGATGCTTTCGCAGCGATAAATCTGTGCACTATCCTATCCTATTTCATCCCGTAACTCGAAGGTAGTTTGGGCACCTCAGATGATAATTTAACCCGTGTACTTCATCTTTCTCTGTCCTCAGCATCCCTTCTGGATTCGTTCATTGTCAAGCCAGTCCATTCTCGAATGTTGTTCTCCCACCTCTTCTTCTGTCTCCTTGCACCTTGCCTTGCCGGATGATCTTTGCAAGGTCTTATGCTCTGGTGACAGGGCCATACCATCAGAGTTTCCATTTCTTCACCACTGTGAGCAGGTCATCGTGTTGTCAATGGCTTTGTGATGATCTGTCGGATTTCGTTGTTGGTGATGTTCTGGGTATAGGAGATGCCCCGAAGTCTTCTGTAGCGCCTCATCTCCATGCTTTGTATTCTTCGTTGTGGATCTGCTATGAGGTCCATGTTTTGCAAGCTTATAGGAAAATGGAGATGACATGGGAGCGCAGCAGCCTTACCTTGGAATGTAGACTGATGGCCTTTTACGGTTTACCTTGGAATGTAGACTGATGTGCACATAGTCTCCACATTCTACCAGATTGACATCACTTATTCATTTGTCTTCAAAATTTCACTTTTGCGCGATCATCATCACAACAACATTTTTTTTAAGAAGACCAAGACTTTGTCATTAGATTGAGGATATGACTGGGTTCGGAAATGGATAGTGGGTCCGATCTGGGCCTGGAAGGCTCGCCCACATGTGCAACACATGTGGGTAGGTAGTGCAGTGGAAGTGGAGATCCCTTGAGCCTTGCGTGCAGCACATCTTCTCTGGATGTCTGCAGTGTGTCTTGTCTCCTATGCACGGATCCTTTGGGATCTTGCTTCGCCAAGCTGGACGATCCTGGTCAAGTTTATTCAATGTACTGATATTGATGTCCAGGGCTTTGGACATTCACTTTTTTATATTTTATGGAAGGATGTTAAATTTAAAGCAAGTAATTTATTACCTTTTCCAAAAATAACTTTTAAAGTGGGGCAAGACTAACAAATGTGTTTTGATTGCAGTTGAATCACAAGACACGTTGGTGGGAATAAAACATCAGACACCACCCGCAACGTACTGAAGGCTGTGATGACCAATAGCCTGGCAAAGCAGTGCTGCTGGACTGGCGCAGGGGGCAAGGTTGCATTTTCTACAACACGTCTCAAGACTGTGGTAATGAGTAAGTATACGACAGACTTTGACATTCACACAAAACATTAAGTTGATGCGCAATTGTTAGTGAACATAATGGTCTTGGAAAATTATAGAAATTAGGTATGTGTAGACTTGATGGGGTGTGTGTAAAGAATCAAGTGTGGGTTCGGACTCTTCTATGTGATGAGGATGGGACAGAGGAGAACACACAGAAGACCTGAAAAAATGAAGCAACAAAGTAAGAATTACTTTCTCTGCTGACTTCCAAATTACAAGTCTCTTTAATTTTCATTAAACATATTTACAACAAATGAACTTACTCAAATTTATACATGCTAAATTACTTTAACTCTATAATTATTCATCTCTTGTTATCTAACACTATATTATTTACTTCACTACTATTTTAAATATTCTGGAAAAACAACTATAAGTATCACTCCTGAAAAAAATGAAGCAACGAAGTAAGAATTTCTTCTCTGCTGACTTCCAAAATACAAGGGACTAATTTCTTTCTGCTAACCAAAAGTAAGACCTACCTTGAGAATAACTCACTATTATAATATACATTTAATTACTTCTACTGTTCTAGTTCCAACTAGCTCTCCCTCCCTCTCTCTGTCTCTAATTTATAAATGTTTGCAGTCAGTCAGTTAGTGGGAACTGTCCTGGCCTTCTAATATTTACACAGGGTTACATAATGAATTTTGTTTATGGGAACCCTGCCATTTATTACTTAAAATCTGATTACATTGGCTACATCAGTTCAGCTCAGCTCATCAGAAACACAAGAGTTGCCTTCATACGATGGTTAGACGCCCACCTCGAAAAAGAAGTTTAGTCTCCAGCACAGATCTACTTTAAATAGCTGCTCATCCTGACATCTGGCATTATGGGGTTATTGTTAGGACTAGTTGGCCTGATATCAGTATACATTGAGACACAAAGGGGAATGGAATAAGACTGAATATCTCATAAATAATACATCTGCTGAGTAACTCGTGTAAAGGACACCTTATTATTATGCTTGGTTGCAACAAAGTGTAGGGTGTAACCATTTTTTTGTTTCACTACTCAAACAGAAATTGAAATACATCTATGGTCCAGAATGGAAAGGCTCTGTTAGGTGCGTTGTCCAAAGGCTGCGGGAGCGCTTTAACAACACTGGAAGCGTCCAAGAACCAAGAAGGTCCGGACGCCCCCGCGTTACCACTGCAAGACAAGACCATTTCATCACCCTGTCAGCTCTGAGGATGAGGTCCGCTACAGCAAACACCATCAGAAGACAGCTTCACACAGCCAGCAATGTTAACGTCAGCGACCAGACAATTCGCAACCGTCTACACGAGGCAAACCTGCGATCAAGACGACCAGCAGTACGGCCTTTGCTCACCCCAGCTCACCGTGCAGCGCATTTGGCCTGGGCTCGGCGTCAGTTGGTGTGGACTAGGCAACATTGGTCAAGGGTGCTCTTTACAGACGAGTCTCGGTTCTCCTTGTCTTTCAACGACCGTCGAGTGAATGTTTGGAGGCGTCCACGGGAGCTGATGCGACGGTGCGCGAGCATGGCCGCTTTGGTGGTGGATCTGTCATGATGTGGGGTGGCTTCGCATTAAACTTCAGAACACCCCTGCTCCAAATTCATGGCAACTTAAACGGTATTGGCTACAGGGATGACGTCCTACAACCTAGGGTTCTCCCAGCTCTGCGGGCCATTGGGGAAGGTGCCATACTACAGGACGATAATGCCAAACCCCACCGAGCGCGTATCGTCAATGACTTCCTGCAGCAACAGCACGTCATAAGGATGGATTGGCCGGCTCGATCACCCGATTTGAACCCCTTAGAACATCTGTGGGATGTCTTGGGTCGACAGACACGGGCAAACCTCCCTCCAGGAGCTAACCTTGAAGTTCTGGCCCAAGTTCTCCAGCAAGAGTGGTTGGCTATCCAAGGAAACATCCTCCATAACCGTATACGGTCCATGAGACAACGATGCCAAGACTGCATTGATGCAAACGGTGGCCACACCTGATACTGACTCTATAGATTTTTGGTTTCTAAAGTTTTGATTTTGTAAATGAGGGGTATTTATTTATTTATTTATTTAATCGTTCTTATATAGCGCTTTTCCAGCTCAAGAGCTGCTCAAAGCGCTGGCCGATACAGGATCTAACTCAAGGCGCCCGAGACGCCCACCCGCAGCCTTTGGGCGCATGGTCTGACGCCCGGACAACTGAGCACAATCCTGGGCAGCCAGGGATGGGGGAGAAGGACCTAGGTGCATGCTGGGTGTTTTCTTGTCACCGGCACTCACCCGTCTAGGACATGAGCGTCAGGATCTTTAAAGTCCGTTATGATGGAATGTATGCGATACAGACTAGACCTCGGTTTATACTCTCATCCGAAGGAGTAGGAAAACAGGAGTAAAGTGTCCCAGTTAAATTGAATTTACTCGAATTTTAAGCGACTGATGTCTAAAATCGTTTTTGTTATTGATGCAGAAATGATTGCAATAAAATATGATGAACTCATAAATTGAATTCATGTTTCTGATTTAAAGAGAGACCCATATGTCCAAGTGGCCCTTGTATTATTTTGAGTAGTATATTTAAGAACACATTTGAAAGTAAAAGGTATTTTGAACACATATATATTAAACATTCACATTTTTCACAAGTTATTAATAAAGGACTTATGACTCTTTGACGCATGAAAGATATTAATGAGACACACCAACCATGCAAGTTTGGTCAGCCTCACTTCAAGATCAGGGTCACTAGGGCTTTCCAAATTCAGATTACATGGGTTCTTTGAAGTGACCTTGACACAAACTATGAGAAATAAAAAAGTCCAAACGTGCATGTAGAGATCTTAGATTGATCTTTTATATATGTTAAGATTTTATGTTGTGTTGATCTTGAAGGTCAAGATCATTTTAGGCCTTATGAAAAATGTCAAATTTTGTGGTTGTACAGTGGAATATACATCAACATTGGTTTATAATTTGATAATACATGAACCTCAAAGGTCATGTGAAGGTCAAAGTCACAGGGTCAAGGTCATTGCAAGGTCTTTGTTGTTTTTGACAAATATAACACTAATTTCATGGTTTTCCATTACCGCATGCTAGTCAAATGGGCTTTACCCTCCTAGTTATTTTCTTTAATAACACATTTCTGACACTGTTCCAGCACCTCTCAATTTTATGTTCCTGTAAACATGGTCCATCTTTGGGGTGTTGACACATATTCAATGATTTTTTTTTTTTTTTAGTAGACATTGTGGATCGTCCTGCGTAGTCAGCTGGATGTTGAGGAACGGAAAAATGAAAAAATAACTACTAGGGTGCAGTATGTTGATCAATAAGGATTGTACATTAATCGTGATTATCCTACTCAATTGCAGGCAGAATAAAGGAACAAAAGATGCGACTGACAACGACATTAAGCAAGTCGCTCAGGAATATTTCAGGACTGCTGGGGACAGGGACGGGGGACGAAAAGAGTGTCTCCTGCGTGCCATCCACATGCAAAACTCAAGCGCAACACTGAATGAATTGTGACTCCTGCATTCAATATCTCCAGGAACTGACAAAACTGTTTAATATTCTTTTTAATAACGAAATTTATCCAGCTGAGTGGGCTAGGGCTGTAATTGTACTGAATTTTAAAAACAGTGATGTATATACAACAGATAACTGTCGTGGTTTATCTTTGCCTAGCTTGTTAAGCAAATGTTATACCTCCATGCTGAATAAGCGATTGGTAAAATGAACTGATAAAAAGCTGAGTTACAGGCAGGTTTCAGGCTGTTATTACTCAACTGTTGATCAAATTTTTAACTTTAAATGTTTTTGTTGAAAAATGTTTTTAAAATACAATGAAGTAAGCTCAATACATGGTTTGTCTTTCTGGAAAAAAAGCCTTATATTTAGTACAGTGAGAACCACTGTTTGATGTCTTATTGCCTCATGGAATGAGCGGAAAAGTTATTAACCCAGTTGTAGCCATATAGAGATCAGTTTTGTCATGGGTTCGTATAAAAGATAGGTTAACTGATTTTTTCGAAAAAGCTTTGTTAGGGAGAAGAAATATTTAGAGATTATAAACTATTTAAGAACACATTTGAAAGTAAAAGGTATTTTGAACACATAATTTTTTGCTAATGCTTGGTTAAGCTAAGGCTTGTTCTACCCATCGGTGCATCAGTTTTTTGGAAAACGTTTGGCAATTATAGTAATAATAATAATAATAATAATAATAATAATAATAATAATAATAATAATAATAATAATAAAGATACATTGTGCAAACTTTCCAGAATAGAAGAAAATGAGGATCATATCTTATTCTTGTGTCCATTATACAATAATTCCATAGATAAGTTTTGGAATATAAAGCATATCGATCGTACATTAAGTATCTATGTAGTGATTCTTTGTCAGATACTTGTAAGCGTGGTGTTTGTTTTATTTAACAAATTACAGATCAGACAGGAATTCGTAGAAAGCCTTGAGAACATCGCCTAACTTGTTTTTAACGAGTCTTGATGTCCAGTATTTTTTTATTTCAATACTCTTCTTTTGTTATTGGTCTTATACGTCGTTGTACATCTGTTTTGTACTGTTTACTGACCCCAACTAGGGGCCGGTGGCCTATAATAATTAAATTTTGTTCGAGATATCCAAAAACTGTTTTGTTCTGTTTTATAGATCACTTCACAAATTATGTCGTGTTGTTTTTTTATTTACAGTGTATGTGTTTGATTTTAAACAGGTATGATCTACTACATAAGGCTGACTTTGTGTGTGTGTTTGACAGGAATTGAAAGCCACATTTTTACACGTAGTGAGCTAAAATTTGGGACATGGGTTCATTAGTCCATTGCGCAGCTTTCTAGTCGTGGAAAACAAAAAGTTTAACGGAAAATAATGTACTTCTTCAGTTTTAACTTCTTGAGCTGAAATTGGTTCACATATATGCATATAAACGCAGGAAAATAATTGGTGAGCATTAGAAATTCAAAAACCTTACCAGTCAATTATTATCACAGATATTAAGCGGATTTTCACAGCTTTTAACCGATTGAGCTGAAAATAGGGTACACATAAGTATTGCCAACGCTGAAAAAATTATTGCTAAACATGAGAAAACCAAAAAGCCTATCACCAACCGTTATAATGGAGAATCACAGACTTTCTCAGTTTTTAACTGATTGTGCTGAAAATTATGACTTATGCATTTCAACGCGGTAAAATGATTGGTGCACATTAATTAAATAGAAATCCTGTCAGTTATTCGTTATAACACAAATAACAGACTTCCACAGTTTCTAAACAGATGCGTTGAAAAAAAGAACCCAATTGAAAGCATATATATAGCATATGTTATTAATAGAACTTGTAACGCTCTTTGGAGGATGCCCTCTTCCACTAAATGCTACCACCCACATTATTCATTAAAATGTATTTAATGTGGGTAATGGCATTAAGTGGAAGAGGATATCCAAGGATGGTCAAGAGGCATCCAGGTGGTGGTCAAGAGGCAGGCTGGCGGTGGTCAAGAGGCAGACAGGCGGGGGTCAAGAGGCAGACAGGCGGTAGTCAAGAGGCAGACAGGCGGTGGCCAAGAGGCAGGCTGGCGGTGGTCAAGAGGCAGACTGGCGGTAGTCAAGAGGCAGACAGGCGGTAGTCAAGAGGCGGACAGGCGGTGGTCAAGAGGCTGACAGGCGGTGGTCAAGAGGCTGACAGGCGGTAGTCAAGAGGCAGACAGGCGGTAGTCAAGAGGCAGGCAGGCGGTGGTCAAGCGGCAGCCAGGCGGTGGTTAAGAGGCATTTAAGCGGCTCATTGGCAAATGTGCGGCTCTGCATCAGAAACCCTGGTCGGGCCGACTAAATGCCGCCCATCGGACCACCATCGCGCCTCCTGACAGCCGCTCTGGTGCCAACAGCGGTACGCCCTCATACCGCTGGGTGCAGTCGGCATGCCTACTATTGGCCGCTTGTGGGCCGCTGTTGGCCCATTGGGCGTGTGCTATCAGGGCAGATCAGGACCCCAACAGCACAACCAGGGCGGCCCGCTGTAGGTTTTTGATCGGAACTTGTCGGCGTCATCGGCCGATCTTTGCCGATTGTCTTATCACGTTGGGCCGCCTGCACATTTTAGTCGCTCTAAGGTAGACAATCCCATATCGAGTGTCAGCAAGATATGATCAAAATAAAATTAACTCCCTTCGTATTCAGTGCGAACATTTTTACCGATTTTTTTTTTGTCAAATCATAATAAAGATTGAAAAATATGTCATTGTGAAGAGTTTTATTCCTATAAATTGTTTACACTTGCGTTATCGCCTTCGATCACAGAAATTACAAAACTTTAAAAAAAATATATCTGTACACGTGTGCGGTTCAGCAAATGACGCAATTTTCTTCTGGAGGTGACGAGTGGAAACGGAAAAAATCGGGTGTTTGAATTTTGAAATAGTAAGTTTTATATTAATATCTGATTTGATATGGTAATACATACATGGAAGGAACAAATCAGTGCAACCTGTCATATCGTACGAAAAGAATACGTATTGTAGAAAGGGTGCAGGAGCACATTAATTGTTCTCTTAGATCTACTAATAATATAGGAATTAGATCTACTAATGCAGTCTTGGAAGATGCTTCTTGTTGTAGTACTGCTAACACTATCAGAAACACTTATACAGGCGACAGCGCTGAATGTAGTGCTGTTAAAGGAGATAATTATATTAGACTATCGTCTATTGATGTCGTGCTTGCTTGTGCAGATGCCACTGATCGTGTAAATACTAGCGTTAGGTGTACTTCGTCAGGTGAGGCTATAGCCTAATTTTGTGAGGGAATCTGACAGTGATACTGATAGTAACACTGACAGTGACACGCTGATTGAGAATAAATCACACGCAAACTGTGAAGAAAATTTCACAACCCAGATTTCAGAATGGGCGAGTAGTCATGACATTTCTCACAGTGCTGTTTCAGATTTATTGTTTATTTTACGCCCTGCTCACCCTCATTTACCAAAAGATCCAAGAACTTTAATTCACACGCCAAGAACATATGCAATCAAAGACATTTAAATTAAAGGTTCATATTTCCATTTTGGACTCTATACTCTTTATAAAATTATAATTTTAAAGAACTATCCTCAGTTCAGCTCAACAGATACTGAGATAGTACAAGAATTCAAATAAATATTAATGGATTGCCCATGTTTCATAGTGCAACCAATCAGTTTTGGCCCAATCTCGGCAGAATTACCATTCTCGACGTCATCAGTGAACCATTTATCATTGAACTGTATTGTGGATCTTCAAAGCCAGCCTCTCTTAATCGTTTTCTTAAAGATTTTGGGGAGAATATATGCATCAGTTGGGGTCAGCTCGTTACTCCCCCGGCTCGTTACTCCCCCAGCTCGTTATTTTAAGAATGTAGGAATCGGAAAGTGATTTTTGTAGAGAAAAGGGTTAGGGCAAGGGTTAGGGATAGCTCTGCAACTAACCCTTACCCGAACCCTTTTCTAAAAAGTTTACCTAGTTCGTCTCCTATAGGCGACGAAATAGGTCGAACTTTGTTCAAAATAACGAGCTGGGGGAGTAACGAGCCGGGGGAGTAATGATACGGGGGGAGTAACGAGATGTTCCCCATCAGTTAGAGGCGCAGCCACTGACTGTTGAAAACATGCATGCGTCTGTTAAATTCATATTAAATGTTTTATATGTGATGCGCCTGTTCGTGCATTTTGCAAGCAGGTTAAAGGGCATGCAGGATAGTTTGCGTGTGAGCATTGCACACAGGAAGGAGTGTGGTTAGGCAAGATGACATTCTCTGCGTCTAATGCTGAACATAGAACTGACCATGATTTTGCCACACGACAGCAGCCACAACAGCACATTGGTGCCTCCCCACTTGAAACTTTATATCCATTGGAATGGTAACACAGTTTCCACCTAAAAACATGCACTGTATTTGTCTAGGTGTTGTTAGGCGACTCTTGATGTTTTGGAAAACGAAAGCCAATTAATTAAGCTTCTATTAAGTTTTAAAAACTATACCAACAATCAGAATTTTTAATGGAAGTGTAGTCTCTTGATCATTAGATAGCTACAGAATTCCACCAGTTTCTTCTGTATAGTGGCCATGTTGCGCTCAAAGGAATTTTATCAGAAGAAGTTTAAATTATTCCTACTTTTTACTGCTGTTTGTGAGTGTGCTGTCTTGCCTGTCCTGTGTAGGCCTACTGCCAGAGTCACGGTGACAATGCTGACCAACTCTGGTTATATTTTTTTGCAACAAACATCAGTAGTGAATGGCATAAATTCTATTTCTTTCAATTTCTTTCAATTTTCACAACCTATTGCATCTTGCTGGGGCTGTTAGACGCTTTTGTCCGCTTGATCACTTTTCTGCTTTTCATTTTGAGAACTTTCTGGCAAAAATCAAGCGACTTTTGAGGAAACCAGGCAGCCCACTTCAGCAGGTAATTCGAAGGGTTTCTGAAAGCGACAGCTAGGTGGCAATACTGTCTAGAGTTTTGACCAAACATCACTTTTTGTCATTTTTGAAAGTAATTGTTGGCCTTTTTTCAAAAATGGTCCACTTCTCACATGTAATTTTTTGGGGGTTGGGGTGGAGAGGTGGGGTGGGGACGGGGGGGGGGCGCTATTAGTTTTTAAGATCTTCAACATTAAACATTTGCCATTTAAAATAATAGGAAGGGTGGGGGGTGGGAGGGGGAGCCAACTTCAGCCTCAAAATCACAACATCGGTATCCCAACTATATATGAGCTGCTAATCTAAAATAACGAGCCACTGCCGCGAAAACGGCAAAATACGAACCGCTCCCCGAAACCGCGTGCTACTTCCTGTTTGCTTTCTGAATGTTTTGTCGCTGCATCTGGACTCACAATTCCATTTTCGAGCAGAAAATGTGTCTGTTACACAAAGTTCGAAGGAAATCAGCATTTCCCAGGGCTCTGAAATGCGAAAACGCCGCGTGCGATCAAGCCAGTTCGAGATGTTGTGTCAGGCAAAGACAGCCATAGACTAGACTAGTGAAAGTTCTCATGTGTTGCAAAATCTTGAAAAACCCACATTGTGACATTGTCAACAAAGGACACGCCCACTTCATATGGATGAAGAACAGAATGTTGTAGAGGATAAAAAGATTGTTGATTCTGATGTTGACAGTTTTGATGATATGACAGTGCATTGTGAGCCTGCAGGGAATAGAATAGTAACATGACACTTCTAATAAAAAGATTGTTGATTCTGATGTTGACAGTTTTGATGATATGACAGTGCATTGTGAGCCTGCAGGGAATAGAATAGTAACATGACACTTCTTGCTAAAAATATTAGTGTACAAGCTTAGCCAATACATGGACTGAATGTATACATGTGTATATGAAATAATTAAGGAAAAGATTGGAGGTGATCTACAAGAAGAGAGTCGATCTGGATTTATTATAGGCTGCTAAATCTGCCAATAGCCAGATTAACCCAAACTCTGTATCCAGTCATGCATTAGTTTAAGTTTGATTCTTTCGGTATTTAATTTTAATCAAGTGACAAGGTTTAGTAATAGTGTATTCAATGGTGTTTTATGTCTCCTGCACCCAGCTCTTATGATTTGGTTTCTCTGGTAACTTCTGAACACACTTCTTTTGCCTAGACGCTAGAAGATGTATGCAATTGTCAACTTCACCGATGAAAACGAAGTCGCAATTATCCCCACCAACTGGCGCGATGGCAATAGTTGCGCAGTGTGGCCAAACTACAAAAACTCCCAGAAAATAAACAAAGCTGTGAAAGAACGTCAAGAGCCGGATCCTTTATGGCACGCTTACCCCATCAGGGAACTCTTTGTCGATGGTGAGTTCAATTTTGCTTCAGATAAGGCCCACACCAAAAAAAATTAATGTCTGTTTACGGTATCCCAACCAACCTTATATTTTTGGCCCGACCCTAAACTTATTTTTGGGATATCTGGAAAAAAAAGAAGAAATAAGCCAAAATAATCGCACCCAATGTGAAAAGGGGTTTAGAAAAAGAAAAAAAAGTAAACCAACTGACCAACAATTTTTTCTCCTATGTTACCGTAAACAGACTTTTTGTTGTTGTTGACCTAATGCATCGCTTTGGTAATTACAATTTTTACATTATCATAACAGCAACATATTACTTAGTCTTGGTTTCTTTGTCTTTTTAGGAAACGTTTAAAGTGCAAGCAGCAAACATTATGCTCACAACACATACACATGTAGGTATATAGGATTACGAGAAATGTTCAGCACCCTTAACCGTGTGGGTACAATCCAATCTGATCTAATCCATGTGCCTAAGGAGAGAGAAGTTATGTATTTAAATTTATGTACTCTTTCTTAGTTTCTAACAATCTCAGTGAATATTTTCGCTGGAAATTATGTTTAGTTTGTCATTTTTATAACGGAATGTTTTAGTACCTTGCATTACATTACATTACATGGTTGTTGCTTTAGGTCCAGCGGCAGTACCTTGCAAGTTTATGAGGTTCCCGCAACATATAGACACACACACTCACACTGTGTGACACATTTGTTTAGGAGTTCTCACAGTACATGTTTGTTTGTGCCTTTGGGGTTAAAAAAAATCCCACTTGAGAGCAATGTGTACATGTGTTTGGTTCCACTTCCAGTAAATAATTGGCATTCCACTAGCAGTAGCAGCTGCCCTATCCAGCGCCTGAAATTTTGGGGTTTGTGCTAGAACTTGTTGGCCCAGTATGCTTTGACTAGTGAAAAATTAAACCTGTGCTGCAACTTCTATTATGTGTTGCGCAAGAAAGATGTCTAAGCAGCAATGCACCCTGACTTGATCATGTACCTGTGATTGAGGGAAAGTTAAACATCTTTATCATTAGTACAAAATGTATATAAATGTATAGTCATATTATGCTATATAAGATTAAAAACCTCTATGCAATAATGCATAACTAACTTTTTTTTTTTAACAGATGATTGGGACTATGTACGGCAACGTTTGAACAAGTCTCAGTACGAGTCTGACCTGCAAACATCTGGTGATGAGACACAGGATGATGTAAGACGACCAAAAAGGCGTAAAACCCGGTAAAATGATTCATTACTTATTGATTCATGTACCCAAAGTTTTCTTTTCAACACTTTGTATTACGAAATTGATAGAAAATCGCCCTAACAACTAAATTTAAATAATAGGCAAGGATAGAGAGATTAATTTGATTTTGTTCTACACCAATTATAAGTTACACAGTATTTTATCAATAGGTGATTCAGCCCTGATGCTTGAATCTTGATATTTGTAACTCGAATTCGTTTATCCACGCAACTTGTTCACTCAGCAACAAGGCAGGAGTCAAGGTTTTCCAACTTTATTCAGCAAACATCAATAACTGCATACAAGATCGCTTTTAGAAAATCACTACAAAGATCATCCTTACAAGCAGACAATCGAGAAAACGTTAGAACGTTTCAACATGAGTGACACAATAACACCCAATCAAAATAAAACTCGTCACCGGAACTATTCAATGCCTTGCATCATGTAATGTTTAGATTCGACCAGCTGTTACCAGTAAGGTCTAGAAGCTTCGATCGATAAGAAACAAGTAATTCCATAAAATTCTCAATATTGACCAACGAAAATTATCAACATTTTGCAAAACAAAATTGACAAAAGCTGACTTATTTATCATGTCCAAAAGATGGTTACAGTTTTGAAGAACATTCAGCCCAGAGACTTTGAATTGATAATACTATTACTAATTTACTAATGGAGATCTTCAGCTGAATCGCATGGAATGATGATTCATCTAAATTTATCTAATTTTAAACATTTCGCACCTGGTTCCTCCTTCCCCGCCATAAATATTAAAAGGCAAATTCACCCTGGTTAGACCATGTTAATATGATTGTTATATAATGCCAACATCAGGATTGCATTAATGCATATTTTTTGTGTATTAAAAATTGATGACACATTTTTATAGCACTTGTGCGTAAAACTTGTGCAAAACATCTGCTCAAAATCGCATCTGAATATATTCATCACAATATTGGCACCAATATTTACACCATTTTTGATTGACAATACGTAGACATCAAGCAATTTTAAAAGCTCTAAGCACGATCCATGTAACCTTTTTTTTTTTTTTAAAGTTTGGACTGACAATCTACTTTATCCAAACCAGTTTACGCATGCTGATTGAATTATGAGACAGGTCAAACTCGTCTGTCTTACATAGCACTATTGCATGACACTATCATCCTTTGTTCCAGAATTGATTGAATTTAGAATTAAGATCTGCAACAGATTTTCTATCTTCAATGCAGCATGGCCTTAAAGTCCTATTTAATGCATTTATTTAATGTTGTATTTTGTTTTAGGCCAGCCTTCTTGGATGATGAGGAGCAGAATACTGATGAAGTTATTATTGAACCTACTCCTTCTTCCTGTAAGATCTTATAAGATTTATAGTTTTTTAAGTTAAAATTTATACTTGAACTTTAGGGGTTGAATTGGATATATTGATATGTTTATAGAACTGTCTGATCGACAGTTAAAATTATTACTACTACTAGCATATATAAATAGATAAATATTGTTGATTATGTTTGTTAGAGAGTAGTGTCTATCTAGTTGTTCTTAAGGTTTTATTGAATTTAAAAAAAAATTATAATTTTTTTGGGGTAGCAAATTTGCCTCAGTGTCACGAATATAAACATAATTTATGAATATTTGTTTTGCATAGTGAAGCATTCAATAGCATTTATTTACCTTTCATCTGGTTCTATGTAGATGCAGGAAAAGCTTTGCAGAATGTTTTCGTTTGATTAATATTGTTGTAGCAATATCTATATTTCTGGAATTGTTTATCACCGAATGAAAGTTCGAATTTGATCTCGCGGCGAGCAGCCAGCCTCAGAATGATGTAGATGATTCTATGACGTAACACAGTGTGTATTTTCTATGAGGATATGTTTTTGATTGACTAATGATTAGACCTATACCATTCTGGATTGTTCTAAAGTTTTATAGGCCACAATGTACTGTGTTATATATACAGTACTTGCCTGTGTGTGAGAGTTTTTGAAAGCAGTTGGTGCTGTTTGTCTTTTGCTGATTAAAGTTGCTGAGATTATACAACGACTATGCCTTGTTTATGAGTAAACGGGCGGCTTGTATAAAAACTCTAATACAATTTACACAGATTCAAGCATCGGGGCTGGATCTATATTTCACCTGTAACAATCAGTGGTCAGTTAAATAAAATAATAGTAGTTGTAATTTGTACCGATTATATATTTCATGTGACTGTCGCTGATGAAAGAATTGCCAACAACTGTAGTCACTAGCAGGGACGATAATATGAGCTAAACAATTTACATATTGTGTTTAATATAATGTTCTCCCTGCAGATCATCGGTCTCAGACTCCAACCATGACCCAAAGAACTGCAATGCCACTACCAATACCACCCCTGTTTACTGCACAGTCTATTCATTGCAGAGGTATGTTCTGTCATATGATTTTGATGCTTATTCTTTTTTCGTATGCTTTTTCTTTTTCTTAATCCTTTATTTCCATTTTCACCTATCATGTAACAATATGATTTATGTTAAGACATCCATTTGATTGATTAAGCTCATGGCTTTTTCGGTTCATATGTAAATCCAAATGACACTAACATGAACCAGAACTGCCAATAAGTATTGTAGGAAAAAATAAGTTTTATTATTTCAACAGGTAAAGACTGATTCGCTCACCCTTATGTTCTAGAGTTACTCTGATTCCATACCTATTCTATCCTATCCTGTAACTCGGAGGTCGTAGGGGCACCACAGATGATCGTTTCACCAGCATACTCAGACCTGTGCACACTCAAAATGCTCATCAGTAGCAAACAAACCAAATTTCAGTAGTTTTTTAAAATTTTCAGTAGCAAGCTGTAACGACAGTTCAAGTAAAAAAAATCAGAATTTCGGAATTTTAATAGAATTTTAATAAGTAATCCGTATTCTGCTCATGAAAATCTGAGAAAATACGGAAAATCTGTAGATGTGCACAGGTCTGCATACTCCATCTCTCTCTGTCCTCAGCAACCCTGATGGCTTCGCCCAGTGTCAAAACCAGTCCATTCACGAATGTTGTCCTCCCACCTCTTTTTCTGTCTCCCTCTTCTTCTTCCCTCCTTGCACTGTGCCTTGCATGCTGGTCTTTGCAAGGCCTGATGATCTGGTGATGTGGCCATACCATTGGAGTTTCCGTTTCTTCACCACTGTGAGCAGCTCATCGTGTTGCCCAATGGCTTGAGTCATGGTCTGTCGAACTTCGTCGTTGGTGATGTGCTGGTTATAGGAAATGCCTAGAAGTCTTCTGTAGCACCTCATATCCATGCTTTGTATCCTTCGTTGTGGATCTGCTGTGATGGTCCATGTTTCGCAAAAGTATAGGAAGATGGAGATGAGAAGAAAGCGCAGCACTAGCAGTCTTACATTGGAATGTAGACTGATGGTCCTGTCTTCCCAAATGGGTTTCAACCTTGCCAGGGCAGCAGTGGTTTGTGCGATCATGGGGAGGACTTCCTGTCGGGACACATGGTCTGATACAATGGCTCGCTCCTAAATATTTGAAGCTACTGTGTTGAGGAATTGGACTTTGATGTCCGTGTTAATGCCATTGGTGTTGTTGGTCATCATTTTGGTCTTCTCTGCACTTATTTCCATCCCATAGCTCTTGAGGTGGTGTCGATTCTCTGTACTAGCTGTTCTTGTTCTTCTCCAGCCAATCCACCAATTTCATCTGCAAAACGGAGGTTGGAGAATGCTCTACCCCCTATGATGACTGTGCCCGTGATCTGCAAGGGCATGTAAAATGATGCGCTCTAGGAAGATGTTGAAGAGTGTTGGAGAGAGTAGGCATCCTTGATGCACACCGATGGTTGTTCTTAACCAGTTTCCGATAGCGCTGTTATGGAGGACTGCACTAGTAGCCTTGTCATACAGGCTTTTGATGACTTCAATAATTTTAGGGCTGATGTTGTACACTCTCATAGTTGCCCACAGAGCTGCATGCCAGACTCAGTCAAATGCCTTCTTGAAGTCTACGAACACATGATATAGATGTTGTTGGTGCTGTAGGTATTTCTCTCAGATCATTCTGTTCAGTGGTACTTCACCCTGCCCTGAATCCTGCTTGTTCTTCAGCTATGATTTATTCAGCTTGGGGTTTCAACCTGTTGAGTATTATTTTCAGTAGGACCTTGCTGGGAGGGCGGATGAGGCTGATGGTGTGGTAATTTTCACACTACTGAAGGTTATCGTTTTTTGACGAGAGATGACAAGCGACTGGGTCCATGGTGTAGGCCACTCCCCATTCTGCCAGATCTTGTTACAGATAATGGTGAGGGCGTCAAGCATTGCTTCTCCTCTTCTGGATCACACTTGAACTTTTGGATCTGTTTGATAAACGAAGTGAGATGAAAAAGAAAAAGAACACCTCACAGGGAGCTGATGCCTACCAAAAAATCAATAATGACATCTGAAAAGGTATGCACACAGCCAAGGAGAACTGGATAGAAGGTCAATGCCAGGAAATAGAGAACAGTTTGAACAAGAACAACAGCAAGAAGGCCTACCAGACTGTGAAGCGGCTGACAAGTGTTAAACCCCAAGGTCTCCATGATCCAAAGCAAGTCTGGCATATGCTTTATAGAAGAACAAGAAGTCTTGGACACATGGACAGAGTACTGCTCTGTCCTTTACAACCATACACCAAACGGAGACCCATCAGTTCTAGCATGTCCCCTGATTTGGCTCAGAAGAGTCCGCTGGACCTAAAGCAATAACCATGTAATGTAATGTAATGTCCCCAGAACAGAGAAGAAAAAGAAATCCTCTCAATTCTCCGAGAAGAAGTTGAGGCAGCAGTGCAATCGCTGAAGAAAGGGAAGTCAGAGGGAGTGGACAACATACCCGCGGAACTGCTTCAAGCAGGAGGAGAAAGATGGAGTATGCTGGTTAAAAGATCATCTGTGGTGCCCCAACGATCTCCTAGTTACAGGATAGGATAGGATAGGGATAGTTAAGAGACAGTGTGCTTTCAATCCAACCTTTTCTAATAAAGAGTAATCATAATTTTGTTGAATTGTGTAAAACTGCATGTTTATAGCAAAGAAAGACATTCTCTGTTATCCTCTGCCTCCAGTATTTGGAACAGACAAACTGGATTGGCAGCGATAAAATAAGATATCAATGCTTATAGGGTCCAGTGGACTACGAAGTGCCGGATTGGCAGTGCAACCACCCTTGACTCCTTGTGGCAGTTCTCAGCAAGGCAAGACATTTTGATTTTTTTAGTTCTTTGTTTTTCTTTATTACCATACACGTAAAAATTGTCACTCGTCGGTTTGTTTGTTTGTCACACTTTATGTGTCACACTTTGTGATATTGACGATTGTGACTGATTGGTAAAGCCGATTTCTAGAAAAACTTGTGAATATATATCTTGCTAGATGGGATGCGTCATGCACTAGTTTTTAATTCACAAATTTAAAGCACAGAGCCACTGAGGCTTTTTACACATTTTTGTGTGACAATTTTCCCACACTTTTTGGTTGGGTTTACTGTTTGGGCAGGGATGTCATACACTGAAGACAGTCCTGTCAAAAACCAAGGCGTGTGACATTTGAGACCTTTCTTTCATGTAAAATATAATGAGAGTTGTCAATGAAGCAAAGATGAAAGCCTTTCAGATTAGAGCCTCCTTGCAGTTCTTGCAAACAATATAACATTTCATTGACGCAAAATGTAAAGTGGAAGTCACAACAACAAAAAGGTAATAAAATATCTTTTACAATGTGTGGAATAATCCAATTTCTTATATACTAGTACTACTCGCATAAATATAAGGGCCAGTCTCCTATAATGGTTGCTGTTGTTATTATTTTGTTGTCGTCTGTAGTTGACCAACAATCACAGAAATAAATTGTGGGTTGTACAATTTAGGAGCCTGTTGCATGTGCCAAACAATTAAGTGTTTGGTCCACTCAGATCAGCCAATGAGCGTTTTACAAACTAGTGAAATATTTCAAATTTATGTGAAATTCAATCTTGTTCGTCTGACCTATCAATATAACTGCAGAAATGTTTATGATTGCATGTGGAAGCCCTGTCAACACTTTTCTCCAAACATTAGTCACAAGTTAGTTCATTAACTAAGGAAGCTGGAGGAAGGGGGGGGGGGGGAGTGAGTGGTAATCAGGTGATCAAACAACATCGGCCCTAGAACTCAAACTATCCAGCGAGGATTGAGGCAAAGCCGGTGCAGCTACATGGTTTTGCCATACAGAGTGTGATCAGGTACCTTAGAGTAAGCCATTCGACGGGTATATGCATAGTGTGATGGAATTTATGGGTTTTGGGTGATCTGCATTATCAGGAGAGGTATAAACATGTTGTTCTCAGTCAAAATTTTCTCTAAGACCCATGTAAATATACCTTTCCAGGTGAGGTGGATCACCCAGGACCCATACATTTTCTTCTCAGAGATGCATTATAATGTAAGGGTTGTGAGAAACCTGTGTCATATGGATCGGAATGTTTAATGCGTGATCCGTTAAAGGTCAATGTGGCAAGTCGGCATAGCCACTGAGAAAGTCCCTTACTTGAAACTGTCAAAGAATGTTTTCAGTTGAAAGTCGAAGCCAATGAAATTTTTAATCTTTTACATATGGATGCATGTTTTATCATGTTTCAGATCCTTTTGTTCGGATCTTCACTGCTGTTGAATCGCTCAGGCAGGAAGTGAGAGACCTCACTGGGTATGTGCGGCGGATTGAGGATAAACTTACGGGAAGTTCAGCAGCACAGCCTGCGCTAATTCTGCCTGCCAATGTAGAATTTCCATTGACTTCAAAAGAAGCTCTTAAAGAACTCGAGACAGAACTTCTTAAAAAAGAAGTTGAAACGAGTGTAGTAAGTAGTAATACTATTTAGAACATTTTTGAAAACTACTGAACTACAGCTAAAGATCGATTTAGATGATGCTTTCGCAGCGATAAATCTGTGCACTATCCTATCCTATTTCATCCCGTAATTCGAAGGTAGTTTGGGCACCTCAGATGATAATTTAACCCGTGTACTTCGTCTTTCTCTGTCCTCAGCATCCCTCCTGGCTTCGTTCATTGTCAAGCCAGTCCATTCTCGAATGTTGTTCTCCCACCTCTCTTTCTGTCTTCCTCTTCTTCTGTCTCCTTGCACCTTGCCTTGCCGGATGATCTTTGCAAGGTCTGATGCTCTGGTGACAGGGCCATACCATCAGAGTTTCCATTTCTTCACCACTGTGAGCAGGTCATCGTGTTGTCAATGGCTTTGTGATGGTCTGTCGGATTTCGTTGTTGGTGATGTTCTGGGTATAGGGGATGCCCCCCGAAGTCTTCTGTAGCGCCTCATCTCCATGCTTTGTATTCTTCGTTGTGGATCTGCTATGTCCATGTTTCGCAAGCTTATAGGAAAATGGAGATGACATGGGAGTGCAGCAGCCTTACCTTGGAATGTAGACTGATGGCCTTTTACGGTTTAACTTGGAATGTAGACTGATGTGCACATAGTCTCCAAATTCTACCAGATTGACATCACTTATTCATTTGTCTTCAAAATTTCACTTTTGCGCGATCATCATCACAACAACATTTTTTTTAAGAAGACCAAGACTTTGTCATTAGATGGAGGATATGACTGGGTTTGGAAATGGATAGTGGGGCCGATCTGGGCCTGGAAGGCTCGCCCACATGTGCAACACATGTGGGTAGGTAGTGCAGTGGAGATCCCTTGAGCCTTGCCTGCAGCACATCTTCTCTGGATGTCTGCAGTGTGTCTTGTCTCCTATGCAAGGGATCCTTTGGGATCTTGCTTCGCCAAGCTGGACGATCCTGGTCAAGTTTATTCAATGTACTGATATTGATGTCCAGGGCTTTGGACATTCACTTTTTTATATTTTATGGAAAGATGTTAAATTTAAAGCAAGTGAGTAATTTATTACCTTTTCCAAAAATAACTTTTAAAGTGGGGCAAGACTAACAACTGTGTTTTGATTGCAGTTGAATCATATTAGACACGTTGGTGGGAATAAAACATCAGACACCACCCGCAATGTACTGAAGGCTGTGATGACCAATAACCTGGCAAAGCAGTGCTGCTGGACCGGCGCAGGGGGCAAGGTTGCATTTTCTACAACACGTCTCAAGACTGTGGTAATGAGTAAGTATACGACAGACTTTGACATTCACACAAAACATTAAGTTGGTGCGCAATTGTTAGTGAACATAATGGTCTTGGAAAATTATAGAAATTAGGTATGTGTAGACTTGATGGGGTGTGTGTAAAGAATCAAGTGTGGGTTCGGACTCTTCTATGTGATGAGGATGGGGCAGGGGATAAGACACAGAAGACCTGAAAAAATGAAGCAACAAAGTAAGAATTACTTTCTCTGCTGACTTCCAAAATACAAGTCTCTTTAATTTTCATTAAACATATTTACAACAAATGAACTTACTCAAATTTATACATTCTAAATTACTTTAACTCTATAATTATTCATCTCTTGTTATCTAACATTATATTATTTACTTCACTACTATTTTAAATATTCTGGAAAAACAACTATAAGTATCACTCCTGAAAAAATGAAGCAACGGAGTAAGAATTTCTTCTCTGCTGACTTCCAAAATACAAGTGACTAATTTCTTTCTGCTAACCAAAAGTAAGACCTACCTTGAGAATAACTCACTATTATAATATACATTTAATTACTTCTACTGTTCTAGTTCCAACTAGCTCTCCCTCCCTCTCTCTGTCTATAATTTATAAATGTTTGCAGTCAGTCAGTGGGAACTGTCCTGGCCTTCTAATATTTACACAGGGTTACATATGGAATTTTGTTTGTGGGAACCCTGCCATTTATTACTTAAAATCTGATTACATTGGCTACATCAGTTCAGCTCAGCTCATCAGAAACACAAGAGTTGCCTTCATACGATGGTTAGACGCCCACCTCGAAAAAGAAGTTTAGTCTCCAGCACAGATCTACTTTAAATAGCTGCTCATCCTGACATCTGGCATTATGGGGTTATTGTTAGGACTAGTTGGCCTGATATCAGTATACATTGAGACACAAAGGGGAATGGAATAAGACTGAATATCTCATAAATAATACATCTGCTGGGTAACTCTTGTAAAGGACACCTTATTATTATGCTTGGTTGCAACAAAGTGTAGGGTGTAACCATTTTTTTGTTTCACTACTCAAACAGAAATTGAAATACATCTATGGTCTAGAATGGAAAGGCTCTGTTAGGTGTGAAGAAATATTTAGAGACTATAAACTATACTACTCAAAATAATTGAAGGGCCACTCTCATATTTCATTTAGTTTAATTATTTTTTGCTGCTATCAATAATATCGCTTATATTGCTTATTTCAAAACTTATCCTGTACAGTAACATTCAAGACAATCTTATTCTGACAAGTAATCACATGTGTGAGTTTTGAACTTTCTGCACTGAGTTGAAAAACAAACCCAATTTTTACCCCAAAAAATGACACTAATTAAAGTAATTTACTGTTGTCTTGCTAATAAAGCAAAATTTTCAACATTAAAAAGTGATTTGCACACGAAAGGCTTGCATTTTCTGAGTTCAGTTCAACAATCGGCGCTTTTTTCTGGGTATAAATGGCAGCGCTTTTGCTGCTTTTCTAACCATGCCCCCAAGGCAACGATTGACTGATGCGGATAGGGGCAGAGCTATTGCATGGCTTCAGGAAGGGATGGGGGTGAGAGAAGTTGGCAGGCAGCTGGAAGTGTCCCACTCTGTTGTCCAAAGGCTGCGGGAGCGCTTTAACAACACTGGAAGCGTCCAAGAACCAAGAAGGTCCGGACGCCCCAGCGTTACCACTGCAAGACAAGACCATTTCATCACCCTGTCAGCTCTGAGGATGAGGTCCGCTACAGCAAACACCATCAGAAGACAGCTTCACACAGCCAGCAATGTTAACGTCAGCGACCAGACAATTCGCAACCGTCTACACGAGGCAAACCTGCGATCAAGACGACCAGCAGTACGGCCTTTGCTCACCCCAGCTCACCGTGCAGCGGGTTTGGCCTGGGCTCGGCGTCAGTTGGTGTGGACTAGGCAACATTGGTCAAGGGTGCTCTTTACAGACGAGTCTCGGTTCTCCTTGTCTTTCAACGACCGTCCAGTGAATGTTTGGAGGCGTCCACGGGAGCGTTTTGCTGATGCGACGGTGCGCGAGCATGACCGCTTTGGTGGTGGTTCTGTCATGATGTGGGGTGGCTTCGCATTAAACTTCAGAACACCCCTGCTCCAAATTCATGGCAACTTAAACGGTATTGGCTACAGGGATGACGTCCTACAACCTAGGGTTCTCCCAGCTCTGCGGGCCATTGGGGAAGGTGCCATACTACAGGACGATAATGCCAGACCCCACCGAGCGCGTATCGTCAATGACTTCCTGCAGCAACAGCACGTCATAAGGATGGATTGGCCGGCTCGATCACCCGATTTGAACCCCTTAGAACATCTCTGGGATGTCTTGGGACGACAGACACGGGCAAACCTCCCTCCAGGAGCTAACCTTGAAGTTCTGGCCCACCCAAGTTCTCCAGCAAGAGTGGTTGGCCATCCCAGGAAACATCCTCCATAACCGTATACGGTCCATGAGACAACGATGCCAAGACTGCATTGATGCAAACGGTGGCCACACCCGATACTGACTCTATAGATTTGTGGTTTCTAAAGTTTTGATTTTGTAAATGAGGGGTATGTCCAGTTAAATTGAATTTACTCGAATTTTAAGCGACTGGTGTCTAAAATCTTTTTTGTTATTGATGCAGAAATGATTGCAATAAAATATGATGAACTCATAAATTGAATTCGTGTTTCTGATTTAAAGAGAGACCCATATGTCCAAGTGGCCCCTGTATTATTTTGAGTAGTATATTTAAGAACGCATTTGAAAGTAAAAGGTATTTTGAACACATATATATTAAACATTCACATTTTTCACAAGTTATTAATAAAGGACTTATGACTCTTTGACGCATGAAAGATATTAATGAGACACACCAACCATGCAAGTTTGGTCAGCCTCACTTCAAGATCAGGGACACTAGGGATTTCCAAATTCAGATTACATGGGTTCTTTGAAGTGACCTTGACACAAACTATGAAAAATAAAAAAGTCCAAACGTGCATGTAGAGATCTTAGATTGATCTTTTATATATGTTAAGATTTTATGTTGATCTTGAAGGTCAAGATCATTTTAGGCCTTATGAAAAATGTAAAATTTTGTGGTTGTACAGTGGAATATACATCAACATTGGTTTTTAATTTGATAATACATGAACCTCAAAGGTCACGTGAAGGTCAAAGTCACAGGGTCAAGGTCATTGCAAGGTCTTTGTTGTTTTTGACAAATATAACACTAATTTCATGGTTTTTCATTACCGCATGCTAGTCAAATGGGCTTTACCCTCCTAGTTATTTTCTTTAATAACACATTTCTGACACTGTTCCAGCACGTCTCAATTTTATGTTCCTGTAAACATGGTCCATCTTTGGGGTGTTGACACATATTCAATGATTTAAAAAAAAAATTTTTTTTTTAGTAGACATTGTGGATCGTCCTGCGTAGTCAGCTGGATGTTGAGGAACGGAAAAATGAAAAAATAACTACTAGGGTGCAGTATGTTGATCAATAAGGATTATACATTAATCGTGATTATCCTACTCAATTGCAGAGGCAGTACGGCAGAATAAAGCAACAAAAGATGCGACTGACAACGACATTAAGCAAGTCGCTCAGGAATATTTCAGGACTGCTGGGGACAGGGACGGGGGACGAAAAGAGCGTCTCCTGCGTGCCATCCACATGCAAAACTCCAGCGCAACATTGAATGAATTGTGACTCCTGCATTCAATATCTCCAGGAACTGACAAAACTGTTTAATATTCTTTTTAATAACGGAATTTATCCAGCTGAGTGGGCTAGGGCTATAATTGTACTGATTTTTAAAAACAGTGATGTATATACAACAGATAACTGTCGTGGTTTATCTTGGCCTAGCTTGTTAAGCAAATGTTATACCTCCATGCTGAATAAGCGATTGGTAAAATGAACTGATAAAAAGCTGAGTTACAGGCAGGTTTCAGGCTGTTATTACTCAACTGTTGATCAAATGTTTTACTTTAAATGTTTTTGTTGAAAAATGTTTTTAAAATACAATGAAGTAAGCTCAATACATGGTTTGTCTTTCTGGAAATAAAAGCCTTATATTTTGTACAGTGAGAACCACTGTTTGATGTTTTATTGCCTCATGGAATGAGCGGAAAAGTTATTAACGCTGTTGTAGCCATATAGAGATCAGTTTTGTCATGAGTTCGTATAAAAGATAGGTTAACTGATTTTTTCGAAAAAGCTTTGTTAGGGAGAAGAAATATTTAGAGATTATAAACTATTTAAGAACACATTTGAAAGTAAGAGGTATTTTGAACACATAATTTTTTGCGAATGCTTGGTTAAGCTAAGGCTTGTTCTACCCATCGGTGCATCAGTTTTTTTGGAAAACGTTTGGCAATTATAATAATAATAATAATAAAGATACATTGTGCAAACTTTCCAGAATAGAAGAAAATTAGGATCATATCTTATTCTTGTGTCCATTATACAATAATTCCATAGATAAGTTTTGGAATATAAAGCATTGATCGTACATTAAGTATCTACGTAGTGATTCTTTGTCAGATACTCGTAAGCGTGGTGTTTTTTTATTTAACAAATTACAGATCAGACAGGAATTCATAGAAAGCCTTGAGAACATCGCCTAACTTGTTTTTAACGAGTCTTGATGTCCAGTATTTTTTATTTCAATACTCTTCTTTTGTTATTGGTCTTATACGTCATTGTACATCTGTTTTGTACTGTTTACTGACCCCAACTAGGGGCCGGTGGCCTATAATAATTAAATTTTGTTCGAGATCCAAAAGCTGTTTTGTTCTGTTTTATAGATCACTTCACAAATTATGTCGTGTTTGTTTTTTTTTATTTACAGTGTATGTGTTTGATTTTAAACAGGTATGATCTACTACATAAGGCTGACTTTGTGTGTGTGTTTGACAGGAATTGAAAGCCACATTTTTACACATAGTGAGCTAAAATTTGGGACATGGGTTCATTAGTCCATTGTGCAGCTTTCTAGTTGCGTGGAAAACAAAAAGTTTAACGGAAAATAATGGACTTCTTCAGTTTTAACTGCTTGAGCTGAAATTGGTTCACATATATGCATATAAACGCAGGAAAATAATTGGTGAGCATTAGAAATTCAAAAACCTTACCAGTCAATTATTATCACAGATATTAAGCGGATTTTCACAGCTTTTAACCGATTGAGCTGAAGATAGGGTACACATAAGTATTCCAACGCTGAAAAAATTATTGCTAAACATGAGAAAACCAAAAAGCCTATCACCAACCGTTATAATGGAGAATCACAGACTTTCTCAGTTTTTAACTGATTGTGCTGAAAATTAGGACTTATGCATTTCAACGCGGTAAAATGATTGGTGCACATTAATTAAATAGAAATCCTGTCAGTTATTCGTTATAACACAAATAACAGACTTCCACAGTTTCTAAACAGATGCGTTGAAAAAAAGAACCCAATTGAAAGCATATATATAGCATGTTATTAATAGAACTTTTAACGCTCTTTGGAGGATGCCCTCTTCCACTAAATGCTACCACCCACATTATTCATTAAAATGTATTTAATGTGGGTAATGGCATTAAGTGGAAGAGGATATCCAAGGATGGTCAAGAGGCATCCAGGTGGTGGTCAAGAGGCAGGCTGGCGGTGGTCAAGAGGCAAACAGGCGGTAGTCAAGAGGCAGACAGGCGGTGGCCAAGAGGCAGGCTGGCGGTGGTCAAGAGGCAGACAGGCGGTAGTCAAGAGGCAGACAGGCGGTAGTCAAGAGGCAGACAGGCGGTGGTCAAGAGGCTGACAGGCGGTGGTCAAGAGGCTGACAGGCGGTAGTCAAGAGGCAGACAGGCGGTAGTCAAGAGGCAGGCAGGCGGTGGTCAAGCGGCTGCCAGGCGGTGGTTAAGAGGCATTTAAGCGGCTCATTGGCAAATGTGCGGCTCTGCATCAGAAACCCTGGTCGGGCCGACCAAATGCCGCCCATCGGACCACCATCGCGCCTCCTGACAGCCGCTCTGGTGCCAACAGCGGTACGCCCTCATACCGCAGGGTGCAGTCGGCATGCCTACTATTGGCCGCTTGTGGGCCGATTCTTCAGCCGCTTGTGGGCCGCTGTTGGCCCATTGGGTGTGTGCTATCAGGGGAGTGAGTCCTCTTTGAACCAAGTTGTGGTCCTGATTCGGCTCTTTGCAGTCCACTGGACCCTGTATCAGGGGCGAGTCCTTTTTCAGCGAAGTTGTGGTCTTGATTTTGTGGTCCTGATTCGGCTCTTTACAGTCTGCTGGACCTTGTCAGCAATGAATAACTAACTAACTATTATTATTATTATTATTATTATTATTATTATTATTATTATTATTATTATTATTATTATTATTATTATTAAATCGATCGCTCTCATGTGCATAGCATTATATAATACTGTTTCATTTCTGTGATGACCTCAAAGATTAAATTAACATAACCTCCCATTCCACGTTCCGACAGGAAAAAAAAACTGTAACTGTATATGTATAGTTACATGACACCGAAGCATATAGGTGACTACTGGTCACATTATTCTGACACCAGCGAACCAGTTGATGGTAAGGAGAAAATAATATGGTCACACGTTGGCCAATCTGGGATTCGAACCAGGTACCTTTCGGTTACTAGTAAGTCGCTCTACCAACTGTGCTACCCGGCCCCACTATCCGACAGGATTGTGCCTTGAATGTATTTAGTAGTCATGCACTATATACAGTAGTTATAGGTCCTTTGAGGATCTGAAACTCCTGCTAAACTCCGAAGTAACTCACATGCACTACAAAGTGAAATAGTTATGGGAAAACTCGTCCCCCCCTCAGAAACCTGTGTCAGAAACCGCCGCAGAGGCAGATGCATGACAGGTACAAATGAACACACAGTCATACATTAATTGATTTTAAATGGATTGGCTCGGTTTTTAATGGCGTTTGATATAGGATCGAGCTCGATGCGGCATATTAAGTTGCAATGGCGTCTGCGGGGGCTTCGATCAGTTCAGTATTGATCAGTTCAGTATTGATCAGTTCAGTATTGATTTGGGTCGGCACCTTGAGCAGCACTTTGATTATTTTGTTGCATTCGTTTCATTTATTTTACAATTAAAATGTAGGTTGATGACTAATTTGGTTGGTTAGTCGGTCACTCAGTTGAATGGTGTTTGGTTCTCCGTTATTGTTCCTGAATTATTTTAAATGCTATTTTTCGGCTACTTAATCTATCAATAGTCCTTGTTTTTTAGTAACAGTATGGAGAGAGAGAGAGAGAGAGAGAGAGAGAGAGAGAGAGAGAGAGAGAGAGAGAGAGAGAGAGAGAGAGAGAGAATAGAATTTTATTATATATATATATATATATATATATATATATATATATATATATATATAGATATAGATAGATATAGATATAGATTATATATTTTACTACACGAAGCATTTAATTTTACCTATTTTATTTTATTCTTTTAATAACTCATTGCGATATTTCTATTGATCTGTTACTTATTTATTTAATAATCCTTTGCCTTTATATTAAATTTAGTTACTCCTTTATTTACTCCTTAATTAATTAATTAATCAATTATACAATTAATTTTATTTTGATTGAATCCAAGTAGTGAAAGGGACACACCTCCCATTCAAACAAACCGCTCTAAATATAGTTGTCACGTGATTTGTGTTTTGGACAAAATGGCGGATCAATCCACGTTGGTCAACTTTGGCAGATAACAGTGTGTGTCCGGGGACGTTAATTTACCTAATCAACAAAGGGATTTTGAGCAAAACTTGTCTGTATAGTGCTTTTTCATAGCGCATTTGAATACTGTAAAGTTTTATCCACATCGATGGCTGCAGATTCAGATTGTTTAGCAAGACAGGTTTGTTTTTCTTTCTCTCTTTCATCTTTGTGCACAATATCATGAGTCACAAACAATGATTTGAAACTTACACAGTACATGATTTTTAAATTGCAATATTTCTTGTTTGTTAGCTTTGTTCCGCTGTTCTCTTATTATTTATACTAAATTTATAATTTCCATATTATATGTTACTAGTACTAGTACATGTAGTAGTAAATGTTATTATCGATCATGTACTCAAGATTTGTGTGTAATTAAAAACATTTTTTTAATATAAACATTTCAATGAATTATTTATTTTAAATTAATTTGTTTCTTTATCAAACAAAGGCAGATGAAATTGAAGCCTTGTCTGCAATTTATGGGGATGAGTGGTGTGTCATTGACGAGGAGTCTCGCATTTTCTGCATCCGAGTTTCTGACAACACAGAGTTGCCAAAATGGTCGATAAGCTTACAGGTAATGATATAAATGTGTTATACTACTACTACAACAACTAATAATAATAATAATAATAATAATAAATTAAGGGTATTTATAAGGAGCTTTTCCTATTATATAAATGAACAGTCCAAAGCGCTCCCTCATGTGTTGACACAATCATTAAACATAGCACAATACAAGATTGGCTGAGAGCGGACTTGGGGAGAGGCAGTAATAAACAAAGTATAATTCCCCACATATATAATATATACACAAACAGGCAGACAAAACACAAAAGAGAACAAAACAATGCTTCCAAATGTATTGTACATTTCAAATGCTATCTGTTCTCTGTTTTATTCTATCTAATCTATCTGTCTGTCTATCTCTCTGTTGTGGCTGCTGTTGTTATTGTTGTTGTTACACTTACAACTGTAAAGAATTTATGTGAACTAGTTTTAGCATGTTTTGCAGATTCACATGCCAGAGGACTACCCATTGAAGTCTCCGCCAATGTTTCAAATCAAGTGAGCATTCATGTCATAGCTTATAGTTAATATTGAAATTGGATTTTGAGTACAGTACTGGGGTGCGAAGCATTTCAAATGATATGTAGTTAAACTTTCTACATGAATAATTGTATGAAGGATTATAACCGCTTTATAAATTATTATATAAACCTAGAATTTTGTTGCTGTTGAAGTTATTAAACTGAAATCTCTATACTATATAACTTATAAGTTGTATAATATAAAAAGGTAATATTATATTTAATATATAAGAATTATAAAGAATAATATTATATATATTTTTTATAAAGAAAGGTAATACTCCAGCTCTCAAAGCACAAGTGTGACATGCTATAAATACAAATACACACCTAATATTTCAATTTTCATTGTCTTAAATTTTGTTGGCATTGTAGAAATATCTCTCCGCATCATGTGACAACTTGCATTATCATAATCACTAATCAGATCATGACTTTTCTTTTCTTTTCTTTTTTAATTTTTTTTTTTTTTATCATATGTAGTTTTTTTTTCAATGCTTTGGTTGCATGTTGCAGAAGCAATTACATTACACAGAAGCATATATCATGTTGTTTTGCTCTGTGCATTGTTTGCATGCTGCAGAAGCAATTACATTACACAGAAGCATATATCATGTTGTTTTGCTCTGTGCATTGTTTGCATGCTGCAGAAGCAATTACATTACACAGAAGCATATATCATGTTGTTTTGCTCTGTGCATTGTTTGCATGCTGCAGAAGCAATTACATTACACAGAAGCATATCATATTGTTTTGCTCTGTGCATTGTTTGCATGCTGCAGAAGCAATTACACTTTACAGTACTTAGAGAAGCATGATGTTGTGCACTCTTCTGTACCCTGTGAGTGTGACCCTGTCTTCAGGTGTAGATTTATTTTAAGCGTGCTACTTATTTAAAAAAAATTGTTTCCTTTCTACATTCAGGGGGCAGTGTCATGGACCATTAATAGGAACGATTATGAGATGTTTACCTTTAAGTTATTTGTAACTTCAGAGGTATAAATAGCGTCAGAGTTTACTAGTCCACAATCATTCCTTGTGCTCCGTTGATGAAGCTGCCCCCATGTCTTGGATGAACTTCTGAAGTACACTGCATATGCACCACCACTCATCACTACTGCCTGTCTGTTGTTTCAGTGCCCCATGGCTACGAGGACTGGAGCGAAGCAATATGGAGGGCAGATTAGCAGAAATATACTGGTTTGTTGTGATTGCCAAGTGTCCTAGGGTTTATCAATCGCTTAGAGAGGTACTTGCAAGAACAGGTCTGCCTACCGTCCCAGAGGGGCCATATTTGTGCCTAAAAATAACAAATATACCTTTTGTCCCAGAATCCAGATTTTCGGTGGCACATCCCAGAAAATAGTCAACATATATTATATCTATATATGAGAACGTTTTGGTGCAAATGTACTTACTGTCACTGTATCCCCCTGTGGGGGTGCCGGGGGGTTTCAGTATAAATAGTATCCCCAATTTCTGGAAATTTAGTGCTTTAAATTCCCACTATCGCTGTCCTTCTCCTTTGTTCTTTCTCGTTCCTACTCTGTTCTATCAATGTACTATATTATCTTCTTCTTCATTAGACCAGTCACCTACCTTTTTTCTTGAAAACTCTTCTGGGACGAAACTCCTTATTTGTGTGTGTTGTCTGTTCGATCAGCTTGGAAATATTTGACGCTTTATGCCAGGTGGTCACTGAGGCTTCCTATGATGTTATTATTTGGCAATGTACAGGCATTTTATATGTATGTGTTTTGTTGATATTTTATAATGATGTTTATATTCTATTTTGTTTTTGTAAACGGGGATTCGATAATTTAGAGTAATAATAATAATAATAATAATAATAATAATAATGGGATTTATATTGCGCACATTTCCAACAAAGTTCATGGCGCGAAGAAAAAGAGCTAAAGGAGCACACACAGCTCTAAAAGAGCACACACAGAACAAACGACAGTACATCAACTGGGAAACACGTTAATAGTCTACAGAGCACTCTTGGAAATGACTAGTTCAGTGGGGAGTAACATTTGCGAAAAATGTGTGTCTTAAGCTGGGTCTTGAAGGCGGGGTGGGATGAGAGCGATCGGAGTTCGAGGGGAAGATTGTTCCATGCTGAAGGGCCAGTGTACGTGAAGGCTCTTTCGCCAGCGGTGGTAAGTTTGGGTCGAGGAATTTTGCACAACCGTGTGTCGGCAGCAGATCGGAGGGAGCGAGACGGGGTGTAGAGGTGAAGACATTGGCTAAGATAGGCAGGGGCAGAGTTTGAAAGGCATTTATGACAGAGGCAGCACAGTTTGTAGTTGATTCGCTCTTCAATGGGTAACCAGTGAAGAGAATGGAGGAGAGGAGTTACGTGGTCAATCTTTCTTTTGTTGAGGATCAGGCGGGCAGCGTTGTTTTGGACCCGTTGGAGAGGGTGGATGTGCTTAGACGGAGAATTGGCAAGAAGGGAGTTGCAGTAGTCAAGTCTGGAAAAGATCAGAGAGACGATGAGTTTGGTGCAGGTTTCATGGGTCAGGAAGTGGCGGACTGAAGAAATTTGCCGGAGGTGGAAGTAGCAGGTTTTGGTCAAAGATGAGATCTGAGGTTTCATGGAAAGGGTGGAATCGAGGATGACTCCCAAACTTTTTACTTGGTCAGAGAAGGGTATTGAAGTGTCTTCAAGGTCAAGGGAGGATGTGGCAATGGTAGAGAGTTTGTGTTGAGTACCAGTCAGAAGTGCTTCTGTTTTGTCGCTGTTTAGTTTTAACTTGTTTTCTGTCATCCAGTTCTTAAGATCGGAGATGCGGGTGGAGATGGATGACAGCATATTGTCAACACCGTTTGGTTTTGAGCTGGAGTGAAGTTGGGTGTCGTCAGCAAATGACTGATGCTGGAGGTTGTGGCGGTTAATTATTTGTGAAATGGGCTGAGTGTAGAGGGTGAAGAGCACTGGACCAAGAACTGAGCCCTGGGGTACTCCACAGGAGACGGTTGCTGGCTGAGAAGAAGTGGAGTTTGTAACAACGGTTTGAGTCCTGTCAGTTAAATATGATTCTAACCAGGCCAACGCGGTGTCTTGGATGCCAAAGATGTCATGGAGGCGACGTAGTAGAATTTGGTGGTCAATCGTGTCGAACGCAGCCGATAGGTCTAGTAAGACAAGGGCCGATATTTCACCATTGTCTGTTGCATTGCGAAGATCTGATGTCATGCGCAGAAGGGCAGTTTCGGTACTATGTAATGGGCGGTACGCAGACTGATTGGGAGGTAGAAGAGAATGGAGGGCGAGATGTTGGTTAAGCTGTTCGAGGACAAGGCGTTCAAGGAGTTTTGAGAGGAAGCTGAGGTTTGATACAGGCCTGTAGTTTTTGAGGTCGTTATGATCAAGATTGGGCTTTTTGAGAAGGGGGCGGACAATAGCTGACTTGTATGTATGAGGAAAGATGCCGGAAGCCAAAGAAGAGTTGATGACTGCAGCGATGTGAGGAAGAATTTTGTCAATGATTTTTGAGAGGAGACTTTTGAGAGGAGATTTTTGAGAGTATAGCCTCAGTGTCCACTGCTTGGGATGTCTTTATTGTAAAGTGACCAGCTGGTGGAGAGCCTTCAGTTTTACCACTATGGTTGTTTCGGCAGATCTTTTATGCGGATCAGGGACGAGTCCTCTTTCAGCGAAGTTGTGGTCTTGATTTTGTGGTCCTGATTCGGCTCTTTGCAGTCCGCTGGACCATGTAAGCAATGAATAACTAACTAACTAACCCCATCCAAGGCCCACTTTGAAAATTATGAGGACCTACTTTCTAAACGGATTAATCACACACCAAGGTATTTATTGACTGCTTGGTTACTGGCAAAACTAACCTGTTGGATAAAAATGATCTTGTGTGCCTTTCACTATCAGTAAAACATGGGATTTAAAAACTAGGTATATGAAATGATGAAAATAACACATTCAATTATTAAAGTGTCTATTTATTTTTATTTATGTATAATTTTATTTATTTATTTATTTATTTTAATCCAGGTGATTCAGTGCTACTGCTGCTGCTGATGATGATGATAACGATGATTAAGATTTATGATGATGATGATGATGATGATGATGATGATGATGATGATGATGATGATAATGAAGAAGATGAAGTTTTATATTGCACAGGTCTCCACAAATAACAGTTCATGCTCATTGCACTTTTTGGTCCTTGGTATAATAATATTAATAGTGGATGTTGTACACGTGCTTTTCCGATTTTCTCCAAATCACCAATCAGGCTCTAAGAACGGTGATCTTTACCAGCATAAACACTCTGATGTTTTACCAACTCACACACACACAACAAAACGAAAAGGAAATCAAATGTTTATTTTTGAAATGTGTATATTGACTGCATCCAATGCCATAATTGAAGGGAGTGAGAAAACCGGAGTACCCGGAGAAAACCCCCTGTGACCTCAAAAGTCTCTTCCTAAAGTAATATGTTCGCCCCTTGCGGTATAATACAGTGCACAAGCATGATGAAGCAGGTGTGCATCTTGGGGTCAATCATGACTTCAGAAACACTCAGTGTAAGCTAGGGGTGGCCTTGTGGCGCAGTGGATAAGTCGCCGGTTTCCTATGCCGAAGGTCGCGGGTTCGATTCCCGCAAGGGGCGAACGTATGTGACTTAGGTACGAGACTATTGAGGTCACCGAGGGTTTTCTCCGGGCACTCCGGTTTCCTCCCTCCCTTCAAAATAATATTGGATGCAGTCAAATTTTTAATTTCAGTTTCCTAATAGCGATCTCCCTGCCTTTACACCACGTGTATGTCTTGTATACTGTTGTCCTTGTTGTGTGTCTGTAATATATTTGTTGCACGTGAGCGTGTATGTTGGTATAGGTCGCCGCGCTTTGAGTTTGAAATCATTCGAAGTAAAGCGCGTATTAGCATCCGGTATTATTATTATTATGTTTCAAGTATTTCTTTTGAGAGGGAAAGCTTTGTATAAAAGAATGGCCCCTTTTACATTTCAGTGAAAACTTAGAGGAAGATCTGATCTATCTATGGGTGGAATCCATACGAGAACATCTACAGAATAAAGCAGGTAAGGACAATTAATAATAATAATAATGATGATAATAATAATAATAATAATAATAATAATAATAATAATAATAATGATGATGGATGCTATCACGCACTTTTTCTTCAATCGAACTCAAAGTGAGGCAAACTAAAGTATTACAGAAGTTGGAATAGAAATATATTTTTATTTTTGAAATTTTAAATTGACTGCATGATGCATCCAGTACCATTATACATTGAAGTTATTATGAGAGGATAAATCAAGATGTAGTCTCGTGTGCAGGAATGCATTTCATCGCAAGATGTTTAAAGATCCTGACTCTCATGTCCTAGACCAGGGAGTGCCAGCTTTTTAAACACACCCAGCAAGTGCTAAGTCATACTCCCCCCTTGGTCATTGCTCAGTTGTCTGGGGCGCTAGACTGTGCACATCAAGCAGCAAGTTGGCGGCTGGGGCTGCTTGAGTTAGATCCTGTTTCAGCAAGTACCTTGAGCAACTCTTTGACCTTGGAAAGAGCTACATAAGAACTATTAACTTTTTTTCTAAAGTAAAAGAGTACATTCTGATAGTAAAAGAGCACATTCTGATATTGGCGCAGTGGATAAGTCGCCGGTTTCCTATGCCGAAGGTCGCGGGTTCGATTCCCGCAAGGGGCGAACATATGTGACTTAGGTACGAGACTATTGAGGTCACAGAGGGTTTTCTCCGGGCACTCCGGTTTCCTCCCTCCCTTCAATAATGGTACTGGATGCTGTCAATACACAATTCTCAAAAATAAAAAATTCGATTTTCTTTCCGTCTTCCAATAGCGATACCCTACCTTTACACTACCTGTTTGAGTGATGGATGTGTATTTGTTGTGTGTGTATGTGTGAGGGTGGATGAGACAGGTGAGCGTGTATGTTGGTACAGATCGCCGCGCTTTGAGCCTGATTGATTTGGGGAAAGGCGCGTATATAGCATCCTGTATTATTATTATTATTATTACATTCTGATAGTAAAAGAGTACATTCCTAAAGTAAAAGTACATTCCTAGTCCTAAAGTAAAAGTACATTCCTAAAGTAAAAGAGTACATTCCTAAAGTAAAAGAGTACATTCCAATAGTAAAGGAGTACATTTTGATAGCAAAAGAGTACATTCTGATAGTAAAAGAGTACATTCTGATTGTAAAAGAGTTCATTCTGATAGGGTAAGAGTACATTCTGATAGTAAACAAACTATTATTCTTAATTATACAAGAGACTAGAGGATAATTTTATTGTAACGAAAAGGGGTATTTCAGAATTTGGCATGCATGTATGTGTGATTCTGCGTGTGCTCCCGTCTCACAACTTCATTAACTCATAACAATAAACTACGTCGTCACACCCTCCGTTAAACCATAAACATAAATCAGTACGACCGCACAAAAAATACAAAATCAACAAAAATCAAATATAATAAATACAATTTCTACTCACGACATTTCACCGAATTAATCCATAAATAATAAATAAATAAATAAAACAATTCACAAATACACACAACTCCCAGTCACCGTCGCCAGAGACAGCAACGAAAGTTATAAATAGTGACACTGTAGTTATGGTCCATCTCTAGTCTCTTCTCTGCCTAACGCCTTATTCTTTCTCTGCTCCTCAGTCTTACTCTCCTTCTCATCAGCCTGCCCTCTCTCCGTCTCTTCTTTCTCCTCCTCGTCCGCCTCTCCTCAGTCTTCTCTCCTCCTTCTGCCTTCCTCCCTCTTCTTCTTCTTCTTCTTCAGCGTTCTATTCTTTTGCATTCTATTCTTCTTTCTTCCTCTTCTTCTTTTCTTCTTCTTCTTCTTCTTCTTCTTCTTCTTCTTCTTCTTCTTCTTCTTCTTCTTCTTCTTCTTCTTCCTTCTGCTGCTTCCTCCTCCTCTCCGTCTTCATCGTTTCTTCCTTCTCTCTCTTCTTCTTCCTCTTCTTCTCCTTTTTTTCTATTCTTCTTCTTCTTTATTCTTCTTCGACTGCTTCTTCGTTCTCTTTATCTTTATCTTCTTCTTCTTCACCTCTCCTAAAGACCCCCGCAAGAGACTTCTGCAGACAAAGGAGGGAGGCACAGTGGTCTAATGGTAGTGCTTCGGCTTGCGGATCTGTTTTCCTACTCCTTCGGATGAGAGTATAAACCGAGGTCTAGTCTGTGTGTCGCATACATTCCATCATAACGGACTTTAAAGATCCTGACGCTCATGTCCTAGACGGGTGGGTGCCGGTAACAAGAATACACCCAGCATGCACTTGGTCCTTCTCCCCCATCCCTGGCTGCCCAGGATTGTGCTCAGTTGTCCGGGCGTCAGACCATGCGCCCAAAGGCTGCGGGTGGGCGTCTCGGGCGGTTTGAGTTAGATCCTGTATCGGCCAGCGCCTTGATCCTTAGGCTAAGGCGCCTTACAAATGACGAACATTATTATTATTATTATTATTACAAAGGAGTTAACCACAACTAACAACTGTGATGGGACCAGTGCAGCAATACAACACAATTCAAATTTCATCCATATCGAATACAGTTCATAACATAAGCACAAATTCTACAACTATTTATAACAACTGTCGCTGAGTTTTTATTTGCTATGTGTTTTGCATGTATGGCTATGTTGTCTACTCTTTAGTCTGTTTCGCTTGTGTGTGGAAGCATGTATTGTCTTGCCTGGAGTATTGTGTTACTTGTGTGCCGATCCCATGTATGTTTGATGATCCTTGCTCTGTATTTAAGATTTGTTGTTAAGCCTTTTGTAATACTTGTATTCTCTTGCTTTGAGCATGTCTTGCTGATGTTCTGTTTGTGTATCATGCTATAGGTATGGCTTTGTTGTTGACTGTTGTTTGTGTATCATGCTGTAGGTATGGCTTTGTTGTTGACTGTAATTTCTTGCTTGGATTCATTTTTGCTGGTTTGCTGATGCCCTGTATGCACTTGTAACATGATTTGCTTGTATGTTTTTAGTGTTTTTGTATTTTATTACCTGTTGTTTGTACTGCCGTGGTTTAACTATGTGCTGGTATGTCCTTTCGCGCTTTGTATGTATGGCTATGTTGTTGATGTCTTGCTTTTGGTATGCTTTGCTTGTTTGCTGATGTTGGTTTTAATTATCGTGCTTTCTATGTGTTGCATGTATGTGTAACTGGATGTAATTGTAAAGCGCCTTGAGCATTTGTATGAAAACGCACTGTATTAAATATACATTATTATTATTATTATTATTATTATTATTATTATTATTATTATTATTATTATTATTATTATTAACTGATTATTATGTCAAGGACACCAATTAATTTCATTCATACAAATTAATTTAATACTTTAGACTGCAGTTGTAGTTTCAAAATCAATTCAAATAATTATACGAATTCAATTGGTTATTCAAAACGTACAGTTAACCACCATGTTCGTCCACTCCCCACTCCATCCTTCACACTAATATCAAAAATTATTTATTATTAATTTTATTACATAACCAATATAATGTCATCATTTAATAATACTATTACATGTATAATATAACATTTCAAATAATAAACAATATACATACCTGCAGTCACAGCGGTGAGAAGTCCAACACAACCTATCTCTATTATAGTCAATAAAAGTATAAGTAGATTTTTAAAAACTTGCATTAGTGAATTGTCATGTGACCAGCTCAACCAATCAAAATTTAGCTCTCATAAAAAATTACCAATACCTTCTTATAAGAAACAGACTAACAATAATATAAAGTCATCGTACCCAAATACTATAAAACCGATCTGTGACATTTAGGCAAATATGAATATGATTGCGTCTGGTAGTAAATAACTAATTAGAAAGTTATTGTGATGAGTGTTTAAAGTCAAACTCACGTCAACAAGCACTTGAGGCAATAGATATTTATTGATTTTAATTTACTGTTACAGTTTCAGTACATCATGATTTTTAACTCTTTGATAGCATGCAGTTTTAATACAAGAATTACACACTCGCTACTGTGTCGCAAAGTTAAGCACCGTCCAGTACGGTTAGCACTTGGATGGGTGACCACAAACCGTGAAGCTACAAATAACAACGCCTCCAGTTGACTCAACTGTGATTGAGTACCTGCTCTCTAAAGGGTGGGGAAGGTAAAGCAGCAAGGGAGAGAGATGGGCATCACCCTCATTATGCTGGCCCAAGATATGTGTGATCTTCAACATCACGCTCCCCTACGGCCACAAGGCTATGGGACCACCTTTACCTTTTACCATTTTTTTAATGTAAAATGCTTTTATATTTTATTATTTTGTTTATGTACAGATGTTAAATTCTGTATTTGTTATTAGCTTACTTTTGAATGCTATGTCCCCACAGATGTTGGTTCAGGAAGTGCTGGTGATTCCCAAGACCATAAATGTAATTCAGTGCAGCCCTCGGAAGTTGATGATGGTAATGACGATTTTGACATTGCTCTGTTGGAAGGGGAAATCATGTCTTCTCTCCATCACATGGACATCAAATCTCATGAAGGTGTGCAATATTGAAATGTGCAATGTTTTGAGTCTGGCCTGAAATGTATTCTGTTAGACTTTTATGTCTGCAAACCAGCCTGGGCGGGCTAGGTCTCTAATTTTACACAGAATGGGAAGGTTGACAGTGATGGAAACTGGCCTGCTTGGAACAGAGGTCTTATGTAGGTTTGGTTTACACTATAGCGCCTTGAGCAACTCTTGAGCTGAAATAGCACTATACAACATCAGTTAAGTAAATAGCACATTTCAGTTGTTTTTTTTAATTTGACAATAAAGTTGTGTTTTATTGTATTGTATTATATTGCATATATTGTATTGTTCAATATTCTACCACATAATGACCTTTTTATTGAGATTTGAACATACCCAAATGAATTATTATTATGAATTATTATTATGAATTTATATCAATAACAGTAACTGTATCAAACAGTTTGTGGATGCTGCTTTGTTGAGCTTTGTTTTATTTCGTCATTGTTTATTTTTATTTTTGAGCTGACAGCTTTGTGATCCGGCGGTCAGGGTTTGTTGTGCTTAGGCTTAGGTGATGAAAATTAATGTAACTGTCAGAAGTTGTACAAATGATAGCACCCATCGTCATACACATTTTTGCTGAGTTAAGTTGTTTGCAAATTTGTTTTTCTTCAGAATATGAATGTCCCAAGATAGTTCACGGCGATACCATGACGGACAGAAGAAGCACCTTTCAAGCACATTTAGCGCCAATTTTTTTCAAACAACAGGTTTGCAGGTTAATCTGGAATATATATTTTTACATTCAATTAAGGTATGTTAGCTGAAATTTTGTATTTTCCCAGTATAGTATTGACACCCACACTGACAGAAGAAGAAAAAGGAACTTTGAAGCAGTTGATGGGGTGTTACCTTGCATTATCACCAACAGGTTACTTTTATATCTTGGTCTCAACATCAGATGTCCGGTGCAAAACTGTACCGATCGGATTCTTTAGTACATTACCGGATATCCTCATTGTATGTGCTAGCCATGCTTGAATACCTGCCAAAAATTGTGTCAAAGGATGACAATGGGAGAAAGACATCTGCAGGCTCCATGTATCATACAGAGTGTCAGGACCAGCAGAGGTGTTAGCTGGACAGGATGGTTACTAGGATAGGCAGTGGTTCCACATGCTGCAAGGCTTCTGTATAACCCATGACTGAAAAATCTTGAATTCTGTTGGGTGTTCTCTTGGTGATACTTCCGTAGTATTAACTTCTCCTGTCCCTTTGCTTATTGTTTGTGTGTTTAACTTGTAACATGACTGTATGATCCACAGATAAAGCTAGTCATGGATAAACTGATGGAAAACAAGAAGATTGCCAATGCCACGCACAACATGCTTGCATATCGGTGAGTATGCATTAAGAATATACAATGTAATTATAATGTTTCTGCTGGTATGAGTGTGTTGAAGAATTATCCACGCTATTTTGACTGTCCATTAATAGTCTCAGCCAGTTGGCAAAACTGGGTTTTAAGTGAGGATGCATAAATTTGAAATTGTTACCGGTTTCTTGGCGAGTGGTTTTCCTACATAATTTTTGGTGTATGGTTTCAGGATAGTACAGAACACCGCTGGCAGTCCCACTGTCATACAGGGTTGTGATGATGATGGAGAGACACACGCTGGTTCCCGCATGCTACATTTGATGCAGGTACTGATTACTGCACTCTCTAGTTTCACATACTAATTTCCAAAGGTCGTTTCTTTAATGCTGGTTATCGCTTGCAGCATGTAATGCAGGTACTGATTACAACACTCTAGGGTCACTTACTAATTTGTAAAAGCCTGTTTGTTTTAATGTGAAGAAACCAAAGAGTATACTGTGGGATAACAGGGTTCGCACGCACCTTAAAAGTACTTAAAAGTACTTAGATTTTGACACCCCTTTTTTAAAGCCTTAAAAGTCCTTCGAAATTAAAGTTTTCTATCAGTTTACTAGCAAGGTACTTAAAAGTCCTTCGAAAATGGGATTTTTGTTGAAAGAATTTCAAAGCAGTACTTTAGTTCAAGAAAAACTGAGAAAGAAATGACATTTTCATTTCGATGTCGCTAACAAAGCGTGTCGTCTGCTACCAGCATTTTTGCAAAAGGGAAACGACTCTGACCCCCTGATAATTATGCAGGAGTGACCTCCCCTGATAATTTTCCCTTTTGCTAGTATGCCAGAGTCTCGTTCCAATACACGCAAGGAAGCAAGAAGGCTAGGATCTCTCGATGTGGTAGCGTTCCGCTGACATTGGCTCGCGGCAAGGGAAAGAAGAAATTCTCGCGAGGAAAGGCTAGATTGCTTCTCAAGTCCCTCGCTTGGCTAGCGTTACCTAACTTCCTAGCGTGCATCGGAACGGGACTCAGTGGTGGCTTGTGCTGGTGAAGCGTGCACCATTTTTGAAACTGTGAAAGATGCCTGGAAAGTGTTTATTCAATGATAAGTGGTTGGAATCTGCCGCATTTAGAGAGTGGCTGCAACGTGATCCAAAGGGAAACACCCGGAAAGCCTATTGTTCAGTGTGCAAAAAACCTTTTGTTGTTGCTGCTCGCGGTCATTCTTCTGTACTGGCGCACCACAAGGGGACAAAACATGAACGTTTGGTAAAAGCTTCAAGACCTACCGTGCCCATGTCCGCATTTCTCGAAAAGACTGTGCCTTCAACTTCAACTGTAACCCATGCTGTGACTAGTAGTTCTACTGTCAGTACCAGGCCTTCTTCTGCTCAGCCATTTTCCAGCACAGATACTTTGAAAGCTGAAATAATCTGGACATTGAAAGCGGTCAGCAGCCATTACAGCTATAAATCATGTGAAGACAACGGCAAAGTGTTTGCAGCAATGTTTCCTGACAGCCAGATTGCGGCCAGTTACAAGTGTGGAGATAGGAAGTCGTCATACTTGTCAACATAATGAACTGAAGGACAGAGTGAAATCTGAGACATTCTACATCTTGTTATTTGACGAGAGCCTGAATGATGATCTGCATCAAAAGCAGCTGGATATCCATGTGAGGGTGTGGGAGAATGATGTGGTGGTGACGAACTACCTTCGTTCAGAATTCATGCGGCATGCGGCAGCAGAAGTCACTAGAAAGTAAATGTGGGGCCACCTGTCTGTTTTCAATGATTTCATATTTAGTAAGCATCAATATACTATCAAATCAAGTTTGCTAAAGTTCGTAAAATGTCCTTTAAAAAGTCCTTAAAAAGTCCTTACTTTTTCTGGCCTGAAACCTGTATGAACCCTGGATAAGATGAACAATGTCAGCTGGGCAGGGGGTAAGGAAAGTACTGGTTCTTTTAACAAATAGGGGAGTGACAATCATGCAAACTACATGAAGCTTGCAGCTCACACACCCAATGGGCGTCCATTTTATCTGCCAAATCTACAAACTTTTATTAGAATATGGTGAATCTTCTCATCATTTGCAAACAACTTTGAACGCTTGCAGAATATTGTGAATGGGAAAACAGTGATGTTTATGTTGGGAGGTCTCGCTGCATAGTATTCTAATGTTAATAACTTTAGTGTATGCTTTTGGACTGTGAATGCAGAACATGTGATGGGTGTAATCCAGTGGGGGTACATCGTTTTGTAACCATTTTCAGTATAAACATTAGTATCTGTTGAAGCTTTTGCTGATGACACTCAGCTTTTAAAATCAAGTCTTCTGGTGCAAATCGATGCCAATGTCCAGACTGTGCAGAATTGCATTTCTGACGTCCGATCCTGGATGAAACAAAACAAGCTAAATCTCAATGATGATAAAACAGAGGCTCTCCTGTACAAAAAGACCAGACCTCCCTTAGCTTGCCCATTGCCTACCATTGTAAGTGTAGCAGAACATGATATTTCTTTCTCTCAATTGGCTAGAAATCTTGGCTTTTTTATGTCGAGTGACATGACACTTGACTTCCATGTTGCACAAGTTTGTAAATCAGCGTATTCTGCCTTGCGTCAGATCAGCTCCAGCGACCATCACCTTAGTCTGTGCATTAGTCTTGTCTAGGCTAGACTATTGTAATGCCCTACTGGCTTTCTGCCCGAGTCATCTCATAGCCAAATTACAAAAAGTCCAGAATTGTGCTGCTAGGCTAGTCGTCAGAGCAAAAAAGCGCGATCACATCACTTCACTACTCCGTAAGCTTCATTGGCTACCCATAGAGGCCCGCATTAAATACAAACTGTCCGTAATGTGCCACAATTTTTTTCTCTGGAACCTGCCCTTCATATCTGTTGCCTGTCTATGTCCCTTCTCGCACTCTTCGCTCTTCTTCTGACTGTCGCACAAAAACTAACACCAAAATGTACGGAGAACGGGCATTCACTTATTGTGCACCCAAACAATGGAAAACTCTTCCAACCAACATCAGACACAAGCAGACCACACTCTCATTCAAGCAAGCTCTAAAATCTCACCTCTTCAAACTCTACTATCCTGACTACATCCTTCATTCTATAGACTCTAGCCCCAACACATATTTGTTCTTTTTTTGGCTGTGCTTGTGGATTTTGTTGTGATTGTGATGACTTGTTTGCAGAAGGTTAACTTTTGTATTGTCTGATTTTGTATTTGGGTTTTTCTCATTGTATAATTTCTAATACAATATTGTAAATTGTTTTATGCTGTTTCTTTCTTTTCATGTAAAGCCCTGTGCGCCTGTCTATAAAAAGACAAGTAATAGAGCTATATAAATGTCCATTATTATTATTATTATTATTATTGTCTGTGAAGTTTTGATTGTGGATGCAATGCTTGATGAAACTGTGATGGCTGCCTTTATGCATTAATAATACCTTCAGTTCAGTGCTCTTGTTTTGTAGTATCTGTAAAATAAATATCTAGTATTTTCAGGTTAATAATTGTGAAATTTGATTTTCAGATTGTGAATGCGGAAAATGTGCTGGTAGTGGTGTCACGGTGGTACGGCGGTATCCAGCTTGGCGCTGACCGGTTCAAACACATTAACAACTGCACTCGAATCATACTGGAGGAAAATGGATATCTTGCACACAGAGTGAGTACTGAAGCATTTATTTATCCGTTTACCCCTTCTGTCTGCAAGTTTCTATTGAACACTTGGTGTACTTTACAAACTACAAGGCGATACATTTTTTGCCTTGACTTCAACACATGCGTTTTATAATGTAGTGTGCCTAAAGTCTGCTTTGAAGGTAGTCAAGATTCACAATAGCTAAAACAACTCACAAACAATCAACATTCAATCAAAACACATTTTGAAGTGTGTTTTGGTAAAACAAAATTGGGATGACTTTACTCAGGTGAGGTTTTTTGGCGTCTTATAATATGTGAGTCGTTGTTTTGTGCATTTTTAAATATGTAGCTCCTTATGTATGAATGACATAGATTTTTTTAACAAATTGGTGGTGTGTGGGGTGTGTGCGGCCTATAATGTATATTGCCCTGTAGTCCATAGTAAAATACAGTGCTCAGCCTCAGTTGTGTTGTTTTTGCCTATTTTCTCCAAACTGCCGGATCTTCTCGGATTTTGCGAAGGTTTACTGCTTAGCACAGTGATGGTTGACTTCCATATTATGTAATTAGTTTTCAGTGCCAGATTGCTAATATGTGGCGATATATAAAAAATGAAAAACAATTAAGACAAATTTATTGTAGCACTGTACTAATAAGTTGGGAGACATCAAGTTGATCAGTGATCAAGTGTATAACACAGGGAAGTAATTTAAATTGTCTCCTAAATAGAGGAAAACAGTAGTAGTAGCAGCAGCAGTGGCAGTAGTAGTAGTAATATTAGAAACGAGAGGATCTTCAAATCACATTAGACGCAATGCTTATCAGATGCAATTCTCCTAGGGGTACTGGTTTAGTATGAATATTTTTAAATTTGGTCACAATGAGTTAATTGATTTAAAATTAACTTTTTTTTTTGTTGTGTTTATTCCCCAGAGGATGTGGAATTTTTATTATTTCAGAGTTTGACGATGCTGCTTGTTTTAAAATGTATTTGCTTTTGCTCAGTCAGTTATTTAACAACATTGGACATTGAAAGGTTTGTTTAACTACTTTGGATATTTTCTTCTGTTTATTTTGAGTTTGCTACTAACACTAACATATTTGTTCTTCTTTTCAGGATGAAAAGAAAGGCCCAAAAAGTGCAAAAAGGGGGAAATGAAGTCGTCGATATTATTCCAAGTGACCCATTCTGTGATTAGAAAAAGTACACTTTAGGCCTGATCAGTGTTGGACTCGTTTATTGCAATAGACCAATTCAGCAATTAGAAAAAAATCGTGGAATCGCTTTCATGTTTATGACTGATTTTAAAACAACAGGGAAGTGAATTCAGTTGCAGTGGACTATTTTGTATTTTTTTCTGTCTTTGCAAGGATATTCGTATCACTTTTTGATTTTGGCAGAAAAGGAAGTGAATTTGTTGTTATGGGAAAGGGTTTATGCAATTGCAGATACATTAATTTGCTGCAGTTTTTGTTGTTGTTTTTGATGAGGTTTTGGTGAAAGCATTTTTTATTGCTTAAACATGCAGTATTGAAACTAGGCTAATGGGTTTCTCAAGCTGGCTTGCAAATGTAGACACGCTCACACTTGTTAATTATTAGTTCTTTTTCTCACAATCGCAATCATTCTTCAGAATTACACATCTTTTTAAATTTTTAATTTTAACATAATATTACTTTTTATCAATCATTGTGAAGAATAGCTGTCAATTAAATGACAATTGAAGTTTAACGTCCACACTTACCATTGGCGATATGGCAGGCAAGAAAAGGTGTAGGGAGCTAAGTCAACACTGAACCACCAGAGCAATCGAATCGTGCTGTTTAGCTGGGCAGTGAACATGGCCTCTTTTATCTTTCCTACCCATGGGTTCAAAGCTAAGTCACCGGCCTGCCAAGCAAAGGCCCTACCACTGAGGTGCTGCCACAAAGGACCTACCACCGAGGTGCTGCCACAAAGGCCCTACCACTGAGGTGCTTCCACAAAGGACCTACAACTGAGGTGCTGCCACAAAGGCTTTACCACTGAGGTGCTGCCACAAAGGCCCTACCACTGAGGTGCTGCCACAAAGGCTTTACCAATGAGGTGCTGCCACAAAGGCCCTACCACTGAGGTGCTGTCACGAAGGACCTACCACTGAAGTGCTGTGGTGGGAGCAAGCTGCCAAGTCTACAATGAGATCGGTGAAATGAGTTACAGTTTTGACAGTATTAAAAACCAACGTCAGTCAGACAGAAGTGGCTATGTGCTGGTGGGTCATTGTTGACATCACTATTTGTTGCCAAATATTTATTAATTTAGTTTTATTTAATTTATGTAATCACTTTTGTATAGCGCTTTTCCAGCTTAAGAGCCGATCAAGGCGCTGGCTGATACAAGATCTAACTCTAGCTGCCCGAGGCGCTTACTGATGCCCAGATGACTGAGCACAAACCTGGAAGACCTGGGATGGGCAGAAGGGACCTAGTGCATGCTGGGTGTATTGGTGTAGCCAGCACTCACCCACCTGGGACATGAGCATCAGGATCTTTATTGTCCATGCGATGGAATGCGTGCGTTCACAGACTAGACCTCGGTTTATACTCTCATCCAAAGGAGTTGGAGCGCAGTGTCTCATTTTTTTGTGTTTCTTTTCTTCAGGCTGTTAATGGTGTATGAACTATGGCCTGTACAGGCTGTAATGTTATTGCCTGACACTTGAGTACATGGCATACACCAGTGAGTTAACTGTTAATGGTGTATACTGACATTTCAGTACACGGCATACACCAGTGAGTTAACTGTTAATGGTGTATGAACAATGGCCTGTACAGGCTGCAATGTCATTGCCTGACACTTGAGTACACGGCACACACCACTGAGTTAACTGTTAATGGTGTATGAACTACGGCCTGTACAGGCTGCAGTGTCATTGCCTGACACTTGAGTACACGGCACACACCACTGAGTTAACTGTTAATGGTGTATGAACTACGGCCTGTACAGGCTGCAATGTCATTGCCTGACACTTGAGTACACGGCATACACCACTGAGTTAACTGTTAATGGTGTGTGAACTATGGCCTGTACAGGCTGCAATGTCATTGCCTGACACTTGAGTACATGGCATACACCAGTGAGTTAACTGTTAATGGTGTATACTGACATTTCAGTACACGGCATACACCAGTGAGTTAACTGTTAATGGTGTATGAACAATGGCCTGTACAGGCTGCAATGTCATTGCCTGACACTTGAGTACACGGCACACACCACTGAGTTAACTGTTAATGGTGTATGAACTACGGCCTGTACAGGCTGCAGTGTCATTGCCTGACACTTGAGTACACGGCACACACCACTGAGTTAACTGTTAATGGTGTATGAACTACGGCCTGTACAGGCTGCAATGTCATTGCCTGACACTTGAGTACACGGCACACACCACTGAGTTAACTGTTAATGGTGTGTGAACTATGGCCTGTACAGGCTGCAGTGTCATTGCCTGACACTTGAGTACACGGCACACACCACTGAGTTAACTGTTAATGGTGTATGAACTACGGCCTGTACAGGCTGCAATGTCATTGCCTGACACTTGAGTACACGGCATACACCACTGAGTTAACTGTTAATGGTGTGTGAACTATGGCCTGTACAGGCTGCAATGTCATTGCCTGACACTTGAGTACATGGCATACACCACTGAGTTAACTGTTAATGGTGTATGAACTACGGCCTGTACAGGCTGCAATGTCATTGCCTGACACTTGAGTACATGGCATACACCACTGAGTTAACTGTTAATGGTGTATGAACTACGGCCTGTACAGGCTGCAATGTCATTGCCTGACACTTGAGTACACGGCACACACCACTGAGTTAACTGTTAATGGTGTATGAACTACGGCCTGTACAGGCTGCAATGTCATTGCCTGACACTTGAGTACACGGCACACACCACTGAGTTAACTGTTAATGGTGTATGAACTACGGCCTGTACAGGCTGCAATGTCATTGCCTGACACTTGAGTACACGGCATACACCACTGAGTTAACTGTTAATGGTGTGTGAACTATGGCCTGTACAGGCTGCAATGTCATTGCCTGACACTTGAGTACATGGCATACACCAGTGAGTTAACTGTTAATGGTGTATACTGACATTTCAGTACACGGCATACACCAGTGAGTTAACTGTTAATGGTGTATGAACTATGGCCTGTACAGGCTGCAATGTTATTGCCTGACACTTGAGTACACGGCATACACCACCGAGTTAACTGTTAATGGTGTATGAACTATGGCCTGTACAGGCTGCAATGTCATTGCCTGACTTTTGAGTACACGGCATACACCAGTGAGTTAACTGTTAATGGTGTATGAACTATGGCCTGTACAGGCTGTAATGTTATTGCCTGACACTTGAGTACACGGCACACACCACTGAGTTAACTGTTAATGGTGTATACTGACATTTGAGTACACGGCATACACCACTGATTTAACTGTTAATGGTGTGTGAACTATGGCCTGTACAGGCTGTAATGTTATTGCCTGACACTTGAGTACACGGCACACACCACTGAGTTAACTGTTAATGGTGTATGAACTATGGCCTGTACAGGCTGTAATGTTATTGCCTGACACTTGAGTACACGGCACACACCACTGAGTTAACTGTTAATGGTGTATGAACTATGGCCTGTACAGGCTGTAATGTTATTGCCTGACACTTGAGTACACGGCACACACCACTGAGTTAACTGTGCTCCTTGATATTGATAGATCTGATTGTGATGTGTACTGTTGACAGTTTTAGTTACTTGTTTCATTATTTGTTTGCATAATATTTATTGTTCCTGTTAACACGGGTTGTTTTTTGTTTTGGAAGGTGAAATATTGTTTTTGATAAATATTTCAGTCATTGTAATAACAAGATTGCATGCACACATACACACAGGCATGCACATGCACACCTGCATGCACACACACACACACACACACACACCCACACCCACACACGTATCATATATATGAAGAATTATCCTCTTCTCAAAGGTGGATAAAAAGTGCGACATATGTGCTTCACCAAGAGCTTAAGAAGGTCAGATGTATGTATATATATATATATATATATATATATATATATATATATATATATATATATTTATATATATATATATATATATATATATATATATATATATATATATATATATATATATATATATATATATAATTATATACAATTTATAATAAATTCTGTCAAATTGGCTAGCACTATATAGCAGCCATTAGGGAGCAAGGAATTAAACAAGCCATGGGAGGCAAGTTGCAATAAATATAATGAAAGGTAAAACTCCTGCTGTCAAAGGTGGACAAAAAGTGTGGCATACTGGCTTTAAATCCCCCTGTGGGGGTGTCGGGGGTTTCAGTATAAATAGTATATCCACTTTCTGGAAATTTAGTGCTTTAAATTCCCATTGTTGCTGTCTTTCTCCTTTGTTCTTTCTCATTCCTACTCTGTTCTATCATTCTACTATAGTATCTTCTTCGCTAGACCAGTCACCTACCTTTTTTTTTCTTGAAAACTCTTCCAAAACTCCTCCTCATTTGTGTATGAAATCTGTTGGGTCAGCTTGGCAAGTTTGGACGCTTACTGCAAAATGGTCACTAGGGCTCCCTATGATATTATTATTTAGCAATGTAGGCATTTTATATGTATGTGTTTTGTTGATAGTTTATACCCCTTGGGGTCATGAGCAATCTTGCCACTGTAGATTGTTCTAACCTATAAAGGGAACAGTGAAAGCCCCAGTTGAAAACCTGTCTTGCCTTTGTAGGCATGACAGATTCACTGCGGCAACAGTACCCCCGTTGGAGTGCCGGGGGTTTCAGTATAAATAGTATCCCCACTTTATGGAAATTTAGTGCTTTAAATTCCCACTTTTGTTATCTTCCTCATATACTCTTTCCCATTCCTGCTCTGTCCTATCACTCTGCTATACTATCTTCTTCTTCGCTAGATCAATGACCTACCTTTTTTCTTGAAAACTCTTCCTGGACAAGACTCCTTGTTTGTGTATGAGGTCTGTTGGATCAGCTTGGGAGTGTTGGACGCTTTCTGCTGGGTGGTCACTAGGGCTTCCTATGATGTTAGTATTTAGCAATATAGGCATTTTATATGTATATGTTTCGTTGATGATTTGTAATGATGGTTGTATTCTATTTTGTTTTTGTAACCGGGGGTTCGCGTAGTTGAGGTAAACCCTCAGCCGTCCCCCGCGTGGGATGTCTTTATTGTAAAGTGACTGGCCGGTGGAGGGCGTTCAATTTTCCCACTAGGGTTGTTTCAGCAGATCTTTTATGCGGATCGGGGGTTGTCCGGTCCTGATTTGGCTCGGAGGAGTCCGCTGGACCTAAAGCAACAATAAATCAATCAATCAATGTTGATAGTTTATAATGATGTTTGTATTCTATTTTGTTTTTGTAAATGGGGGTTCAATAAATTAGAGTATAGCCTCAACTGTCCCTTGCGTGGGATGCCTTTATTGTAAAGTGACCAGCTGGTGGAGTGCCTTCTGTGTTACCACTAGGGTTATTTCAGCAGATCTGTTATACAGATCGGGGGTGAGTCCTCTTTCAACCAAGTTGTGATCTTGATTTAATTTTGTGGTCCTGGTTCGACTCTTTGTAGTCCGCTGGACCCTGTAAGTAATGAATAACTAAACTGGCTTTAAATTCCATGTGCCTATCCATGAGCTGAAGGAGCTCAAATGTAGTTCAAATGCATTCATGTAATATTATATACATTCATGTAATATGCCATGTGTATACTTCATCTATTTTGAAAATGTTACCTGTACGGTTTTGTGTGTTTTTGTTTTTTTTACATTCTGCACCGAGTTGATTTTAAGAAACGGTTTTTACAAACGTGGATTTTAAGGTTAACAATTAATTCATTAATTATTATTAAGTTATAATTAATAATTGTTGTAATAATAGAGTGACTATGAAACCTAATGCCTATTTAACTTTTTCCTTGTTGTTGCCTTTGTGGGGTGGGATGGGTGGTTGGTTGTAGATTAGGTAATGCTACATAGGGCTGCTACCACTACACTATAGGTCCATTACCTCTGTGCCATCAAGGATCCATTCTACTTGGTTAATTTCTTTGTGGTTAATATCACTGTGGTGATAGCGTATGAATTATTTCACACGAATGTTTGGTTTCCAAAGGTAGGTATTTCATTTCTGCAGATTTGAATGTTTAAAATGGTGGTGTGTTGTTGCACTGTCCTAGTTTTTATGTACAGCTGGTGGAATTTGATATGGCTCGTCAAACGTACAGTGATGTCTGTATGCTACATGCATATCATTGTATTATTATTATTATTATTATTGTGGATTATACAATCCGATACTGCATTTCATTAATAATAATAAAGATAATATTAATAATAATTATTATTTTTATCAGAGTTGTAATGACAGTACAGTATCGAATTTTGTTGTGAATGTTGAGAAAAGTCCGAGTTGGATTTAGGGTTGGGAATGGGGCTAATGGTTAAGTCACCCGTGCGGGTAAAATCAGGTTTTGCTTTCTCAGCTAAAGAACAGTTAGATGCTGCAAGTGTGTGAAAGTGGGTAGGCCGGAGAAGCAGCGACAGAGACGAGAAGAGCAGAGAAAGTAGGGAGAGAGTTGGTTGTTTTATTATTAACATCTTCTTTGTCGAAATGATAAGATGAGGGAGAGAGATGGAGGACGGAAAGTGGAAGAGAGAGATTGTGGGGAAGGAGGGAGGGGCGGGGAGAAGGCGATGCAGAGGTAGAAAGAGACTGTGGACAGTAGGATAGTGAGAGAGTGAACAAGAGAGAGAAAAATGATGTGTGTGATAGAGCTTATCAGGAGAGAAAGTGACGAAGCATGTGATGATGAATGAATAGGCTATTGACAGCGAGAGAAAGGATGTATATGAATATCTCAGAAAAGATGAGAGAGATAGTACATGTAATAATGGTTGATAAAACGAATAAGCAATTAAAGAACACAACAAGGTGATTGACTACTGGCCTTGTTATTGATTGATTAATTAATCATAACATTTGACATATTTTCCATTCTCATCTTCTCTGTTTTTGTTTTGCATTATTATTTACATCTAAATAATAGTGGAATCATTGCTGAAAAACACCATTTTATTTAATATTGAATTAGGATTATGCTATATCATATGTTATATATTGTTATGTCATATTGTTATTATACGTTGTCATAGTGTATCACATGTTATAACATATGTTATAAAATACAAACGCCACAGAGGCAAGGAGGATAAGCAATTTGGTAAGGCATGAACTCACACTGCGTGGCTAAGACTGGCCCGGATTTACGTTCGCCTTTTCACATGTGGGAGGTCCTCAGCGAGTAACAGCTAGGAGGTGTTGCATGAACATTCAAAGATAGTTTACTTGTGTTAAGGAATCCAGCATTCATTGTTAGTGTTTGTACACAAGATCCCAATTCATTTTTCGTCACACCAAGTCCGAAAGAGTATTTTTTTCTGACAAGGGTCACTGGTGGTTTAGATGTCTTTTTATTTGTTTGTTAATTGTTTCAGTTAGCGCCTTCTCCGCCTCCTCTTCCATTCCTCCCCCTTACCCGCCCCCTCCGCACCCCTTACATATTTCTGCATGTACTATGATGACGAGCATGCCAACCGATGTGGATGACCGCGCTATAAAAGACTACAACATCATCATCACTTTTGAAATGCAAATTAGTTATAATTAGAATGTACCTACAGAAATTAGAATGTACCTATACTCAATCACTGTCTTCAGCATAGCTGATATTCGCCACACCACTAACAAATCGCGATTCCTGGAAACTTGGATACTGGGCAAGAGCGTACAAGATAGGTAAGGGTTCAAATGCAAACATGGACTCGTCGCTAATGCAGGTGTCGGATAGTGTTGACATCCTTGCTTGTTGGGTTGCAGGGTCCAGCGGAGATGATGAAGTATGCGGCTTTTGAGATGGGGCTTGGACTTTGTGGTGGTGTTTTGGGGAACGAGGCTGCCCTGATCTTAATTGTTGTTGGATGTCGTGGGATACAGGTTCAGCGCGCTTTCTGTGATGCCGATTCTGTTTCACACGAGCTTTCTCATCGGGGACTGTTTCTGCTTGGCTACTCGTGTTCATTTTGTTGTTCTCAGAGGATGGCGGGTTTTCTATCGATAATTTTGCTTTATAACCAACGTGTGTCAAGTGATGATACCCACTCGATAATTCAGGCTGTTCGTTATCTTTTCTGGTTTCTTCATTCATTGACGACAGTCCCGCTGACGCAGAATCTTTTTCATTCACTTGGATTGCAATTTCGTTGGACGGGTTTCCAGTAACCTTTGCTCTAAGTTTCTGCTTCTTCGCTTTCTCGATTCCAGCAGTCACAGGGGAGCTTCTAGCAAATCTCTGGTAAATGGAGACATTGATGTACGCGTGGGTCACCACTTCTTCCAAGTCTGGTCCACTGTTACATCTGGTAGCATTCGTTTGATGCTGTCTTGTATCGCCTGTCCGAGAAACGGCTCTGTTTCTGTGTCTCCACCAATAGCAGATGACGGCAACGAAGATCGCGATGATAGCTAGTAGAATAATGAAGGAAGCTGTGTAAATGATTGTGCCATTCGGGAAGAGGTCGTCATCAGTTGATGATGCTGTTGTATTCGTGTTGGTACTCGAGCTCGGAGCAGAAGTAGTTTCTGTTGTTGTCCGAGTAGTGGCGGACTGGCTTGAAGTATAATCTGTAGTTGTTGATGATGTAGAATATGACGTTGATAATGATGATGATGATGCAGGAGCTGACGCTGTTGGTGATGTAGAATGTGGCGTGTTTGGTGAAGAAACAGAAGAGGTTTGTGACTGCTTACTACTGGTACTACTACTGGTAGTACTGTTATTGAAAGTGTTCTGTGAATTCTTTGTGGAGGTTGATGAATCCCCATCTGAGTCCTTGGTTGTTTTGATAGATTCTGTATTACTGGTCGTGCTGGATTTCTCTGTATAGCTTTTCGTGTATTGTGACTGGTTGTATGAGTAAAATGCTACTATGGACATGTTTGAATCTGATTTAATGTAAGTTCGTAAAACAGTAACTGTTGGGATTGGTTGCTTATTTGTTTCTGATGCTACTGTGTTTTTGTGTATGCTAAAGTTCGTTCAACGATGTTTTATAAAAACTAAAATAAAAATATTTAGTGGAGTTGCTCTGCAGAGGAAGTAATTGCTTCTTTAAGGACTGAAGTTTGTTTCTTTAGTACTTTGAAATTATGTCAACTTGTTTCAGTTTATAAAATTATATTTCTCAAGTATCTCAACTTATTCTCCGAAACTAGCACACTGCACTGGATTTCTGAAACGGTATTACATTATCTGTAGCTGCTACACTAGTGTTCGAAGTTAGCAGTGTAGTTCTTAGCAGTAGCCAAAGCAATGTCTTAGGAATTTCGGAAATCCGTTTCTAAGAAGTCGTACTGATTCTCATAAACGGCATTAGATGAGCTGTAATTGGTACACCATTTTCAAAGGCGAATATAATTGTTTCCGAAGCTGGCAGTGTTACATCTTAAGGTTTCTGAAGGTGCAGTGTTACAGTTTTGAAGTTGGTATTAGTGTTATGTAGATAAGTGCCAGAGTTACATCTAGATTATTAGTATTTCGGAGAGTTGTGCAATGACACAATTCAGAATTATTTGAGACAGGTGCATCCTTCTGAAATTGCACACTTGCACACTTGTGAACCTGTTCATGTCACAGTTCTGAGGCTAGTAATAATTGAAATTATTGAAGCTAGTTGCTAGTTTCCGGATCATGGGATGAGCCGCTCTGCATCATCGTCTTTCTACGTGGGTCGGAAGATCGATCACCCAGCACCAACACCAACAGCTGAAAAAATATGGAACAAGAAAAAAAATCGTGGTAATTTTAGTACAAAATAATACGAATTTTGGAAGAAAAATAAAAGAAGAAAAAAAAGGGAGATTTCGTTATTACATTTTCATCGATAACTAAACAACCGAAGCAATACTGACATTTTGGCCTACGTTTAGGAATAAAGATTGCAATACTATAAGTGAAAATCTACGTTTTTTTTTTTTTTTTAAACCAAAAGGGCACACAAAGCCAAACTTAAAATAAATGCTATCGTTTGAAAAATTATAACCTATCCTATCCCGTAACTCGAAGGTCGTTGGGACACCACAGATGATCGTTTAATCAGCGTGCTCCATCTTTCTCTGTCATCAACAACCCTCATGGCTTCGCTCAGTGTCAAGCCAGTCCATTCTCGAATGTTGTCTCCCTCTTCTTCTGCCTCCTTACACCGTGCCTTGCAGGATGGTCTTTGCAAGGACTGATGACGTGACTATACCATCGGAGTTTCCGTTTCTTTACCTGTGAGCATGTCATCGTGTTGTCCAATGGCTTTTGTATGTCGGATTTCGTTGTCTGTCGTTGGTGATGTGCTGGGTATAGGAAATGCCCAGAAGTATTCCGTAGCACCTTATCTCCATGCTTTGTATTCTTCATTGTAGGTCTGCTGAGAGGGTCCATGTTTCTCAAGCGTATAGGAAGATGGAGATGACAAGGGAGCGCAGCAGCCTTACCTTGAAACGTAGACTGATAGTCCTGCCTTTCCAAATCGGCTTCAACCTTGTCAGGACAGAAGTTGTTTGTGCGATCCTGGAGAGGACTTCCTGTTGAGACCCATTGTCTGATACAATGGCTCCTAAATATTTGAAGCTATACACCGTATTGAGGGATTGGCCTTGGACTTTGATATCCGTGTTGATTCCATTGGTGTTGTTGGTCATCATTTTGGTCTTCTCTGCACTTATTTTCATTCCAAAGTCTGTGAAGATGGTGTCAAGCCTTTGTACCAGCTGTTCAAGTTCTTGTTCCTCTCCAGCCAACCCATCAATGTCATCCGCAAAACGGAGGTTGGAGATTGCTCTACCCCATGTGCGGACTATGCCTTCGTGATCTGCAAGAGCATTTAACATGATGCTCTGCAGGAAGATGTTGAAGACTGTTGGAGAGAGTAGGCATCCTTGACGCACGCCGATCGTTGCTCCGAACTATTCCCGATGGCGCTGTTGTGGAGGACTGCACTGGTAGCCTTGTCATACAGCCTTTTGATGACTTCAATAATGTTAGGGCTGATGTTGTACACTCTCATGGTTGCCCACAGAGCTGCAGGCCAGACTCTGTTAAATGCTTTCTTGAAGTCTACAAACACATAATATAGATGTTGTTGATGCTGTAGGTATTTCTCGCAGATTATTTTGAGGTTGAAATTCTGCTCAGTGGTACTTCGCTCTTCCCTAAATCCTGCTTGTTCTTCAGCTATGATTTGTTCAGCTTGGAGTTTCAACCTATTGAATATTATTTTCAGGAGGACTTTTGTGGAATGGCTGATGAGGGTGAGGTAATTTTCCTGAAAGTTACCCTTTTTGGGTAGAGTGATGACAAGCGACTGGGTCCATGGTGTAGGCCACTCCCCTCTCTGCCAGATCTTGTTACAGATAATGGTGAGGGCGTCAATCCTCGCTTCTCCTGCTGCTTAAAGCAATTCTGCGGGTATGTTGTCCACTCCCGCTGACTTCCCCTTCTTCAGCGATTGCACTGCTGCCTTAACTTCTTCTCGGAGAATTTGGGAGGATTTCTTCTTCTCTGTATTGGGGACATGCTAGAACTCCGTTCTCCATTTGGTGTGTGGTTGTAAAGGTCAGAGCAGTACCCTGTCCATCTAACCAAGTCTTCTTGTTCTTCTGTAAGGCATTTGCCACACTTACTTTGGATCGTGGAGACCTTGGGCGGCTTAACACTTGTCAGCCGCTTCACAATCTGGTAGGCCTTCTTGCAGTTGTTCTTGATCAGACTGTTCTATATTTCCTGGCATTGATCTTCTATCCAGTTCTCCTTTGCTGTGCGCATGCCTTTTCGGATGTCACTGTTGATTTTTCGGTAGGCATCAGCTCCTTATGAGGTGTTCTTTTTCTTTTTCATCTCTCTTCGTTTATCACACAGGTCCAAAAGTTCAGGTGTGATCCACGGTTTCTTCTTTGGTCGGTGCTTGCCAAGGATCTCAGTGGCGGCATTTGTCACAGCTGAGTTGAAGGTGGTCAAGATGCTGACATCTACTTCACCAGCTCCCAAAACGAGCAATGGTGCAAATTTCCCTCCAATTGTGGTTTGGAATATTTCTGCCACCTCCGGGTCTTGCAGTTTGTCCAGGTTGAACTTTAGTCTGGTGCACTTTGCTGTGTTTACTCTTTTTAAGTGGAGCCGGAAAGACATCACGAGATCGTGATTACTTCCGATGTCTGCTCCTGGAAAAGTGTGTGTCCTGCCAATGTTGATACTTGATATAAAGCGTTTCTTGAGCATGACATAGTCGGTCTGGTTGTGATGCTTCCCGCTGGGACTGTTCCATGTCCATCGTCTGGATTTTTGGTGTAGACCAAGCGTGTTTGCCACTTTCAGATTGTTATATCTGGCAAACTCCAAGAGCCTGCAGATGTTCATAGAAATCCTCGACTTCGCTGTCGAAATAGTCTGATGTTGGGGCATAGGCCTGAATGATGGCGATGTTGAAAGGGGCACTTATGTACCAGTACCAGATGTATGGTAATGAGTCTACTGGAGACTGAGCGGCAACCCATGGCAGTGGCTAGAATGTCTTTGTGGACCAAGAATCCAAGGCCTAGGTGAAACAACGACCGACATAGGTTAAAAGCTTAATTTCAGCGGGAGAAGTGACAGACAAATTATAACATTACATGTTAATATTTCTAGCGAAGAAGAACAAATGCAGAACACAAATAATTATTAGTATTCCAAAAAACTGCATGCGAATAAAGTACAAGGCAATGAAGTGCAACAAAATCGAGGAGCAAAACATAATAGACATAAATGAATGTACTAAACGCATTACACAATGAATGAATACATGCCCCCGAGAATACATTTTACAGAAGATAATAATAATAGCTGTCGGTTGGAAAGGTAAATATATTTCTGAGGAAATCGGAAATAATAACACGATGGCAAGGAATACAAATTGTTGTTATTTTACAAATTCTTTTGTTAAAATGGATAGGCCTACTCGCACCCATAATATAGCCGGAAAATATGCATCTTCAAAAGCGTAGTGGTTTCTTGGTGGTTTTGCGACTCGGCTTTATCCTTGACCCTGACATTTTTTTGAGAAAGTACAAACACGAATGATGTAACGTGTGTAGCATTAGCTAAAATATCGCCAAAGCAACAACAAATTATTAATTAATAAAAAATAATAATTAAAAAAGACAAAACAATACAGGATGTATATACGCGCTTCCTCCACCCCCCCCCCCCAACCCCCAAATCACCTATGAGGCTTCAAGCGCGGCGATCTGTACCAAATACACCCTCACACACATATATCACTCAAACATGTGGTGTAAAGGCAGGAAGATCATTATTAGAAGGCGGAAAGGAAAGGGATTTTTTATTTTTGAAATTTTAGATTGCCTGCATCCAGTACCATTATTAAAGGGAGGGAGGGAGGAAGGAACCGGAGTACCGGAGAAAACCCTCGGTGACCTGAATAGTCTCGTATCTAAGTCACATCAGTTCGCTCCTTGCAGGACTCGAACCCGTGACCTTCAGCATAGGGAATCGCCGACTAACCCGCTGCGCCATGATGCCAGTGACGAATTTCGGTCCGGTCATTGTTGAGATAAGGCAAGAAGTGTGTTTTGAACAACAACAACTACTACAAAAAGAAATTAATTGCGACTGAGCGACAACCGGATTCCCACTGAAGGGTGACCCATGAGTTGAAATATCCTGTTTTCCAAAATCGCTTGTGCCTATTTTGAGGTATTGAGCAAAACGTGTTTAACAACAAAATATAAATGGCTTCAGTGACCTTGACCTTTGCGGTAGAGCAATTATGATGGATTAGGCGGCAAGCCACTCACCTATGTAATGTTCCTGTGAAGTCTGGTCAAAATCCGTTCTGTGGTTCTTGAGATATGGGGTCCAACGGACCGACTGACGGACAGACAGACCAACATTTAGCTCGTTCTGATTCTCCCACTCCAACCCCCGACTATTTCAAAGTATTTCCAGATTTGTAATATAAATCAGGCGCATGTAGGATTGGGAAGGAGGAGAGGGGGAGGGGAATGGGGTGGCGAGAGAGAAAGAGAGAGAGATGTTTGCATGGAATAAGAAGAGTAGAACTCACCTAATCAGTTTCACTGTGGCAGCAACGGAAAGAATAGGAAAGATTATAGGTAATTGAGAGAGACAAATGAACAGGGAGATTGGTGTAACAGATCTTAGGGTGACCAATTAGAGATGGTTTTCATAATTGGGCTATTTTTAAACAAAGCGGTTGCTAGATGTCAGAAATGGTGTGAACTTTTTGTTGTTGTTGTTGAAGATATTAATATATTTTGTGGGGACAAATGCTCACTGTCAAACAGTAGGCTAAGTCGTTGGAGTTTCTAAAACTAGTCCCATTTGATCAATTGTTTGAATGACATTACATTACATAATTGTTGCTTTAGGTCCAGCGGACTCTTCCGAGCCAAATCAGGACCGGACAACCCCCCCAATCCGCATTTTCTGATTTGGCTCGGAAGAGTCCGCTGGACCTAAAGCAACAATTATGTAATGCAATGTAACCTCTGCAGGGTTTATTAGAATTTCAGACAACTCCTGATCTAGGTGGGGAAGGTCAAGAGGTTATTTCTGATACCGATTGTTGTATGAAGTGGTAACTGAATGCGGAAAATCTGCCTTTCTTTGATTATTTTGCCTTCATAAAACCAGTTTTGTTGTATTTGAATTTAGATGTAAGATCATAATAATGTTCCAAGGTTACTTTTAATTGCAGCCTTTTCCTCGAGAACAGTTCACAGGACTAACTGAACGTTGTACAAAATGAACTGATGACCGAGTGCTGCAAATGAAGATAATCATCCAACCAGTTGTATTATTTAAGCTTACATGTACGCGTACAAGATGATGATGATGATGATGATGATGATGATGATGATGGATGCATTGCGCGCCTTATTCCTGATTCAAAGCGCGGCGATCTGTAACAGTTATACACAATCACATGTTTTGCACACTTCTACAAACACAAAACACAATACATGCATCCCTCAAACAGGTGGTGTAAAGATAAGTCGCTAGTTGAAGACGGAAAGAAAGTCCAAGTGTAGCTATCGGGGATCCGCTATAGGGAAAACCCAACTAAAGTAACGTCCCTGTGCATTGATTGTTACGACATAAAAGGACAAAGTTCCAAGTATAGTAGTAGTTGTAGTATAGGGACGAAACAGACCGTGAAGCATATCTAATTGCCCTTTCCTTCACTTGGGTAATGGCTCAATGGGTCTGTTGAGCATGTGATTTCCTATGAATTTCATTCATCAAAGCAATAAAGCATAGTGTTGCATGTTGCATGTCTTAACTGGTTTTTAAACGTATTTATGCTTGGTGCATTTTTAAATGAAACAGGTAGATTATTCCAGTTAAAAGCAACTTCCGTATGCTAGTATTGGAATGTAGTGTGTCAAGATCTGGCAGAGTGGGGAGTGGCCTACACCATGGACCCAGTCGCTTGTCATCACTCTTCCCAAAAAAGGTAACCTTCAGGAGTGTGAAAATTACCGCACCATGAGCCTCATCAGCCATCCCAGCAAGGTCCTCCTGAAAATAATACTCAACAGGTTGAAACCCCAAGCTGAACAAATCATAGCTGAAGAACAAGCAGGATTCAGGACTGGGCGAAGTACCACTGAACAGATTTTCAACCTCAGAATAATCTGTGAGAAATACCTACAGCACCGACAACATCTATATCATGTGTTCATAGACTTCAAGAAGGCGTTTGACCGAGTCTGGCATGCAGCTCTATGGGCAACAATGAAAGTGTACAACATCAGCCCTAAAATTATTGAAGTCATCAAAAGCCTGTATGACAAGGCTACCAGTGCAGTCCTTCATAACAGCGTCATCGGGAACTGGTTCAGAACAACAATCGGTGTGCGTCAAGGATGCCAACTCTCTCCAACACTCTTCAACATCTTCCTAGAGCGCATCATGTCAGATGCTCTTGCAGATCACGAAGGCACAGTCAGCATAGGGGTTAGAGCAATCTCCAATCTTCGTTTTGCGGATGACATTGATGGATTGGCTGGAGAGGAACAAGAACTTGGACAGCTGGTACAGAAGCGTGACACCACCTCCAGAGCTTATGGAATGGAAATAAGTGCAGAGAAGACCAAAATGATGACCAACAGCACCAATGGCATCAACACGGACATCAAAGTCCAAGGCCAATCCCTCAACACAGTGCATAGCTTCAAATATTTGGGAGCCATTGTGTCAGACAATGGGTCCCGACAGGAAGTCCTCTCCAAGATCGCACAAACAACTGCTGCCCTGACAAGGTTGAAGCCCATTTGGAAAGACAGGACCATCAGTCTATATTCCAAAGTAAGACTGCTGCGCTCCTGTTGTCATCTCCATCTTCCTATATGCTTGCGAAGCATGGACCCTCACAGCAGATCTACAACGAAGAATACAAAGCATGGAGATGAGGTGCTAGAGAAGACTTCTGGGCATTTCCTATACCCAACACATCACCAACGACGAAGTCCAACAGACCATCACACAAGCCATTGGACAACACGATGACCTGCTCACAGTGGTGAAGAAACGGAAACTCCGATGGTATGGCCACGTCACCAGATCATTGGGCCTTGCAAAGACCATTCTGCAAGGCACAGTGCAAGGAGGTAGAAGAAGAGGGAGACCGAAAAAGAGGTGGGAGGACAACATTCGAGAATGGACTGGTTTGACACTGAGCGAAGCCATCAGGGCTGCTGAGGACAGAGAAAGATGGAGTATGCTGGTTAAACGATCATCTGTGATGCCCCTACGACCTCCGGGTTACGGGACAGGATAGGATAGTATTGGAATGCTGAATAAATACTTTTCTTTTGGACACGCGCGTAGTATAGCAATGAGGTGATGCACATAAATCAGACCACTTTAACTCGTCCAATCTATGGTAAATGTTGTATTTTGCATATCCACCTCCTTCCCCCCCCACCCACACCCACACACCCTCCCCCACCCCACACCCTCTCCCCCACCCCACACCCCCCAAAAAAGGAAGTAGAAAAGAAAACAACAACCTGCAAACTCCTCCAATTGCATTACCATTATACAATGGGTGTAGTCCCAGGTCCTTGAATCTCAAACACAACTACCAAGTGAACAAACAAAATTAAAATGGGAGTATATAAATAAGCAAACAAGTAGATAAACAAACGCCATTACAAAAAAAATATTATCAAACGAGTACTTGCAGTATCGTTTGCAACGACGATTCTTAAAGAAGAAGGCGAAGAAGTTTAAAAATAATATTTAAGTTGAGGTTATTGAGATACCGATTTTTTTAAATTGCCAACTGACATACATTGCACGAGGAATCCATTTCACGAACGCGCTTTTTCTTATCACGGCCCTAGTATTTGGAACAGGCTGTCTCTTTCTCTTACAGATTCACTTTAATTTAAATCCACCCTTAGACATATCTTCCTTCCCCACCGATTGAATGAATGCAACTAATCTGCAAAGTCATAGTTCGCATGTGCGTGCTTGTGGGTGAGAGAGAGAGAGAGTGTGTGTGTTCGTGTATGTGTATGTGTGTGTAAGAGATACATGTATATTAGTTTTTATGTATAATATGGAATTTCTCTGTTGAGATAATAAAATGTGTAAGTGAACTGTACATAGTGATCGAGTTTTTCTTGTTATGTTCATAGTTATAGTTGTTCTGTGTTAGAGGAAGCGACTACAACTATGCCTAGATCAGGCGGATACATAATCCTAGTCATGATGATGATGATGATGATGATGATGATGATGATGATTTCGCAGCGCGGCGTTTACAAAACAGTACATTTCACAGTCATACTTTTGGCATACAACAGTTTACGAATAGAAATGGAAAGACAAGAAAACTGTAACAGCAGGAAGGGATGAACATTGACGTTTAACGTCTACACCCACCATTGGCGATACGGCAGACTAGGATCACCATCCCTGGGAAGTGGGTGGACCTATGTCTAACAATCCTATTGACACACCACCACCCTATGTCTATCAATAAGTACGACCATAGTGACGCGGTGACATCCCACAACCAATGCATCCGCACCTGGCACTCAAACCCCGACACACGCAGCAATGAAGAGGTGACGAGTACACAATACTATTCTTACCTGGACTTACTAGTAGACCTTGGGAAAACGTTCATTCCCTCTCCAACTCTTTACCAGCTCAGCTACGTCACTCAGTCTCTTCCCACTTACAAAAACACTGTAAAGACGCATCTCCTTACCAAACATCTGTAGCAGTTGACTTCCTTATTGTGTGTGACCTCTCTTCCCCCCCCCCCTCCCGCTTCTCTCTCTCTCTCTGTCTCTGTCTCTCTCTCTCTTATCTCTCTCTGTCTCACTCTCTCTCTCTCTCTCTCTCTCTCTCTCTCTCTCTCTCTCTCTCTCATGATCAATGAACTTATCAAGCACCAAAAGAAAATGCAACATAAATATGAACTCATTAAGCGAAGAAGCAAAATAGACAAAATTATTACAGTAAAAAAAAAAGTGTACTTACATTTAGACTGTGAGCAAGAGGGCTGCAGTTTTACGTCATTGCTTTGGAGTGTGTAAGGAAACTATGCCAGTCCCATGGTGTGTAACGTCTTATTAGGAAATAAGTTAGCTTTCACACGGGGCGGTGCATTATGTACTTAATAGTAGTGCCAAGCATAAAGCTTTAGCTGAGAGCTTTTAAAAATACACCAGAATGCCTGGAACGCTGACTCTTTATTCCCTGCGTTGGTGTCATGGATAAAACCATAGGCATATGGAAGTTTTGTTTTGTATTTTTTAAAAACGTACTCATGTTTGTTTTGTAAGTGTATTTCATGGGATGAGAGTATAAACTGAGGTCTACGCTGAGCGCGCACGCACTGTTATTGCACGGACTTTAAAAATTCCGACGCTGATGGTTATAGGCACAAATACCCCCCAAACAGGACTAGTTCCCTTCTCCATCCACCATCCCAGGTTGCCAAGGGTTGTGTTGAGTGGTCTGGGCGTCAGCCTTAGGTTGCAAATGGGCGCCTCGGGCAGCTTGAGTTAAATCCTGTATCGACCAGCGCCTTGAGCACCTCTGGAGTTGGAGAAGCGCTGTAAAAGAACGATGACGTAAAAACAAGTGGAATACCTGTATCTTGAAAAAGCTGAATATTCCAATGGGGGGTGGAGGTAAAATGATTCTAGACATTTGGAGTTCCCAAAAATGTAAATGAATCATGCGAATGCTGATTCTTATTTTTAGTTCCAGCGTATAACCAACGCCCCTGGACCGAGTCTTATAACTTTCACAGTGAGTGTAGCCCCACTGAAAACATAAGCTTAAAACAAAAACATAACTCTTCCGAAAGTAAAGTAATATTTTACATCCCGTAGTTTTGGGACTATTAATAGCAACCGCTAGCCAACCTCTCTTGAGCTAAAAATAGCTTCTAACAGCCGGTAAGAGGCAGAACCCATAAAATAAGTGGCTCGGTACGGTGTTTCGTTTCAGGTTGATACAGTAATCCCTACCCTATCCTACCATACCCTTCCCCAAAGACGCTTGGATACCCGATAGCATCCCCCGTTGGGGTGCCGGGGGTTTCAGTATAAATAGTATCCCCACTTTCTGGAAATTTAGTGCTTTAAATTCCCACTGTCGCTGTCTTTCTCATTAGCTCTTTCTCATTCCTGCTCTTTTCTATCAATCTGCTATACTATCGTCTTCTTCGCTAGACCAGTCTCCTACCTTTTTTCTTGAAAACTCTTCCGGGACAAGATTCCTTGTTTGTGTATGAGGTCTGTTGGATAAGCTTGGGAATATTGGACGCTTTCTGCCAGGTGGTCACTAGGGCTTCCTATGATGTTATTATTTAGCAATGTAGGCATTTTTTATGTATGTTTTGTTGATAATTTATAATGATGTTTGTATTCTATTTTGTTTTTGTAAACGGGGGTTCGATAAGTTGGGGTGAAGCCTCAGCCGTCCCCTGCGTGGGATGTCTTTATTGTAAAGTAACTATTGGAGAGCTTTCGGTTTTACCACTAGGGTTGTTTCAGCAGATCTTTTATGCGTATCGGGGGTTGTCCGGTCCTGATTTGGCTCGGAAGAGTCCGCTGGACCTAAAGCAATAATAATGTAATGTAATGTAACCGATAGCAGCAGTAACAGCCTTTTGTATCGTGGCTAGGACGTAGAGCTGAATCTACCGCTGGGCTATCGAAGATCCACTAAATTCGCATCATGCCCCTGAGTTCTATGCTATGATTGCAACATGGAGGTAGAGAACATGATGGATTTTTTAAAATGCTTTGCAAAATCTCAATTTAATCTCGAAAGACCTTTTTCATGAGGTTACGATGGCTTACATCTTTTCCTTGCCTCGGTTGAACGTTGCGTGATTAACGGGTTATTACGATGGTAATATGGGGTTAGTACTTAGAAGGCAACCATCAAACGACACACAAATGGAAACATGCGCACGACACGGGCCAGTCCACCCAGCTGTAAATGGGTTCCTAGAACTGTTTAAAACCCGGAAATGTGAAACAACGAGGTACAGGTTATAAGCAACCGCCCTCATTAAGCTGGCCTAGATAAAAGGGAGGTGTCAGCCAGCGCGTTGAGCAGGTCTTAGCTTGAAATGCGCTATTTAACAACGATTAAATCAGAATCCTATCCTACCCTATCCTATCCTGTCCCGTAACCCGGAGGTCGTAGGGGCACCACAGATGATCGTTTAACCAGCATACTCCATCTTTGTCTGTCCTCAGCAGCCCTGATGGCTTCGCTCAGTGTCAAATCAGTCCATTCTCGAATGTTGTCCTCCCACCTCTTTTTCGGTCTCCCTCTTCTTCTACCTCCTTGCACTGTGCCTTGCAGAATAGTCTTTGCAAGGCCTGATGATCTGGTGACGTGGCCATACCATCGGAGTTTCCGTTTGTTCACCACTGTGAGCAGGTCATGGTGTTGTCCAGAATACAACACATTTACCATTCAACGTTCACCCCTCCCCCATCCCACCACTATTTCCCCACCCCTTGTTAATAAGGGTTTTATTTCCTCACCCCTTGTTAATAAGGGTTTTATTTCCCCACCCCTTGTTAATAAGGGTTTTATTTTCCCACCCCTTATTAATAAGGGTTTTATCCCCCCCCCATTGTTAATAAGGGTTTTATTTCCCCACCCCTTGTTAATAAGGGTTTTATTTTCCCACCCCTTATTAATAAGGGGTTTATTTCCCCACCCCTTGTTAATAAGGGTTTTATTTCCCCACCCCTTGTTAATAAGGGTTTTATTTCCCCACCCCTTGTTAATAAGGGTTTTATTTCCCCACCCCTTGTTAATAAGGGTTTTATTTCCCCACCCCTTGTTAATAAGGGTTTTATTTTGGGGACTATGCAAATGACAGCTGTGCATGCTCTTGCAACTATAACTACAAAATCGTGTTTCTGGCATACTTATGAAATCATGAGGGGCCGGGTAGCTCAGTTGGTAAGAGCGTCTTGCTAGTAACCGAAAGGTCGCTGGTTCGAATCCCGGATTGGTCAACGTGTGATCATATTATTTTCCCCTTTACCAACAACTGGCCCGCTGGTGTCAGTATAAATCGGTCCAGTAGTCACCTATATGCGAAAGTGTCGTGTGACTATAATCTACAAACAACAACAACAACAACAAGAACTTATCAAAACTTCTTCTTTTGAGGCACTGTGGTCTAATGGTAGTGCTTCGGCTTGCCGATCTGAAGGTCCCGGGTTCGAGTCCTGGCCGGGCCATTGTGTTGTGTCCCTGGGAAAGACACTTTACTCCTGTTTTCCTACTCCTTCGGATGAGAGTATAAACCGAGGTCTAGTCTGTGTCGCATACATTCCATCATAACGGACTTTAAAGATCCTGACGCTCATGTCCTAGACGGGTGAGTGCCGGTGACAAGACCATGCGCCCAAAGGCTGCGGGTGGGCGTCTCGGGCGGCTTGAGTTAGATCCTGTATCGGCCAGCGCCTTGAGCAGCTCTTGAGCTGGAAAAGCGCTATATAAGAACGATTAAAATAAAATAAAAAATTCTTCTTCTTCTTCTTCTTCTTCTTCTGCATTTTGTGGGTACAATTATTTTCCTCTAGTATTATGAGACACATCTTTCTGAGGAAAACAACGAATTAGGTCACCAGGACACTGCACGGTATAAACAGTTCTAAGTACTGCTTGCATATTTAAGCCACTTTCAACAAATTGTTTTCAGCAAAGAATGGGGAGTGGTTTAGCCGAACTTTCTTGTATCCTAGATATGCGCCTTACAGGCATGGTATGGGACAAGCCATATAGGAGCAGGCTGAATATCTTCCAGCTTTAAAAAAATTGCTGCATTTAATCGTGGTGGCGGTGATGATGATGATGATGATGATGATGATGATGATGATGATGATGATGCATCCTTCCTCTTCTTCTTCTTCTTCATCTTTTTCTAAATTGTTATCAATTATTATTGTTGTGACGAAGGGGAAGACGCCACCAACGATCGTGATAAAGATGGTTGCAGATAGGCCTAGTTGTGCTTTTTGCGGCTTGCGTTACATCCTGTTGTCAGCCTGTTAGTATTATCAGCTCTGTGAACTGAAAAAAAAACAGTTGCATGAGAACACACTCGTATTGACTTGCTTAGTCATGAAAGGCGCGAAAATTACGAGAGAGAAAAAAACCCACAACAAATCAACCCCCCCAAAAAATGCTGAAAGCACAGACACATACATTCAAATATATACGCACGCACTCAAGTTCTATCGCACAAAGCGGGAGTGGCGTGCGTGACCACCGGTTCCGTCTTCTGTAGTCGCTGTACGACGGCCAGGCGGTAACAACATTCCACAGAGAATTGTGATTGAAACACGCGCTAGCTCATGCGCGCCCACACAAGCACACACGCCCACACAAACGCACACACTCACACACACCCTCACATACCTACACACATAGATCACATGAACACATTTCTCTCTCTCTATCCCACTCACGCATACAAACACAGACACACACAGCGCGCTCACAAACAGACAAACAAAACATGCAATAATGTAATATGCAATAATTCTGTAAGGTTGTTCGTTGTTCGTTGTTTAATATTAACGTCCCCCAACACCATAGGCGTATTGGGGACGATGCTTCTGTAAGGAAGAGTTCCAACAACTTAAATACCCCGTGGGGGTGTCGGGGGTTTCTATATAATTACTATCCCCACTTTCTGGAAATTTTATAATTTAAATTCCCACGGTCGCTGTCTTTCTCATATGTTCTTTCTCACTTCTACTCAGTTCTATCAATCTACTATACTATCTTCTTCTTTGCTAGACTAATCAGCTACCTTTTCCTTGTGTCAGCTTGGGAATAATGGACGCTTTCTGCCAAATGGTCACTGAGGCTTCCTGTGGTATTATTTAACAATGTAGGCATTTTATATGTATGTGTTTTGTTAATATTTTATAATGATGTTTGTATTCTATTTTGTTTTTTGTAAACGGGGGCTCGATAAATTAGAGTATAGCCTTAGCGGTCCCTTGCATGGGATGCCTTTCTTGTACAGTGACCGGCTGGTGGAGTGCCTTCAGTGTTACCAGCAGATCTTTTATGCGGATCAGGGGTGAGTCTTCTTTCAGCCAAGTTGTGGTCTTGATTTTGTGGTCATGATTCGGCTCTTTGGAGTCCGCTGGAGCCTGTGAGCAATGAATATCTAACTTACCAACTTAGAGAGAGAGAGACAAGGTAATAGTTCACAACAACAATCTTATTGTGCATGTGACAGGCGAATTACAGCTAATTTTCTTCCTCGTATGCTGTGTATCACAAGATTATTAACGACTTCATTTCACGGCATAGTAAATTTAATTCTCTTTGTTTCTCTGTCTGTCTCTCTTTTTGTCTCTGTCTCTCTCTCTGTCTTGGTCTCTGTCTGTCTCTCTCTGTCATGTTTTCTTCTATATTTATCAACTCAAATGTCAAGAGTGCGTGCATGCCATACTAATGTCCTGTAAGATAAGAACACTTTGAAATGAATCTTGCAGGAAAACTTGTTTCTGTCATTCATTCTTGTTTCTTTCTTTCTTCTTCTTCTTCTTCTTCTTCTTCTTCTTCTTCTTCTTCTTCTTCTTCTTCTTCTTCTTCTTCTTCTTCTTCTACTTTCTTTCTTTCTTTCTTCTTCTTTCCTCCTCCTCTTCTTCTTCTTCTTCTTCTTCTTCTTCTTCTTCTTCTTCTTCTTCTTCTTCTTCTTCTTCTTCTTCTTCTTCTTTCCTCTTCTTTGTTTCTTCTTCTTCTTCTTCTTCTTCTTCTTCTTCTTCTTCTTCTTCTTCTTCTTCTTCTTCTTCTTTTTTTTTTCTTCTTCTTCTTCTTCTTCTTCTTCTTCTTCTTCTTCTTCTTCTTCTTCTTCTTCTTCTTCTTCTTTTTTTCTTTCTTTCTTCTTCTTCTTTCTTTCTTTCTTCTTTTTTTTTCTATCTTTGTTTCTTTTCTTCTTTCTTTTTCTTTCTCTCTTTCTTTCTTTATTTTATTTCTTTATTTCTTCTTCTTCTTCTTCTTTTTCTTCTTCTTCTTCTTCTTCTTCTTCTTCTTCTTCTTCTTCTTCTTCTTCTTCTTCTTCTTCTTCTTCTTTCCTCTTCTTTGTTTCTTCTTCTTCTTCTTCTTCTTCTTCTTCTTCTTCTTCTTCTTCTTCTTCTTCTTCTTCTTCTTCTTCTTCTTCTTCTTCTTCTTCTTCTTCTTCTTCTTCTTTCCTCTTCTTTCTTTCTTTCTTCTTCTTCTTCTTCTTCTTCTTCTTCTTCTTCTTCTTCTTCTTCTTCTTCTTCTTCTTCTTCTTCTTTCCTCTTCTTCTTCTTCTGGCAAGATAAAAGTGGCAATTTTTCACTGTCCATTTTAGCAGTATGATTGCTCTGGTGGTTCAGTGTTGATTTAGGTCCCTACCCTTGTGCCTTGCCATGGTTATCTCCGTCTACCCTATCGTCAATGGTAAGTGTAGACGTTAAACTTCAATCTTCTCTTCTGTTCTCTCTTATTCTTCTTCTTCTTGCTCTTGTTCTTCTTCTTGATTTTGATACTATTACCTTCAGTCCTATGTCCTAATACGGTTGTTAGTTCATCTTATTCCGAGAGGACATTGTGTTTCATTAAGAAAGAAGAATATTGATTTACTAAGGCTGAAAATGAAGGACGTTTGCTTGTTATTCCATACTTATAGCTGCAAGCAGACTTAGCGCCGTCACTCAGGGGTTGAGCGTGTTCACCATGCACAACGAGGACACAGGCTCCAACCCCGTGGTGGCCAGGATTTTCACTTCTACCATAGCAGTAGGATTGCTCTGGGGGTTTAGTGAGTTTCTACCTCCTCTTCCTTGGGATGGCTATCTTCGTCTGCCCTGTCGCCTATGGTGGGTGTAGCGGTTAAACTTCAGTGTTCATGCTCTCCTTGCGCTCCAGTCGCATGTGGTATATAGTTATTTCATACTACTGCCACACGGAGCTGGGTTTGTTTACAGTTAGACTGAAGAAGTTTAATTTTACAGTGTAATGAAACTTAACCGGCGACAGCCATTATTGCCTTGTAGTAAACTAGAGCGTTGCTATCAATCGCTGTTTTGCAGTCGTGAAGATGTGAATGTGTGTGTGTGTTTCCTTAAGACTATATATGTGTGTGTGTGTGTGTGTGTGAGAGAGAGAGAGAGAGAGAGATCTAGAACTAAGGTGGAGGTAGTACTCCCTACTGCAAAATGCGCTCAATTGTGGGTTTATGTGGAGAAGCGCCTTGGGCTGCTTACTGACGTGGAAAGTCTGCTATATTAGAATTTAACATACTAGTATTTAATGCCCCGTAATGTGGAAGAACTATAAATAACATTTAAAGTGAGTCTGAGGCCTAGTATTGCAAGGGAGGAAGAGGGAAGGAGGCGCCGGGGAGGGGGGGGGACAATCTATAAAATGTTTTATTCATTGATTTTTATATGTATCCATGTTTTTGCCAAATTTGAATTTGGGCGTTTAAAATGTCGTAATCTATGACCAGTCCATAGTTAAGGTTTTTAGAATTCCGGCACAGGCGCGCACAAAACAAGCGCAGCAGATCGTGTCCAACAAGCCTTAATACGTTGCTGTTCGTTGGTTAGTTATTGTATATAAGATCCATCGGACTGCATGATTAGCCAGGGAAAACGCATTCTGTGCCTGTAGCTGAAGTGATGCTTAAATAACGGCTCGTGTGCGTTTGAAGCCCCGTGAGGTTACAAAGGACCCCAATGACTTGTTAAAGTGCCTACACGCCCATCGGAGTGCTTTCACCTCAATACCTGATTCGGATCAATTAACTGTTGTATGATCATACTATATCCAGTGTAACAGTACGATGTTTTTCTCACACTCACATTACATTAGCTCAAACTATTGTAATAATAATGCAGGATGCTAAAAGGCGGTTTTCTTCAATGAAACTCAAAGAGCGGCCATCTGACCAAATCGCTATTAAACTAAAGAAGGCTGACGAGAAATCCATTTTATTTTTTGAAATTTAGACTGGTCACAGTGAAACATCAGTAGCCAAAGAACTTGAATAAGTAGTCTGGTCACAGTGAAACATCAGTAGCCAAAGAACTTGAATAAGTAGTCTGGTCACAGTGAAACATCAGTAGCCAAAGAACTTGAATAAGTAGTCTGGTCACAGTGAAACATCAGTAGCCAAAGAACTTGAATAAGTAGTCTGGTCACAGTGAAACATCAGTAGCCAAAGAACTTGAATAAGTAGTCTGGTCACAGTGAAACATCAGTAGCCAAAGAACTTGAATAAGTAGTCTGGTCACAGTGAAACATCAGTAGCCAAAGAACTTGAATAAGTAGTCTGGTCACAGTGAAACATCAGTAGCCAAAGAACTTGAATAAGTAGTTTGGTCACAGTGAAACATCAGTAGCCAAAGAACTTGAATAAGTAGTTTGGTCACAGTGAAACATCAGTAGCCAAAGAACTTGAATAAGTAGTTTGGTCACAGTGAAACATCAGTAGCCAAAGAACTTGAATAAGTAGTTTGGTCACAGTGAAACATCAGTAGCCAAAGAACTTGAATAAGTAGTTTGGTCACAGTGAAACATCAGTAGCCAAAGAACTTAAATAAGTAGTCTGGTCACAGTGAAACAACAGTAGCCAAAGAACTTGAATCGCTTTCGTTGAACAGTGCGGCGTTGTCGTTTTATGACTCATAATGTTTTTCCCCATGTGGAATATTCAGTCGGCGGGAGACCTGACTCAGTCCTTGGGTTTAAAACACGCTCTCATTGCTTGCTATGACGTTTTTCTTGTCCTTGTTTGGTCAAATAGCCAAATTTATATTATGTATCGGACGGATGCAGTATGTTCAGGTGTTGCAAATTGATACATCTTCAGTTATGTGAGAAATGTTTATTTGAAAGATTATACCGTATTTACCTTATGTTCCTCCTTTTTTTCTTATCAAGGCCAGCTTCACGTCAGTGTTTTATATTACGAATATTACTTTATAACACAACTGCCAACCTCCTTCGTCTCCTATAGATTTCAGTCCGTCCTTGTCAATGGCATCCGCTAAGACCCGGTGGAATTCACTTGTGGAGCAAGGGTCTGGGTTGGGGCCTGTTCTGTTTACCTTCTATACTTCCCCTCTTTCAGCCATCATCCAGGGTCATCAAATTGACCATCATTTCTATGCCGATGACTCTCAACTACAAGACTAACCTGACAATGTACATTCACTGTTAACTGCGACTGTTACACTGACATATCAAATTGAATAGGTAAACGCCAAAAACACTCACCGCTACACACTCCTCTGAGTCTTTAACCTGTCAGTACCAGCATATCTCTTGGAAATAGTAAATCAACCTTTCTTCTTCAGTGAAAAATCTTGGGTCCATCTTTGACTACAACTTATCAATGCCATTTCCAAAACCTGTCAAGCCTGTACTGTTATTTTCACATACGCCGTATTTTATTTTCACATACGCCGTATTTCCTTCCTTCGTATCTCATCGCAAAAGCAACAAAAACTCTTGTATCGTCTCTGGTTCTGTTAAAACTTGATTACTACAACTCTTTTGTCTCCGGCCTTCCTTCTTCATCTACACAGCCACTACAGCGCGTTCATCTACACAGCCACTACAGCGCGTTCATCTACACAGCCACTACAGCGCGTTCAGAACGCAGTGGCTAGATTAGCTCTTAGAAAGAAGAAAGCTGAGCACATCACTCCTCTCCTGCACTCTCTTCGTGGCTTCCTCTTATCTCATTACGAATTGAATACAAAATCTGCCTCTTACGCTACAAGTGTCTCTCTGTTTCTGCACCATCATAACAATCTGACTGCCTCTGACTGCCTTGTCCTCTATAGTCTACAATAGTTAGTTAGTGTTATTCATTGCTTACAGGGTCCAGCGGACTGCAAAGAGCCGAATCAGGACCACAAAATCAAGGCCAGAACTTGGTTGAAAGAGGACTCTTCCTTGATCCGTATAAAAGATCTGCTTAAACAACCCTAGTGGTAACACTGAAGGCACTCCACAAGCCGGTCACTTTACAAAAAAGGCATCCCACGCAGGGGGACACTGAGGTCTAATTTATCGAATCCCCGTTTACAAAAACAAAATAGAATATAAACATCAAACATCATTATACAATATTAACAAAACACATACATTGCTAAATAATAATACCATAGAAAACCCTAGTGATCATTTGGCAGAAAGCGTCCAATATCCCCAAGCTGGCCCAACAGGCCCCCATACACAGACGAGGAGTTTTGGGAGAGTTTTCTAGAAAAAAGAAGAAGATAGAAGATTATATAATAACAGATTAGGAACGAGAAAGAACAAATGAGAATGATAGTGTTACGTTGAAATGCGAAGGATAGTATGTCTGAAACGCGCACGATAGATCTAATCGCTTCGCTTTGCAAAGTATTCAATAATAGAGTGTATTTACCTTTGATTTGAGTTTGCGTTGTTGTTAGAAGAAGCTTTGTATAACATTGGTAATTTTTGTTGGTCGATATTATTGGAGAATTCTCTAGATCTGCTTTTTTACTATCGATCGAAGTTTCGCGATATTTGAGAACATTCTTGGACAGAAAGAATGTGGTATGACGTAAGTCAGTGATGGCAAAGTTTCATTTGATTGGTTGTAGTGCGTCATTCTGCCGTGTTCTAAATTGTTCTGGAGTATGAAGAGACTATATAAGTGCCACACTGTTTCAAAAGAGTTGTTGATAGGTTGTTGATAGTTGAGAGTTGAGTTGAAAGTAAAAAGTGGAGAGTGAAAAGGCGATTGTATGCAGTTGTTGATGAACGCTGAATAAAGTTTGAAAACTACATACGAAGACTTTGCCTTGTTGCTGAGTGAGCAGGCTGCGTGGATAAACGAACCTGAGTTACACTTTATCAATACTTCAAGCATCGGGGCTGAATCAAATACTGATAGAAAAACAACATCCAGTTGAGTGTAACAGATAGAATCAGTGGTAATTTAAAGCACTAAATTTCCACAAGTAGGGATACTATTTATACAGAAAATGCCGGCATCCCAATGAGGGATGTACATTCCATCTCGTAATCTCCGGTCTTCTGTACGTGCCATCTCGTAATCTCAGGTCCTCTTCTGCTACTCACACCCTCCTCCTTCCTCGCTCAAAACTTGTCTGCAGGTTCACGCTCTTTCTAATTTTTGGTCCAAGAACGTGGAACAAATTGCCTCTTTGTATTCGCAGCAAGCCTACACTCTGCCTTCAAATATGCTCTCAAAATTCCTCTCTTACCGCCCGTGATCCATCCAATTTGACCAACTCCGCGTTTATTTTGATTTGCTTCTTCTCGTACTTGATATCTTATGTTCTTGCATATCAAGGATGTATGAGTGTGTGTCAAGGATGGGCAAGTAGCGAGAGTAGCGACTACATTTTGTAGTTTCGCTACTATTTGGAGTAGTTTGTAACGATCCAAACTACATTTTGTAAAAAGGTAGTTGTAAAGCAGCGAACCACTAATTTGTCAGTAGCGAAGTAGCGAAAATGTGTTTTTCGCTACGCTACTTTCCTTGCCATGTGACTTGCACTTTCAGTCAAGCCGAAGCGAGTGCTGTCTCGCGCGAGATTGATCGCTCGCTCAGCGAACGAAAGCATGATTGTGATAGGCTGAAAGCAAAAGCCAGCCACGTGACTTTCAAAAGCGTGCGTCAGTCATCTCAGTCTTTGTTCGGGCAAATCAAGCACAGAACGCACAAATTTTAGACCGCAGAAGATGAAGAAACTTCCAACTTTGTTTAAACCACATGTAGAATTTTTTCATTTCAAAGAAGAAACGGAAAATGCATTTATATTTAAATTCAAGTACGGATGCAATGAGTATTCAGCGAGCAAGACGACAGCATCCAATCTAAGGCTTCATCTCAAGTCTGCCTGTACAACCTTATGGCTGTATTTATGTTTTGTATCAGACATAACAGAGTACATATAACTTTTTTCTTCTATTTTTGACTGTTATTATTAATTTATTATTAATAATATATTTTTTTAATTTTGCAAATGGTATATTTATACCATACATAATGTATTAAGTGTGCTCCTATATAATGATCTTGACTTGCAATGTTATCAATAACAAATTTTGTAGTCTAAGGAAATATTTTGTTGTTGTTTTTTCTGATGAAGAGCATAAATCATTAAAAGTATTTCTTTATTTCTTTTTTCTTGTCTTTTTTTTTCTTAATTTACTTACATTTAAAAAATACTTAGCAGTCCCAGTTGTGATTACAGTTTTAGAAAAAAAAAAGTAGTTTGAAAAGTAGTTAGCTACTTTTTTTTAAAGTAGCGTAAAAGTAGCGAACTACATTACTTCAAAATGTAATTGTAAAGTAGCGAACTACTTTTTTTACACTAATGTAACTGTAGTGTAGCGGACTACTTTTCAAAAGTAGTTTGCCCATCCTTGGTGTGTGTGCATGTTGCGAAAGTGTTGGTATGTGCCTATAGTAAACTATTATTATTATTATTATTATTATTATTATTATTATTATTATTATTATTATTATTATTATTATTATTATTATTATTATTATCCTATCCTATCCTGTCCCGCAACCCGTAGGGGCACCACAGATGATCGTTTAACCAGCATACTCCATCTTCCTCCGTCCTCAGCAGCCCTGATGGCTTCGCTCAGTGTCAAACCAGTCCAGGGAAATTCCTTATTTTCACTTTGCGGATATGTTAACTACTGCTAAGCATGTTAGATCACTTGTATTTGTACTTTAGATCACTTGTATTTGTACTTTAGATCACTTGTATTTGTACTTTAGATCACTTGTATTTGTACTTTAGATCACTTGTATTTGTACTTTAGATCACTTGCATTTGTACTTTAGATCACTTGTATTCGTACTTTCTCAAAGGTCAAAATCGTTGTGCTTCACCATTGTGTAAACAACTTTTGTGCTTTATCTAAATGGTCGGCTGATTCCAATTTGATTGGTTATGATAAGTTTAGGATGATGTGTGTCAATGTCTTGAAATACATGTGAATGACTTACCATCTTGTTTTCCCTCGCGAGTTCGTCATATCCGCACTTCCTGGGAACTGACAATTGATACTCAAATAGTAACAAATTGCTATCATGTTTATAGTTTCCAGCATATGACATCTGTTTTTTTTGTGTTGTTGTTGTTGCAATATATCATATGTCATCTGCTGGATTTTAAGTTTTGCCTTCAAAACACTCTTTCTCAGTCAGTCATGCATGCATAAGGAAAAACAACATGAGAATTTTAAGTGGCAGTGCGATATCAAAAATCCGGTATGAAAGTATCGCCTAATAGTAATATGAGATATTAAGACTTCCTGCTCTGCTTAGACAACTCGCAAGGCACAAAGTATAAATGATGTGGTCTGATATAGCGCACATATCAGCTCAAGTAGCAGATGAAGGCGCTGTCAGAAACTAGATGGTAGACGGCGTTGTTATATTTTGAGCAAACACGTTTGCACGACCGGTGAGCTTGGCCGTTAAAAATGAGCAAAAGAGAGACAGTTTTGAGAGCTGAGCGCGCGCGCGTATGTATGTGTGGAGTTATTGCAGTTTAGGTTGTAATAATAATAATGGTACAGGATGCAGTCAATATAAAACTTTCAAAAATAAAAATTCGATTTTCTTCCGTCTTCTAATAGCGATCTTCTTGCCTTTACACCATCTGTTTGAGTGATGTATGTATATTTGGTGTGTGTGAGGGTAAATGAGACAGGTGAGCGTGTATGTTGGTATAGATCGCCGCGCTTTGAGCCTTGGGGAAAGGCGCGTACATAGCATCCTGTATTATTATTATTAGTATTATTAGTATTATTATTGTTATTATTATTATTATAGATCAACCACCGCTACACCCCGACAGACAACGTCTCCGTCGGTGTCATAATTTTGTAAAGTAATAACGATAATAATAATATCTAATAATATTTAAATATAATATATGATAATAATAATAATAATAATAATATAAAGATATATATATATATATATATATATATATATATATATATATATATATATATATATATATATATATATATATATATATATATATATATATAAAGTTTTATCTGTAGCAATTTTAAAACGAGAACTTGGAACATTTCTAAACGTCATCTAAACATTACAATACTTTGTTTCATGGAAATTAAAAAAGAAAGAATGAAAGAAAAGAGAAAAAGTACAGAAAGAGAAAAAGAAGAAAGAGAAATAAGAAAATTAAGAAAGAAACAAAGAGAAAAAAAAAGAAAGAAAGCGAAAGAAAGAAAAAGTTAAGTTCTTCAAAATTGAATGTCGTCACCATACCGATATTAGACACATGAAAGAAAGAAAGAAAGAGTAACAATAAAGAAAGATAGAAAGAATGAATGCTAAAGAAAACTTTTAAAAAAAGAAATGAAAGAGAACAAGTCCAGGAAGAAAGATGAAGAGGCTGGTGAAGGTAACGAACACGTGACATTAGAACAAAAACACAAGAAGGAAAACGCTTCAATGTTTTTGTAGCTTCAAGTTTACTTGCCGACGTAGCACACATTTTCACATTTTGTTATAGAAGCAATTAACAAAATCTTGTGGAACACTAAAGTATTATTATTATTATTATTATTATTATTATTATTATTATTATTATTATTATTATTATTATTATTATTATTATTATTAGTTTGTTTTATTATTATTTTAAATTATTTTTTAAATTTTTTTTTTTTTTTTTTAAATTATCGTTATTAAGTAAATAAGGTTTATTTAAAAAACAACAAAAGGAAATAAGACACGAGACATGGTTAAAAATAATATTAAACATAGTGAAATAATGTCAGCTTAAAAAGCAATATAAAACTGTATACACACACACACACACACACCCACACACACACACCCACCCACACACACACACACACACACACACACACAACCTGATGCACACACACACGCACGCATGCACGCGCACTCACACACACCCAAACGGACCATATTTGTTATTGTTGTTGTTGTTGTTGATAATGATGATAATGAATAGTGTGGACCAATTGTGCAAGCTTATTTCTAGGGTGCAAATGTAGAACATAGGTAATAAACTTTGTACGCTTTATATATTAAACGTTAGACACTTCAATCGTTACGCGTCAATGTAATAGTGATCTCTCTGCCTTTACATCCACTTGTTTGAGTGATGGATGTGTATTTGGTGTGTGTGAGGGTGGATGAGACAGGTGAGCGTGTATGTTGGTATAGATTTGGGGAAAGGCGCGTATAGCATCCTGTATTATTATTATTATTATTATTATTATTATTATTATTATTATTATTATTATTATTATTATTATTATTATTACGCCCTCCGCCGTACTCGGTATAGGATTGTGTAATAGCTGCCGAGATTTGTGAAGTACTCGGCTATAAGCTACGCGGTGTGGACCAATTGTGTAATAGCTGTTGTGCAGTTGTATATACATGCTGTTGAACTTTGATCAAATTATGTATTAAAAGTTGTACAGTGTATGTATTAAACTTGTGTACATATTAAATAAATGCTTGATGAATACTTATAACATCTTATTATACACGATATAACGAGAGGGATAGATTTGTTTACATCATCTTACGATGGAAGCTAGAAACAGCCGTTATTAAATATCTGTGGAGAAATATAAAATAAAATATGATACTAAAGCAACACAGCTTAGGTAGAAACTGCGAAAAATTACACTAAATGATCTGATGGCGCGCACACACACACACGCACGCATGCACACGTAGCTGTGTCACCGAGGCTTACATTTACCGTTTGCCACAAACACACACACAAAGAGAGAAAGAAATAAAGAGAAAGAGAGAGAGAGAGAGAGAGAGAGAGAGAGAGAGAGAGAGAGAGAGAGAGAGAGAGAGTCGGCATTTCTCTTAAAACCTGTCGATTGCAGAACAACCGACAAACGGAATTGGAGATACATGTCATGAAAGGAAAAGCCTGTCGTGGTATTACATGCTATGTTGATCCAAAAAGCTTTGAACAATCCACTATTTATACATAAGCCAAGTTTTCAGGGCAATAAAACTGAACAAAGCAAGTCTTGGTCAAAGAACAGTCAGTGCTCTTGCTTTACATTCGCCACGTGGCTCGGTCGATTCGCAGCTAATCAAGAAGAATCGGGCGATGAACCGGTAACGAAGCGGGCAAAGTTCGCGTTGGGGGAAAAGCAATCAGTCAGGCGCTGTCTGAGGATAACTTTTCACCTCTTCGGAGAAAGAATACGTCGTCCATTTTGATGAACCGCTTCGCACTTGATTACGGATATGGCCCGATCGTGAACTTGTTTTTTCCAAACTAGTTCCTGTCATCCGCCAAAAAAGGCCATCACCGAAGTCGAGCGAAGCTATCCGAGTCGAGCGAGGCTATCCGATGTTGCAGGCCTAATAATTGTATTCAGCTAGTGACGCTTCTTCGCTGCGCGGTAACTGACTTATAATATATAATGTAGATTAGGCCCATGTATATAACAGTGTCTACTTGATTCCTATCCTATCCTATCCTGTCCCATAACCCGAAGGTCGTAGGGGCACCACAGATGATCGTTTAACCAGCATACTCCATCTTTCTCTGTCCTCAGCAGCCCTCATGGCTTCGCTCAGTGTCAAACCAGTCCATTCTCGAATGTTGTCCTCCCACCTCTTTTTCGGTCTCCCCCTTCTTCTACCTCCTTGCACTGTGCCTTGCAGAATGGTCTTTGCAAGGCCTGATGATCTGGTGACGTGGCCATACCATCGGAGTTTCCGTTTCTTCACCACTGTGAACTTGTGAGTCTACTTGATTCACGGCAGGAAATTGTGAATGCTATTATTAGCCTACTGCTGAGAACTAACAAAAGCAATGCAAGGGATGCAACTAGTAAATATGGTCGATAATAATTATACTCATCTTAACAAAGTACATCATTGCGAAATGCTAGTCTATGTAAATCGAACAGAATTAGAAGCAACAGCGACCGTTTTTAATGTTTAACTAGTCTGTTTGACTAGTCATAGTCATGCAAGCATCATTTCGTAACACATCGGAGAGCTTCGTTCGACTTCGGTGATGGCCTTTTTCGGCGAATGAGTGGAACTTGAAGTTTGCGGCCCGATCACGTGGCGGCTTAACCCGGGAGGAAGAGAGCGATGGGGCGGAAACTATCGTCTTCGTTAATTTGTACTATTGGGTGAAGTTTGCGCGATGTTGAGATTAGCGGAGGGTTGAGCAACAATTTCTGGGGCCACAGCTAGAAGAAAGTACGCTGTATAAGAACAAACCGTTCAAGTTTGTATCTTCACTGTCGGTGAATTCCATTGTCATGTCTGTGGCTCGGTATAGCAGGAACTCACATACGTAGGTGCGAATAATCGCTGTCTATAATTTTGATTCTCGGTGCGTCTCTTTGTACTTCATCGTACACGTTCTTCACTCTTCCGTTCAAATGGCTGTAGACGTTGAAGTCTGTCTGTGCTCCTGCGCATTTTCGCTGAGCTGCCCTTCCCGTGAAGTCCAGACTGTTGTAGGTGTGGTCATTGGCTCCTGCAGCAACTGCTACAGTCTTTCGTGCAGCCTTGCCTTTGGGTCTAGCTGCACCTTTGCATCCAGGTCTGGGTCTTGCATTGACGTGCAAGTCGAGAGGATCTATCGACGAACACGACGAGTGAGGCGGTCCATCTGCTTTAAGCAGACTCATCTGATGAACATTCGTAGAAAGTACAGGACAACTTTTGTTGATGTCTTCCTTTCCTTCATTCGGTTTGAGATAGACGTTGGCCCCGTGTTGTCGCTCATTGTAGGCCTTCATAGAAAGAGGAGAGATTGCAGGTTGGCTGCAGCTCAGGCGACACTTGTCTGGATCTAAGCGAAAATGGCGTTTGACTGTGGGATGCGGTTTGTTTTCACGATCGCCACTAGCGTCGGAATGGAATGGCAGGTTGACAACTTCGTAAGGGCTGGTGGTGTAGCCTTGTCTGGCGCCGTTATTCTCCAGACTCGGTCCGGAAGACATCGCGCGGACGTTGCTGCCAGGTTGTCTGGTTTTGTTCACCACAGCATAGAGAGCTAAAGGGTCGACAGCAGCTGCAGCAGCCGATGGTGAGCTCTGCTGATCTTGCAATGGCGTTGATGCGATCCCTGCATTCCGAGTTTCGTTGTCTTGAAGACAGCTCACGGACTGTGGGCATTCGCCAAGCTCGGTCATTTCGTTGTCGCCTCTTCGTGTAGGATTAGCATTTTGTACGGCTGATTCCGGTTGAATTGCACGGCCATTCTCTTCACCATAGAGACTGAGATTCCTCTTGCTGCGCCCAAGCTCGCGCTTTTGCTTGATCACAGTCACTGCCAAGATCAGTACAACGATGAGGAGAAAGAAGACGATCTCGCCTAGAATGACGCATTCCAATTTTTCCGTTATGTATTGCTCCATTTTTTCTAGTAGCGTGGGTTCCTTGGTAGTCGTAGTTTCGCTTGTTGATGAAAATATATTTGTTGTTGATGAGAATGTTGACGACGTTGTTGGAGGTATTGTAGTTGTTGTTTTATCTGATGTTGAAGATACTTCTGTTTCCGTTGTTGATAGAAATGTTGTTGTTGATATTGATGGAGATGTTGTTGATGTTGGTGGACATGTCGCGGCCAGTAGCAGTAGTAATGCTGTTATCTGCATGACGCATGATCTGAAATAAAAGACGCTTGTTATATGGAGGACCTGTGGAAACATCGAGAACAATATAGCGCGCGCCATGGGCGGATGGAGCGAGACCCTATATTGACCTGCGCCTTGAGCAGCTCTCAAGCTGGAAAAGCGCTGTAGAAGAACGATATATATATATATATATATATATATATATATATATATATATATATATATATATATATATATATATATATATATATATATATATATATATATATATATATTAACACCGTCATTGTCTGAAGTCTGAAATCACCTAAATTCTCAAAATGGTGGGACAGTTTAATAAATAATTTTAAGATAAAAAGAAAAGAAATAAAGAAAGAAATAACAACTTAACAGTTACTAATAAAAACGGAATAGTTCCTGAATTCGCGAACTTTCGGTTTTTCCCTTTTACTGTTATTAGCTTACAAGACATTTTGCCTTGCACGTGTTCCAAACTGAAGAGGAATATTATATCTTCCAAATATTTTCACATTATTGGTGTTGTGTTTTTTTGTGTGTTGTATTTCAAGACGTATCTGGTAAAACTTTGAAAAAGTCGGAAGTAATCCTATCCTATCCCCTAATTCGAAGATCACCAGTTTCCGATGGCGCTGTTGTGGATGATTGCACTGGTATCCTGGTCATACAGGCTTTTGATGACCTCAATAATTTTTGGACTGATGTTGTATACTCTCATGGTTGTCCACAGAGCTGCATGCCAGACTCGGTCAAACGCTTTCTACAAACACATGATATAGATGTTGTTGGTGCTGTAGGTATTGATCGCAGATTATTCTGAGATTGAAAATCTGCTCCGTTGTACTTAGCCCTGAAGATGTAGTATGCTTGTTAAACGATTATCTGTGGTGTCCCAACGACCTTCGAGTTACGGGATAGGAGAGGATAGAATGATGCGTAGATAATCATGTTCATCTTACAGTGAAATAAAAACGTTATATTGCAAACGAATTATTCTATCAAACAATTGCAGAAGATAAAGTAACAGCAATACTGTTAAATATTAAAAATAAATATACATTACCAATTCGTGAAAGGCATTGAAATTCATTTTCCTTTACAATTGAATAAGCAATCTTTGAGGCGTAGGATGTTGCCTGGCGGAAGCCATTAACATATCATAACACATTTTATTTTCCACACAATGACTTGAAAACAAACTAGGCATACAACAAAATTAGAACACGTTTTATAACAAGAAATGGCAACTGTTTCCATGAAATGATTTAAGACTGTTTTAAGCAAGCAAACGATCAAACCAGTAATACAATATGGCAAATGCAGAAACCACCTTACTTGCAAGTTGTTTGTTTCATATAGTGCTATTCCTCACAATAATGCTTTCGAATTTGATAAACAGTTTCCTATTGCTTTCCTGACACGTTATATGGATACTTGAGTAACACTGAAGGGACACACACTTCTTTACAAGGAATAGAAGACTGCTGCCAAATCCAATAATATGAACAGGAAGCTAATTGCACTTAACTTTGCTTCGTATTAACAATTTGATGACGAAGACAAAGCACAATAGGGTGAAATTTAATTTAAAATCTATCTATACAGACGTACGCGTGCACACATACACACAAATCCACACGCCCACACATATTGCACACACACAAACACGGACGCATTCTGAACTGTTAGGAGCATCAATTGTATTTGGCAGTGGATTTTGTTCCTTAGGTCTTGCATTATGATAACTTTGTAATAATAGAATACCTGTTGTGCGAATAGCTTTTAATTCGTTTAACTAAATACACTTTCTGCTTTTTCATATCTTCCTCTTTCCTGTCAGCACAATCGTCTTTATTCTATGTGATTGCGGATGGATTGTTTGCGCTAATGTCAAAGGATGTCACACACAGGCAATTAACTGTGAATATATATTGGGTATAAATAATATTTCCACTTTGTGGAAATTTAGTACTTTAAATTACTACTGTTTCCATCATTCTCATTTGTTCATTCTCGTTTTTAATCTGTTCTATCAATCTACTATCTTCTTCTCTAGACCGGTCACCAACCTTTTCTCTTGAACATTCTCCAAAACTTCTCATTTGTGTATGGAGTCTGTTGGGTCAGCTTGGGGATATTGGACGCTTTTTGCCAAATGGTCACTATGGTATTATAATTTAGCAATGTAGGCATTTTATATTTATGTGCTTGTTAAAATCGTATAATGATGTTTATATTCTATGTTGTTTTTGTAACCGGCGGTTCGTTTTATTAGAGTACAGCTTCAGGGTCCCCTGCATGGGATGCCTTTATTGTAAAGTGACCGGCTAGTGGAGTTTCTTCAGTGTTACCATTAGGGTTGATTTAGCAAATCTTTTATACAGATCAGGGGTGAGTCCTCTTTCAACCAAGTTGTGGTCCTGATTCGGCTCTTTGCAATCCGCTGTACCCTATAAACAAGGTCTAACTAACGCTTGGGACGGCCCTATACGCTTACGTGTCCGGGGACGTTAATCTATTTTAACTAACTAACTTGGGACGGCTCGATCACGTCCTGTATCGACCAGCGCCTTGAACAGCTATTAAGCTGGACCAGCGCTATAGAACAGCGATTAATGTAAAAAAATTAAATGAGAAAGAGAAAGATCATTTGTTTGTTGTAATTACAACATAACTTCATTGGTAATCATGAACTGGTGAAGTCCAAAAACTTTTAGCTATGAAGTAAGTCGTACACTTAACTTATGAATGAGTGAATGAATGAAAATTTATTAAGCACATTTAAGCGTACTTAAATTGAGAATGTACAGTTGAATAAGACGTTTCAGTTTAACTGTTGTCCGAGTTGATTCTCTAACTCAAGTTCTCTCTATTTTTCTCTGTCTCTCTGCCTCTCCCTTTCCCCTTTCTCCCCGTCTTCCCTCCCCCTTCCCATCAATCTCTCTCTCTCTCTCTCTCTCTCTCTCTCTCTCTCTCTCTCTCTCTCTCTCTCTCACAATCTTTATTGTCCCAACAAACAGCAAGGTAAATTATTAGTCTCTGTCTCTTTGTGTTTCTTTCTGTCTTTCTATCCTCTTATACATGATTGGTGTGGAGTGGAGTGTGTGCATGTGTGGTATGTGCGTGCGCGCGTGTGTATATGTGTGCGTATGTGTGGGGTGCGCGCACGATCGTTTGTGCTTTGTCTTGCATGCCGCAGAGAGGAGGAGGGGAGGGAGTGGGACAGCCAGTGTGTGAGAGAGAGTGAGAGTTGGGGAGAGAGAGAATGTTAAACTGTACTTACACATGAACGATTCTGTTGTTTAGTGCGTCAGTGTGATTACTTGCAAATTCCAATGTATCCACACTTTATTTGTTTATTTATGTATTCATGTTGTACCCTGTGGGTTCGGGCACTGAATAGAATAGACCCAACGTTTCCCGGCGTGTCGTAAGAGGCGACTAACAAGGTGATGTCAAAGAGCTTATTATAGAAAGAGGGGGAACTTGGTACTGAATTGCGAGACGGAAGATACGAGTTACGCTCCCTTGTCGACATGCTAAAAATGGCTCGTGGCAGAAAGACAAAAGGCGACCGAGTAAAACAGGGCGGTGACTTTTGCACAGCCATCAATTGCCATAATGCCAGATGTCACAAGCGGACGATTAGCCCCGGCGCTGCTCGCGTCCAGTTTCTACTTTCTCGCCCGCTGGCCAAGCCACTTAAGCCACGCCCCTCGGGATAGCCCCTTGAAGCCCCAGAATAGTCCGACTCAAGGGTCAGTCTCACTCCGTCAGCCCGAGTAACTACACTGCCTGCCGAGGACACATCTGCATCTACGTTGCGACCCCTGAGCCTCGTCAATATTCTTGTGTTCCTACCCGTTCCTTGGTCAAGAACGGGCCCTTATACTGGGCTGCTACGAAGACTCAAGACCCGCTGCGTGCAACCCTTATACCCTGGTTGACACCGTGAAGCGTAAAAGCAGGAATCCAGCAACCGGTCAGCTACGTAGGCCGCTTGCAACCCAACCCCGATTACCCAAGAATTCGACCTAGTAACCTGGATTGGGAGACGGACGCCATCCGACTGGACCCTTGCGTCATCGCCATCCAGAATCCAGAGGCAACCACCGCCTACACCTATAGCAGCTAAGTGCGCACCCAGCGCACACCACAATTCTCGGAACATCTGGCTAACCACGCGAAAGCAGCCAGATACCCCCTTGCCCTATGATGACATCAGTCCTCAATCGCCCCAGTAACCCTCAGATAACTAAACCAGAATAACTCCTCGATACTCTGGACATTACCTGACCCTCACCAGTGACTCAGCCCTATAGCCTACCACCCACGCTTGACCTGTACCTATTTAATAAATTGTCTAGTATTATATTATAACATCCGACTTCCCCTTGTTCATATTCTCTACTAGTTTAGTTTGTATTCTTCTCGTCTGGCCTTTTGACTGTCTATCACTCTTTAGTACTCCCAGCATTATTTCCCTGAATGTCGCCGCAAGTTGGCCTAGTCAAGGGAGGCAACACAGCGCGGGGGAATAATTGCTGATCCTCATCCCCCAACCCCCTATATTCGTGACACCAGATACAAGAAAAGTTGTGTTGGCAAGTCCTTTTTCAAATTTCCAAGAGACAAAGAAAGGTAAATTGCAATTGAAAAACTTCATTTTTTGTGTTTATATAGGCCTAAACTAAGACCGCTGCAGTGCTGTTAGTTTTAAAACAATCGGAGAGCGGCTTGAATGATTCATGTTATACCTATGTGCTAAATCCAAAACAGTTTGCTTGCTGACAGTTTACGTTCAACAGGTCGCTCACTGTTTACGTTATTGCTAGGTTGTTTGACTATATTTGTGCTTATATTTCAAAAGATGTCAGATTGGCAGTTTGGCTTCGTCAAACTGCTTATGTTAACAAGTTAAATTAGACTAAATCTGTTTTCTCCTCGTGATCAAATACTGTGCAAGATAACCCCTTACCTAGGTACAAAAAGGGTCCTTGATCTGTTGTAATCCCTTTTCGTTTGAGTGTAAACGGGGAAAAAATGTAATGTAGAAACTCAGTCCTTGTTCTGATCTGTGAATTTCTGCGCATTAGATCTATATTGCGTGGAATGTTGTAGTCTAGGTTCTGATTGTTCTGTCTGATTAATTAATTATTTTCCATGAAGTGACTGATGTTATTAAGCCAGTGATGTGGGAGGTGAGAGGGTTGGAGGGTAGGGGGACACCTGATATAAATTAAATTCACACTATTAGTGAAACATTTTGTTATTGTTCTTTATAGTGATTAATTGATTGAATGACAGAGCGCTCTCTTCCCCCAACCCCTCTCTCTCTCTCTCTCTCTCTCTCTCTCTCTCTCTCTCTCTCTCGAACGATTACGGATTTACACAGTTTCGGATAAATGAAACAGTCTGTCATGCATATTTTAATTTTAAAAATATCTCTCGTTGATTAAAAAATAATAAATTCCAGGGCAGAAAACGAACCTATGACATACACACATAAGCAGCATAAAAGCACCTAATAAATGTCAATAAGTAAACATAACCAAAAAAAAAAAACGGACAGCAGTAGCGGAATGTTAATAATAATGATGGTTAAAAGTTTGGTTTTTGCAAACGTTGCCATAAAAATGTTCTTTTGCAATGGCATAGGCTCAATAAGTTACCACGCACAGATCGTTCATATAGCAGATGATGAAATATAGCCAGCCCGAGCAAAGGGAAATAATCCGTGAGAGCGTCTCGCATTTTTGTATAGGACATAATGGAAGTTCCCCCTCTTTCCGTAATAAGCTCTTTGGTGATGTCAGCCCGGCATCACTGGGCGATAGTCTTCTACACAGACGGGGCCAAGGTGAGCCACAATGTATTCGTGGATTTCGGCTGTGGCCAACAGTCTGGAGAGGATTGGGCACTGCCAGGTCTTTCTTGCCCAAGACACACTGCATGATGAAAAGAACCACTCACTCCATACCGGATCGGTCGTCGCCCCGGGTCACCAAGGACCACGCCTTCCGTTGGCCACCAGGACGGAAGTAATAAGTGTGCTACTGTGGACAATTTGACAGGATCCGCACGAGAGACAACATCGTCATAGGAACCTGGAATGTCAGGACCCTAACTGCGGAGGGAAAATTAGAAGAACTTGCCCACGAGCTGGACCATTATCGACGGAACATTTTAGGTATCAGCGAACTGGGCTGAAAAAGCCTAGGTGAAACAACGACCGAAAAAGGCCACACACAAACTTTATTTCAACGGAAGAGATGACAGGCACGAACACGGCGTTGGATTCTTGGTCCACAAAGACATTCTAGCCACTTTCATGGGTTGCCGCCCAGTCTCCAGTAGACTCGTTACCATCCGTCTGAGAGCAGCCCCTTTCAACTTCGCCATCGTCCAGGTCTATGCCCCAACATCAGACTATGACGACAGCGAAGTCGAGGATTTCTATGAACAGGCTGTCCTTGAACAAGTGCCGAAGAAGGACATAGTCATATTGCAAGGCGACTAAAATGCCAAGGTTGGCCAAGATGCGCACCACAACTGGGGAGACACATGTGGACCCCACTGCAAGTCTGGCATATGCCTTACAGAAGAACAAGAAGTCTTGGATTGATGGACAGAGTACGTACTGCTCTGACCTTTACAACCACACACCAAACGGATACCAATCAGTTCTAGCATATCCCCAGAACAGAGAAGAGGAAGAAACCATCCCAGTTCTCCGAGAAGAAGTTCAGGCAGCAGTGCAATCACTAAAGAAGGGGAAGTCAGCGGGAGTGGACAATATATCCGCGGAATTGCTGCAAGCCGGAGGGGAAGCGATGATTGAAACCCTCACCATTAGGCCTATATGTAACAAGATCTGGCAGGGGTCGTATTCAGAAAAGCAATACCTGCCGGTAATTTACAATGAGGAGGGGTAAAATCCTTACCTGCCGCTGGTTTGGACTTAGCTGGTATTTAGAGAAGTTGTAACTGCCCTAACTGTCAATAATTTCACCGACGCTACCCCTCTCCGGTAACTCGTACCCTTGCCGAGATAAAAATGGCGAATGCAATTGTTTTCGCAATGATTTTGCATCGGAGACAACGGAACTGCGTCTTACCCCCGTTGGGGTGCCGGGGGTTTCAGTATAAATAATATCCCCACTTTCTGGAAATTTAGTGCTTTAAATTCCCACTGTCGCTGTCTTTCTCATTTGCTCTTTCTCATTCCTGCTCTGTTCTATCAATCTGCTATACTATCTTCTTCTTCGCTAGACCAGTCACCTATCTTTTTTCCGGGACAAGACTCCTTTTTTGTGTATGAGATCTGTAGGATCAGCTTGGGAATATTGGACGCTTTCTGCCAGGTGGTCACTATGGCTTCCTATGATGTTATTATTTAGCAATGTAGGCATTTTATATGTATGTGTTTTGTTGATAATTTTTAATGATGTTTGTATTCTATTTTGTTTTTGTAAACGGGGGTTCGATAAATTAAGAGTACAGCCTCAGCGTCCCCTGCGTGGGATGTCTTTATTGTAAAGTGACTGGCTGGTGGAGAGCTTTCAGTTTTACCACTAGGGTTGTTTCAGCAGATCTTTTATGCGGATCGGGGGTTGTCCGGTCCTGATTTGGCTCGGAAGAGTCCGCTGGACCTAAAGCAATAATAATGTAATTTAATGTAATGTAACTGCGTCTTTCGGGACAGATGAAATCCTCTAAATATACTTGATGATTTAGAACATTACAGGAAATTTACATTTCAAAGAATCGACATCGTGCGAATTGTGGACGAAGTAGGAAAGGAGTTACAACATGCGAACCGGCATCGCCACTTCTTCCTTCACTGCAACTGTATTTAGCACTAGGTTTCCATTTCTATTTATTCCTGTGCCAGTAAAATTGCCGTAAAATACTTTCTTTTTGATGCTAGATGACCAAAGCGAAGTACGAAAGTAAGATGTTTTGGGTTTCCTCTTTCAATTCTAATTAAACGATATTTATTTTTGATGGGAAAAGTTGCTGGCGGCAGGGATAGCTCAGTCGTCAGAGCGCACGACTTGTGTACGTGCGACTCGGGCGACGTGGGTTCGAATCCTGACTTCAGTAAACTATATTGTGATTGCTGGATAGTAGTGGTCAGCGCTTTGAGAAGCTCTCCGACCTTGTAAGTGCGCTATATAAGAGTAATCTCTTTTTTTCTTTCTTTTTTCCTTTCTTTTTTCCTTTCTTTTTTCCTTCGTGTGATCCGTCGTATGCTAAGAAAGCTGTTGTGGCGTTGTCATCGAAGAGCGCATGCGTAATAGAGGAGGATTCAAATTTAGCTCGAGGTAGGGACCATGCGTCAGTTAGGCCTTTTTGAATACCAAGATAAGCTTACCGGCAGTTTTCTCCAAACCTGAGGTAAGATAAAACTACCGCAAGGTCTATACCTTGAGACAAATAACCTATCGAAGGGTTGCAAGCGGGTCTTTCTGAATACCGACCCTGGAGGTTTTCTTTAAAAATCAGTTATGTAGTTCTTGTATCTTAAGATGAATTCCTTAAATTATCCGGAGAGAAAGAGAGAGAGAGAAAGAGCGAGAGAGAGAGAGAGAGGGTGAGTTAGTTAGTTAATTAAGACTGACATTAACAAAATGTATTGCTGCTAATGTTGATATGGGATTCTCTGACCATAGACATTTGGCTGGCCTTCCTGAAAAATACTGAAATGTTACTTTGGTTTATAAAAGGAATTCTTATGAGTTCTGTAGGGCTTTTGACTATAATTGTTTTTTTCTTACGATGTTTACCGAGTTTAATCTCATAATGTTGTACCGTATTGTTCAAAGATGTATCCTTGTTAGATGCGATGTTTGTATTATTTCTTACGATAGGTAACTGTTTTATCTCATAATGTTTTATCACATTGTTTAGGTATTTATCATTGCGAGCGTATGTGTGTATGCGTGCGAGCGCTTAGAGCAAGTTTAAGTTAGGTTTTGCGCTATAAAAAATAAATTATTAGTATTATTATTAAGACGGTGAGGACGACATGCGACAACAGACTATAAAAATAGTTGGTGTGTATATGAAACAGTTGAGTTTTGTGTGGAAAGTGACATTTGACAGTGACTATGACAAAAGTCAATGAACTGATCACTTCAACACATGCTTTGTCCTGGATTTGTGTTGTCGTGGTTTGTGATGGATAGTTGGGGGTTTTGCTGATTTAATTCGGTTTATGAGGCGGCGGAATTGATTCTTTGGAATTATAAATTGCCTAAATCTGGTATGATCTGCACTTTGAAGAACTTGAGAAAGTGAGTGATAGTGATTCTGTGAAACCGACTAGGAATTTTTAATGATAGTTTTCATTTGTTAAAACTGTTACATTGTTAATAATTTCATTGTTCATAGTGAGTGTGTGTGTGTGTGTGTGTGTGTGTGTGTGTGTGTGTGTGTGTGTGTGTGTGTGTGTGTGTTTATAGTCTAAAATCACAATGTGTACAGACCTTAAATGAAATAAATGAAAGGAAATGAAATTGTGTGTTGTTTTTTTTCTCTCCCAATTCCGAGTCATCTTCTAATACATGAACGTGACTGATCAACTCAGATTTTGTTGCACATTGTTAATTTGAACTCAAGTTGAAAGATCTATTCAAATATCATAGCACATTGTTAGTTTCAACACATCGTCGGTGTCCATTCAAAACCTCGTAACTCCGAAAAAGTAGTTTTTGCAATCTTTTCATGGTTATGTCCCTTGAATTTTTGCTCTTTTTTTATCACAAGCTCGGAATTCATAGCTCAGTTAGAAAGCATCAGTAATACAAAATATCAAAACCTCGTATGTCCCAACAGGTCAAACGATTTGTATCAAAATCTCGTATCTCACTTACGAGGTTTTTATCATTTTGAATAAATTTCTAAAACCTTGTAACTCAACTTACGAGGTTTCATTCAAATAAATGACGCGCTAAGAAGTTGAGTTGACGTCACTTACGCGGTTTTTGTTATTGTCATGTGGAAATGTCAGCAGCTTCTGGTCATTTTTTCTACATTTTGGTGAGTACTGATGATACATGTTGTCCTTTTATTCAATCATAATTTCTTCTAGATTGATATTGTCCAGATCTTCTCCATATTACTCTTCAAGAATAAACGAACATGCACGTTATATCACACTCTGTGACTAAATCTGACACTGAATGAGTGCAGTCAAAGGCATACTGTGGCATAATTCTAAATAATTTACAAAAGAATACAGAATAATATTGTGTGTTTTTAGTTTTTAGTTTAATGCCCGTCACCCCTGCCAGGGTATGGGCCGCCAACAACAGCTCTCCAGAGTCCTCTGTCCTATGCCATTCTTTCTAACTGACTCCAGGTGTAGCCCATCTTGGTGGTGTCGGCCTCGAGGTCGCGTCGCCAGGTGTTCCTTGGACGTCCTCTCTTTCGCTTTCCATGGGGGTTCCACTTCAGCGCTTGCCGGGTGACGTTCGTCGCTGGTTTGCGTAGGGTATGCCCTATCCAGCCCCATCTCCTTTTCCTGATTTCATCTTCAGCAGGGAGTTGGCGGGTCCTTTCCAAAGGTTGGCGTTGCTGATGGTGTCGGGCCAGCGGATCTGGGGAATCCTTCTGAGGCAACTGTTGATGAAGGACTGGACTTTTTTGATGGTGGTCTTGGTTGTCCTCCATGTCTCTGCTCCATACAGTAAGACTGACTTCACATTGGAGTTGAATACCCGTATCTTGGTGGCCAAAGACAGCTCTCTGGAGGTCCAGATGTTCTTGAGCCGAATGAAGACAGCTCTTGCTTTGCCGATCCTAGCCTTCACATCCGCATCTGTGCCGCCCTGCTGATCAATGATGCTACCCAGGTAGGTGAAGGACTGCACTTCTTCCAAGGGACTTCCATTCACGATGACTGGTTCGGTACTGATGGAGTTGATCTTCAGGATCTTGCTCTTGTCCTTGTGGATGTTGAGGCCGACCTCCGACGATGTGGCCGCCACTGCATTTGTCTTCTCTAGCATCTGCTGTTGGCTATGGAAAAGAAGAGCAAGGTCGTCAGCGAAGTCCAGGTCCTCGAGCTGGTTCCACAGTCCATTGGATTCCGTTCCTACTTTCCCTGGTGGACATCTTCATAACCCAATCTATGGCGATGAGGAAGAGGAAAGGTGACAACAAGCACCGTTGTCGGACTCCGGTTTTCACTTGGAAGTTGTCTGTGAGTTGTCCGCCATGGATAACTCTGCAGGACATGCCGTCATAGGAGTTCCTGATCAGATTGACCATCTTGGTCTGGATGCTGTAGTGTCGAAGGAGCTTCCAGAGGGTATCTCGATCCACGCTGTAAAACGCCTTCTCATAATCGACGAAGTTGATATACAATGGCGAGTTCCATTCCAGGGACTGCTCCACGATGATGCGGAGCGTTGCTATCTGGTCCGTGGATGATCTATTCTGTCGGAAGCCTGCCTGCTCGTCTCGTAACTGTGGGTCGACAATATCCTTCATCCTTTCCAAAAGGACCCGGTTGAAGACCTTCCCAGGCACAGATAGAAGTGTGATGCCCCTGTAGTTGTTACAGTTGCTGAGGTCACCTTTCTTGGGAAGCTTGATCAGGTAACCTTCCTTCCAGTCTGCCGGAACATCTTCTTTCTCCCAGATCCTCTCAAAGAGTGGGTACAGCATCTCCACTGATGCTTCCAAGTCCGCTTTTAGAGCCTCTGCTGGGATGTCGTCTGGTCCAGCGGGCTTTCCGTTCTTCATCAGGGTGATGGCCTTCTTGATCTCTTCCTTGGTCGGTTTCTCACAGTTGATTGGAAGATCCACATTGGCTGGTTCAATGACTGGGGAATTCGTTGGTGCTGGTCTATTCAGAAGTTCATCAAAGCGTTCAGCCCATCTGTTCAACTGCTTGTCTATACTGTTCATGGTGTTTCCCTGCTTGTCCCTAACAGGTCTTTCTGGTTTGCTGAATGTCACTGCCACGACTCCCCCTGGGTGACACCACAAACAAACACCTTACACACGCAGACAACCCAGACAGAATGACAGTTTCCCGCAGACGTGAAGCGATGATAACACAACAATTATATATACAACTTTCAAGCTATTTATTCATTCATACCACACACTCATACACATATAACATTTACACATGAAACGAGAAAAATGGTGATGGAACAATCAATGGGTCGATGAACAATGAAATGGAAATGTCAGATGAACGGGGGTTGCTGATCAACCACGTCTAACTAACGACTGTGCAACGCCAGTGTCCGGGCACAGAGGGGGCAAGTGTCAAGAGGGGGACAAATAAAGAACGAGCCGACCTGATAGTAGGGTGTCCCCGTTGATGTCTCCGAAAGGTAGCTGCCTCCTCGTTGTGGTTGACGCTGGACTGTCGTTGTTAAATCCAGGCGCTGTGGTGTCGCCACTCCCTCCGCCGCTGACGATGACGATGATGATGATGATGACGCTGTAGTTGCGGTGGCCCTGCCGCCGTCGACGCCTCTCAGCCTGACTCCTCCTGTCGGCTACCTCGTAACGCCGAGGCTAGGTCCCGCAACAGACGTCACGATCACGCGGGAAAGATGGGGTTGTGGAACGATGAGGATGTTCACAAACGTGGACGTGGACGAATGGGTGGTGATGATGATGTGGGTCCAACGACCGGATGTCGTCGTCGTCGTCGCGCTGAAGAATTCGACGAACTTCCGAGCGACGAACAAAGACTTTCGAACCTGCAACATGCTTGCCGTATTGTTAATGTCAAGTCCACCCGATTCTGTCCCCCTCCCTCCTCACACTCTCCCCCCTTACTACACTAACTAATTCCTGTATCTTGAGGAAGCGCCACTGCTGTTCATTTCACTTCCCTTGACTACTTTTACTGTCACTTGTAATCAAACACATAATTCAAAAACTAAATGACATTATGAATGCATGAAATGAACAATGCTGCAAATGAATACATGAAATCATCAACACATTATCCATCTTGAGCAACCGCAACCTCAACAACAGCAACCACTTCCATCCTACCTTCATCACGCTTCACCCCCATTCTCCTCCCTCATTCTCCCTCCTTCAGTCGCACCCTTCCTCTCCTCAGTGCAACCATACTTCCCCCAGCCTCACGCACAGCTATCGTTCAACACCCCAAACAGCCGGCCATTGGTCATTAGCACAGTAAAAGAAGGTCACCATCACACTTACCCAACGGCTCGATTGTAACAGTACCTGTAGCTAGCCACTTTCCACTGCTTGCCTACACAGTACTCCAAGTAGGGTAAATCCAGTGCATAGTTTCCATTAGTGGACAATGCCTCACACTAAACTACCACACTGCACAAACTTTGCTATATTATAGCTGCACTCCAATCTGAGAGTTAAACTACAAAACACAGCACCTTTTCCAACTAGTATACTCTTTTTGGAACCAGTTACTATTATTCGTTAATAACTGTCCCCCCCCCCCCCCCCTACTTTTCCAGAACAACCAAAACACCCAGAGCAACAAAACAACCCGGTCTACACCGTAGCTCTGCCAAAACCTGTTCTGACTAACAGTGAACACATTCCCCAACACTGGCTGGCCAAACTATGCTGTTCAAAAATCACGCTTCCCACGCACATAACCATACATACGACACCGCGCAGTTACTACCCCAACTCATTAACTCTCCACCCACACTTACTACCTGATTTCACCACAGGCTGCCCTGTGACACACCCCCCTCTCAAGACGAAACTACGGAGAGTTCAAAACTTAATCTTCCACAGGGTCAGATCTGCTGAGGAAATCCGCCTCTATGTTGTCTCTTCCTGGAATCGGTCGAACTGTGAAGACATAGGCCTGCTACTGCATAGCCCATCGGGTGAGTCTGGCACTGTTGAGGTGCGTCCGTCCTCCAGATGAACTCCCTATCCAAGTTCGGTAGCTTTTCTACTGGCTCACTTGTCAGCGCTCTCTTCATGTCATCCAAGGCTTTCTGGCAGTCATCCCTCCTGTTGACCTCTCCCTTCTTCCTTACTCGCACGATCGGTGCTCTGTACGGCGATGTACACGACTCGGTAACCGCCAACTCCAGCATCGGTTCCACTTCACTCTTGGCGACTCCCATCTGCGAAAATGGTAGCGGATGCTGTCGGTTACGTTCAGGGCTGTCGTCGGTCGACATCACCTCGCACTCGTCCAGCGGCGGTGCTCTCTCATGTAGCGCAGATAGCTCCGTGTCTATCCGTATGTCTACTGGCCCTTCGCTCGCTCGTAGCGGTATCAGTGGTACAGTGCCCTGATAGCTGACGTCTGAGGTTCCCTCTGTTCCGGCCTGGTCCAACACGACGGCCACCGTCGGTTCTGGTTCTGCTCGGCGTTCCTCATAGCTCTTCCGCACGATCGTGTGGTACGGCTTCCTGTTCTTGCCGACTCTCTGCACACGCGCTTTCCTGATGCGCCCCTTGGGTGTCGTTCGTTGACATGCGTCGCATGAAGTACAGTACTTCCGGACATCGCGGCACATCCCTGGCCAGTAGTACTTGGTCCACACCTGATCTAGGGTCCCCTTGGCTCCTCGGTGTTCAGCCATAGGCGTGTCGTGTCCCACGCGTAGCACCTCCGGTCGAAGCTTGGTTGGTACCACCAACTGACTGCGATCCACCTTGTCCTGTCCTGTGTACTCGCGGTACAAAAGGCCCCGCTTCCAGACAAATGCCACTTGCCCTTTGCCTCGTTGCTCCTTCCCTGCCTTCCGGTCCGCTAGCTGTCGCACCTTTGCAAGTTCGTTGTCTTCCAACTGTAGTTGACGAATCTCCTTCGGCGTCGCGACGATGTTCATACTCGGTCCGACTACCAATGGTTCCGCAGCGTCTTGCTCCTTGGCTGGCTGCGCTCGCGTCCGCACCGCACAACACTCCGCTGCTCCCTCGACGAACACCGGCAGTGCTGTATCATGCTGCTGCTCCGTCTTCGCCCAGTTGCCGATCACCACTGGGTAGATCAAGTCCGGCACCACCACTACCTCCACTCTCCCGGTGTAGAACGGTGATTCGAACTGCACCCACGCTGTCGGCAGTGACTTGGATAGCTGGCGAATGGCGAATCCTACGCGCCGCGTGCGTCCTGTGTAGATAAGGTTGGCAACCTCTCCCTTCCGCAGGCAAATCAAGTCGGCCCCCGTGTCCCTCACAGCCGTCAGCGGAACACCTTCCACTACCACTTGGCTCTGGAACCGAGGATCTCCCTCCTTGCCCGCCTCCTTCAAGATGCGCAACGCTCCTCCACTTCGCTCGCTGCGTTTCGGACAATCTCGCTTCAGATGCCCCTTCTGCCCACAGCTGTAGCACTCTCGCTTGTCCGGCGAGTTGGGTCGTGGTCCCGCTGGCTTGCGACCCTCGCTCTTGTCCCTGGGTGTAAAGGGTTGACGGGGTGGAAAACGTAAGTTGGTCCCGCCTCTGGCGTCGACGTACTGCTGTGCTAACGTCGCGGCCTCCTCCACCGTTGCTGGGTTGCGCTCGCGCACGAACGTGACCAGTTCTGGTGTCAAACCGTTGACCATCTGCTCCATCAGCACTAAGTCCAGTAAGTCCGCATACGTGGCCTTCTTGTTTGCAAGTCCCATCCAGCGTTCCAGGAACAACTCTGACTTCCGCAGATACTGTTTGAAAGTCTCTGGTGGCTCCCTTCGTAGCTGGCGAAACTTCTTCCGATACGTCTCGGCCGTCAGGTTGAAACGTACCAACAACGCTGCCTTCAAGATCTCGTAGTCGGCAGAGTCGTCCTCATTCAAGCCAACGTAAACTTCCCTCGCCTTCCCCTTCAGCAAGGTCCCCAAGCGAATAGCCCACGTGTCCTTCTTCCAGTCTTGAGCCTTGGCGAACCGCTCGAACTGGCACAAGTAGGTTTCTAGGTCGTCCTTATCCTCGAAGAAAGGTAACCTGAGCTTAACCGTCTCGAACTCGGGTTGACGATTCCCGCGGTTCCCGGCGCCTTGCAACGTCAGCTGCGCCATCGCTAGTTCGTGTGCCATCTCTCTGTCTCTCAACGCTATCTCTCTCTCTCTCCGGTCTGCATCTTCCCGGCTCGCCCGCTCCCTCCGGTTTGCGTCTTCCTCCCTAGCCGCTTGGTCTATCGCGTAGTCTAACGCTGCCTGACCCTTCAGTCCTTCGCGCTTGGCGAGCCTCAGGATCCTTTCCATCGGCGTCTCGCCCGGGAACAGTCCTGTCCTCGGCGTCGGTGCCGCCTCGACCTTGTAGACCGAACGGTAAGGGTTGGTCTCGAACCTCTTCGGCCTCGTTGCATCATCCAGGCGATCCTGGTCTCCATAGAAGTCGGTGCCTGCTGACATCCCGCCAGTCGCGCCAAATCCCGTCCCAAAAGGATCACTCACTGTGTCTCTGGCTTCGAACGTCGTCAACTCCTCGTCCACTGACCCACGACGCGATGACCTGAATGGTGACCTCCGTCGCTCGTCCGCAGAGGGTAGATCGATGACTCCTGTATCAGCTGCTGCCGCCGTGCGCTCGTCCATCGTGACACCCACGCGAGAACGCGTACGAGCCGCGATCGGTGACACCCCTTCAGTCTCCTCGATCGATGCCATCCTGCTTAAGGAAAGCAACAACAACCAACAACAACAAGTCAAAGTCCCTACGTACCCTAACCTTACCTAGCCTAGCCTTAGATACTAACCCACCTATCTAAGCTATCTTCCTTACCTATCACCCACCTCCTCCCACTCAAACAGTGGAAACTGGCCTGCAAGGTAGCGAACCGGCTGGAGAGTGCAATGGCCCCCTCCCTCACGTGTGGTCGAACCTAGGCCGGCTGTGAGCCTCCGCTAAACAGCGACCTGACTCCCTCCAACCACCCGCTGGGGTGCACACTCTCACCGAGTCACGCCTCACACACTCGGACACCACAAAACAATTACAAGACAACTTCACGTCTGGGCACACTCACACCATACCCTGCATCTCCACCAAATGTCACTGCCACGACTCCCCCTGGGTGACACCACAAACAAACACCTTACACACGCAGACAACCCAGACAGAATGACAGTTTCCCGCAGACGTGAAGCGATGATAACACAACAATTATATATACAACTTTCAAGCTATTTATTCATTCATACCACACACTCATACACATATAACATTTACACATGAAACGAGAAAAATGGTGATGGAACAATCAATGGGTCGATGAACAATGAAATGGAAATGTCAGATGAACGGGGGTTGCTGATCAACCACGTCTAACTAACGACTGTGCAACGCCAATGTCCGGGCACAGAGGGGGCAAGTGTCAAGAGGGGGACAAATAAAGAACGAGCCGACCTGATAGTAGGGTGTCCCCGTTGATGTCTCCGAAAGGTAGCTGCCTCCTCGTTGTGGTTGACGCTGGACTGTCGTTGTTAAATCCAGGCGCTGTGGTGTCGCCACTCCCTCCGCCGCTGACGATGACGATGATGATGATGATGACGCTGTAGTTGCGGTGGCCCTGCCGCCGTCGACGCCTCTCAGCCTGACTCCTCCTGTCGGCTACCTCGTAACGCCGAGGCTAGGTCCCGCAACAGACGTCACGATCACGCGGGAAAGATGGGGTTGTGGAACGATGAGGATGTTCACAAACGTGGACGTGGACGAATGGGTGGTGATGATGATGTGGGTCCAACGACCGGATGTCGTCGTCGTCGTCGCGCTGAAGAATTCGACGAACTTCCGAGCGACGAACAAAGACTTTCGAACCTGCAACATGCTTGCCGTATTGTTAATGTCAAGTCCACCCGATTCTGTCCCCCTCCCTCCTCACACTCTCCCCCCTTACTACACTAACTAATTCCTGTATCTTGAGGAAGCGCCACTGCTGTTCATTTCACTTCCCTTGACTACTTTTACTGTCACTTGTAATCAAACACATAATTCAAAAACTAAATGACATTATGAATGCATGAAATGAACAATGCTGCAAATGAATACATGAAATCATCAACATATTATCCATCTTGAGCAACCGCAACCTCAACAACAGCAACCACTTCCATCCTACCTTCATCACGCTTCACCCCCATTCTCCTCCCTCATTCTCCCTCCTTCAGTCGCACCCTTCCTCTCCTCAGTGCAACCATACTTCCCCCAGCCTCACGCACAGCTATCGTTCAACACCCCAAACAGCCGGCCATTGGTCATTAGCACAGTAAAAGAAGGTCACCATCACACTTACCCAACGGCTCGATTGTAACAGTACCTGTAGCTAGCCACTTTCCACTGCTTGCCTACACAGTACTCCAAGTAGGGTAAATCCAGTGCATAGTAATCCATTAGTGGACAATGCCTCACACTAAACTACCACACTGCACAAACTTTGCTATATTATAGCTGCACTCCAATCTGAGAGTTAAACTACAAAACACAGCACCTTTTCCAACTAGTATACTCTTTTTGGAACCAGTTACTATTATTCGTTAATAACTGTCCCCCCCTACTTTTCCAGAACAACCAAAACACCCAGAGCAACAAAACAACCCGGTCTACACCGTAGCTCTGCCAAAACCTGTTCTGACTAACAGTGAACACATTCCCCAACACTGGCTGGCCAAACTATGCTGTTCAAAAATCACGCTTCCCACGCACATAACCATACATACGACACCGCGCAGTTACTACCCCAACTCATTAACTCTCCACCCACACTTACTACCTGATTTCACCACAGGCTGCCCTGTGACACTGAACTTTCCGGAGAGTCGCTTAGTGGTGTCGTACAACTGTTTCATATTGCCGCTGTACGCTGCCTGTTCCGCTTCAGCCGCCAGTCCATCCACGTAGGCCTTCTTATATTTTTTATGCTTCTTTTCACTTCTCTATGGGCTCCTGTGTAGTCTTCTTGGGCCTTGGCCTTAGCTGCTCTGGTTCTGCTGTTGTTGACTGTTGCCTTCCTCTTCTTTCTTTCTTCTATCTTGACCAAGGTCTCTGCTGTGATCCACTCTTTCTGTTGATGTTTCTTTGGCCCCACAACTTCTTGGCATGACGGTCTTAGTGTCTCTTTCACTTTCTGCCACCTGTTGAGTACACTGTCTTCTTCTTCTTCAAATAATTCCTGAAGCACTTCGAACCTGTTCCTTAGCGCCAGACTAAACTGTTCTTTTGTCTTTGGGTCTTTCAGAAAGCTGATGTTGTACTTCATTTTTCTGCCTGACGAATGTCCTCTTCAACTTCAGCTTCAGTTTCGCCACCACCAAGTGATGGTCGGACGCCACGTCTGCTCCTCTTCTCACTCTAACCTCTTGCAGGGATCTTCGGAATTTCTTGCTAATGCATATGTGGTCGATCTGATTCCCATGTACTCTTGTGGATCCGCTTGTGAGGAAAGATGCTGCCTCCGATGACTAGGTTGTTGAGTGCACACAGATCCGCAAATCTCTCTCCATTCTCATTCATTACTCCTAAGGCGTGGGTGCCCATAACTGGTTCGTATCCGGTGTTGTCAGACCCAATCTTGGCATTGACATCTCCCATGAGGATGGTGATGTTCTTGTCTGGGTGGGTCTCAAGGGTCTTCTGTAGTCTGCTGTAGAAATGGTCTTTAACATCCTCTTCACTGTCGTTCGGTGGAGCATAGCACTGGACAAGGTTCATCTTGATCTTCCTCATCTTGGTACGGAAGGATGCTGTGATGATCCTGGGGCCATGGGCCTCCCATTCTATAAGTGCCATCTGTGCCTGATTGGACAACATTAAGCCTACTCCCTGCGTGTGGGGTGCAACGTTTTCTTCGTGCCCGGAGTACAGCAATAGTTCTCCTGTCATCAGTCGCCTTTGTCCAGCTTGGGTCCATCGTGTCTCGCTGATGCCTAACACGGTCAGGTCATTATTCCTCATCTCAGCTGCTACCTGTGCCGTCTTTCCTGATTCGTACATGGTCCGAACATTCCATGTGCCGATGGTGGTTCATTTAGGCTTAGGTTATGGTAATAAATGTTCATTTAGACTTATGGTAGTAAACCTTTCATTTATTACGGTAATAAAAGTCCATTTAAACTGTTACGTTAATAACAGTTAATTAAGACTATTACGTTAATGAAAGTTAATTTAGACTATTATGTTATGGTAATAAAAGTTCATTTAGACTGTTATGTTATGGTAATAAAAACTTCACATAAGTGTCATGTGTTAGCTTACATCTTATAATTCATTTCACAGGAAATATCCGAGAAAGGACTTCGTGCTACTTTAAGTACAGGGCTTGTACTGGTCAGAAGGACATTATTATGTCAGTGATGAATGCAACAACGCGTTCGTTGATTGCTGGGTGTTACAGTGTTAATCTATCAATGGCCTATAAGCCTATTTCAATTTTGTAAAGACAAGGGTTGTGTTTGCATTATAAAATAAAACAACATTGACAATGTTTTCAACTGCATTTTCCGGTCTTTTATTTTGTATTAATGTTTCCTTTGTTGGTTGCTATTGTGACTAATCCTTATAACTTGCAACTTCAAGCTCAAGCAAAACAGTCAAAACCTCGTAATTTGCAACTTCCAGCTCATACAAAATAGTAAAAACCTCGTATGTGAACATTTTTGTCTATTTCTCAAACAAGCATGCGCTCTAAATCTTGTCACTATTACTGCCAAATTTCCTGTTCAATGCTGAATGCAAATTATACTAACACCATTTGTTTTGGTGACACCTGATTTTTTAAAACATTTTTTTTCATTTTTCTCAAAACTGTATTTTGGGACAATCGAGGTTTTGAATGGACACCGACGACATGCTGGTACGCCTATTTAAACTCCGTAGCAACCGTCAGCCCAGGCAGTTTTATTTACTGCCCATGTCCCCTTTTGAATTATTATATTAACTTTTAAAACACCACTTCGGTCATAAAATGCACAGACAGTATTTTGTCACATGATCTGAGAGCAGAAGAAATGGCTAGAGTTATGGACAAAGTCGTTGATATACTTTTTACCAATAGCAGAACACACAGCAGAGCAAAATAAGGTGCTTTGTTGGGATTTCAGTTCCAGAATCAGCGACTATTTGAGTTTTGAAGTAAAATCTGACCTTGTTTTGGGATTGAAGAGTATCATCTGATCAACACCATCAGTCACCTTAGGTGGCGAATGTGGGAATATTCCTCATCGGTGGCCTCTGCCTTGTTGACGTCCCTGTTCATGGCGTTGTAAGCATCATCATCCTTCAAATGACTGTACACATCAACTTTACTATCAATGTTGACTCTCACTGCAGACTTCTGTGAGCCGCCTTTCTTGTCAAAGTCCAGAGTGTTGTAGTCATTGGTCTTGGCGGAAGACGCTTTGCCTGTAGCTGGGAATTGGTAGACACTTCGCGGAGTCTCATCATTCGGGCCACCTTCGGGGTCATTCTCCAGGATGTGGTAGACATTTTTAGTGACCGAGCAGGCGTCTTGCTCGGCCTGGTCGTCGTCAGGAAGATGGTAATCGTCGTCAGCGTCGTTTGGTGTGTTGTAGTCGCTGGCGGTCCCGGCTGGTGTGTGATACACGCTCGTAGCTTCGTTGATTTTGACGTGACTGTATCCAGCGTCATCGGACAGTTCTATTTCACTGTAATCGTCTGCTGGTTCCGAGCCACGCCTGGCAGCATTAGCACCACAGCCGCCACTACTCTTTCCGTTGACTTTGACGTTCAGGTGATTGTAGTCGTCTTCAACGGCAACCGTGTCGTTTGGATTACCGGTGGCGGTATTGTTGGGTTTTTTTACTTCCGGCTTTGTTGACGACCGCATAATTGTAAGATTGGGGGAAGTGATGAGATTTAGCGTTGTTGGTTGTTGCACCAGCTTCCTCCATCTCATGTGTCTGGATTGTGGTCTCAGAAGAAGACTGGGGCTCTCTGCCCAAACAACATTGAAGGCGTCTCTTGCGATAGAGTATGATGATAACAACACAGAGAGCCACAAGAATAGCGGCACCAAGAATAACACCTACAATAGAACCTATTTTCACGGTTGTTTTTGATGGTGATGGTGATGGTGATTGTGATGTTGATGCTGTCACTATGGTTATCAGAACCTCAGATAACCATAGAGCAGTGAAGAAAAGTGGTGCTTTCGATGACATCATGGGCATTCTAGAAGAGAGAAAAAAAAGAAGCGTGTATGCAAAATATCCAATTGAACTTTTCTTAGTAATAGCAGCAGCAGCAGCAGCAGTAGTAGTAGTAGTAGTAGTAGTAGTAGTAGTAGTAGTAGTAGTAGTAGTAGTAGTAGTAGTAGTAGTAGTAGTAGTAGTTGTTGTTGTTGTTAAAGATCACATCGAATGTAAGACCAAGAAGAAGACGAAGAAGATGAAGAAGATATTAATATTATGTTGTATCACAGCAAAGATGGATATTGTAGGCTATAAGCATAATCTTAGTCTGTCCTTGCATCATTCACTCTCACATTCATACTAATGATTACACAATTACTACAGGGTGTCTCAAAAAAATGTACTCACACTTTAACTTTCGCTAACATGCTGCCTTTTTTGTATTGCAGGTGTAATTAATTAATCACAGCATGGCAGGAAATCAACTTAGTTTGGAAGAGGGGAAGTTTGTCCTGAAATGTCATTGGAAGACCGAAAACGCCATTGAAATTGGAAATTGAAAGACAATGTCGCGTTATTCCTAATGACCTGTTAGGTGACGTTTGAGAATCCCTTGGTGCGCGTAATCAGCGTTGTCTGGACAATAATGGTTATCAATTTAAACATTTGCAAACATGATTCTTCAATTACATTTGTCTTCTGTATTCGAAGCTATTCTATTTCACTCTATGTTCATAAATAATGTTTTCTCTCATTCGAAGTGTGAGTACATTTTTTTTAGACACCCTGTATATTATGTTACTGCAGTCATTCAAATATTCATTCAGTTTACACTGTACACGTATAACAAACCTTAACAGGTCCTTAAAGATACTGAACATCATGTCCAATTACATAAATACAACCATTGAGGAGTTAGACACTGTGTCTAAGAATGTAAGCTGGTGCATCGGACGGCTTGAGTTGCATTTGTACTGACCAGTGCCCAGAGCAGCTGCAGCTGTTCTTGAACTGGAAAAAGCTCTTTATGAGAACATTAGTAATAATAATAATAATAATAATAATAATAATAATAATAATAATAATAACAACAACAACAACACAAACAACAACAACAACAACAACAAAATATTCCTGAACAGCCCTGAAACCAGAAAAGCATTATAACAAATATAAGAACATTAATGTAAAGAAAAAAAAAGTATAATTACAAGTCTTCCCAAAGGTTGAGGGATTAGATAGACAGATTTCGAATGCGACTGCTAATTATGTAGTTGTAGAAAGCGGCATTCAGCGCCCAAAGCAACGACTGGCCGTACATTGACTCTGAAGACAAACACAGTCATGGTATAATTCTGAACAATGACGTACTTGCGATTTCTTAAGAGTTACTGGTTGCCACTAGCGGTGTATGCAGAGCTAGGCAAGAGCTTCATACCTCCAAACTTCCTGACTTTGTTTCACACTATGTAATAGTTGTAGTATGTGGAGTCGAATGGATTTGTAAGAGACTCGTCCCCAATAAGCGAACGTTTTGGGGGACGTTAATACTACTCAACAACAACATGTAAGAGATAGCCGGCTGTCTACCACCCAACGCATTCCATAGCTACGAAATAGAACCCTCTTTTAACTCTTCTCGTTCAGTAGTCTTGAGTTCATCATTTGGCGAATGCAGTGAACATTGACCTATTGTGTATGCCTGCAGTCCAGAGTCTAAAGCGGGATCGGATGGTGAGAATGTGGTAATATTAAAAAAAAAATCTTTATGATCAGAAGATTCCTACAAACTTGATATTAGTTTGTAAACAGTTTTTAATGTTCCAATTTCATGTATACACACATTTATCAAAAAGCCTTCCTTATACAATTACAAGTTGAGACAGAGAGGTAAACTTGAAACACTGAAGACGTAAAATACAAAACAGTTGAAACACAACACCGATTGACGTTTTCCTAATTTTATGGTTCCCTTCTTTCTCACTAAAAGTAGTAGAATAATGAATTCAAGAAAACTATAAGTCCTAGAGTAATAAAATAATAAGTAGCTGAACTATAATATACTTTTATCTCTCTCTGAAGCAATCCCGTTCCGGTCTGACAGACAATTACGTTTATCAAATTATGAAAATATTTTATGCATTTACAAACTTAGTTTCATTATTATATTTTCAACAAGTAAATCATAAAATATAAATATTCAAATTACCGTGTCTGTCTTGAACAGAATCCAGAATCACCACAATGAAAAATTGAAGTAGCCTACACGACAATATTTCCGAGTCACAAAGAATAGCATTCACTCTTTTTTCACAGTCTATCTTTCATTCCACCATTTCTCTATCCTAGTCCTATTTCATCCATCCAATCACAGACACTCTCAGATGCATACGAGAACAACCTTTTGTTCTCCAAACAGTATATAGCCTAGTCTCATCACCAAAATATTAATGAACTAGGAAATATAGTACCCAAGCAAAGCGAATACATATGCCACGGGCCTATGTCAATAGCCGTCGCTCGTGTCCTAACTCTATAAACACGTGATGTATACACAAATGTAAATATGTGCCAAGTCACTTCGTGACATCTTCCCCTTTCTGCCCTTAAACAAAAAAAATCTGTAACCGACCGAGGACAAAGAATTTTTATTTTCACAAAAGGGAAAAAACGTTATAACAAAAGAAAAGACTTAACAAAAGAAAAGACTTCAACAACTTTACTCAATGATCTGCAAACTGTCAGTTATAAGAGTAGCAATTAGGTATAATCTCCTCCGCGATCAAAACATGTCATTTGTCACCCGCGACAACTACTTAAAGCTATCTACAGACAAAGACTCACTTGTCACCCACGACAACTATTTAAAGTTATCTACAGACAAAGAAAACAAATAATCGGATATAACATCCGAAGTAATCCCAGATAATTGCGCTCTTTAATCCTATCCTATCCTGTCCCGTAGCCCGGAGGTCGTAGGGGCACCACAGATGATCGTTAAACCAGCATACTCCATCTTTCTCTGTCCTCAGCAGCCCTGATAGCTTCGCTCAGTGTCAAACCAGTCCATTCTCGAATGTTGTCCTCCCACCTCTTTTTCGGTCTCCCTCTTCTTCTACCTCCTTGCACTGTGCCTTGCAGAATAGTCTTTGCAAGGCCTGACGATCTGGTGACGTCGCCATACCATCGGAGTTTCCGTTTCTTCACCACTGTGAGCAGGTCATCGTGTTGTCCAATGGCTTGGGTGATGGTCTGTCGGACTTCGTCGTTGGTGATGTGTTGGGTAGTTGTTTGTAGATTATAGTCACACGACACACCAGCGGGCCAGTTGTTGGTAAAGGGGAAAATAATATGATCACACGTTGACCAATCCGGGATTCGAACCAGCGACCTTTCGGTTACTAGCAAGACGCTCTTACCAACTGAGCTACCCGGCCCCCGTGTTGGGTATAGAAAATGCCCAGAAGTCTTCTGTAGCACCTCATCTCCATGCTTTGTATTCTTCGTTGGAGATCTGCTGTTGGAGATGCGCTCTTTAATATATGCATGAATTCTCAAGATCCATGAACATATATGTTAGTTCTAGTGCACTTAAGATTTAATCTTCACAAAAACTGGACATTTGCAACGTCACCAGATAAATTTATTGCCAGAAAAATAAAGAAAATCAAATTCGCAAAGTGAAGAGTAAAACAAACGAACACAAATTCAATATATATTAAAAAAAACAACGTCACCACAAATAAAAATTCAATATACTATACATGTACTTTTGTTTTAGGCTAAAGACATTTGTACAAACTAATTACATACAAAGTTTACAAGAAAATAACAAAATTAATGTAAAATTTTTTTTATTACGTCAACACGATTACGTCACTCAATATACCAAACTTTCGTTTTAGGCCCAAGGCATCTGTGTGCTCTAATTACATCTGAAGTTTAAAATAAAAAAACAAACCATAATTTAAAATCTTGAATGAATGAATGAATGAAATGTAAATGTATACGCCTAACCTTTTACAAGCCCTAGGCGTTTACAATGGCAAACATTAACACGTTCAGACAAAAATACAATCTGACTAAACAAAGCAATTGTGTAATAGGAAGAGGAAAGTTTAGTGAGGAAGATGGAAGAGATGAGTTTTTAAAGAGGTTTTGAATGACAGCATAGAAGTGGAGTGACGGAGTGAATGAGGGAGTTTATTCCAGATAGATGGGGCCTGGTAGGAAAAGGTGCGCTGGCCATAGGTTTTGGTGCGTACGGTTGGGATTTTAAAAAAACGACGTTATGATGATTACCTTATCTAATTTGTGTAAGTTTCATTTTACCTTGGAGGCATAGGTAAAGTCTAAGTAAATACCAAACTTGAACGAAATCCCTCCAGTAGTTTGGGAGAAAATATGATTAGAAAAAACAATTACAAATTATGACGTCACCATGGTGACGTCACACGATATGCATAATTTTATTTTGTCTTCTGGTAGGGTTCATTATTTTCTAACTAAATACCAAGTCTTAAAGAAATCCGTCCATTGCTTTCAGAGAAAATTGCGCAAACGTCAATTCAGGACGGACGCCGCTGGACGGGAACGGACAAAGCCAAAAACAATAGGTCCAGATCTTACGACTCGGGAACTAATAATAGGTCTACATTTAAGCAGTTACATGTATCTTCTATGACGGTTAACATAATGTGTGTTCTATCTCGGCCAGTGCATGCCACGTCAATGAAGGGTTCCTCGTATTGTTAAAATTCCGTCCTTCCACTGTGCAGGTTATAAGCTCAGTGTGCAAACTGCAAGCATAATAACGATTCCGTTTAAAAGCTTGTGGCGTTGTGTCTAGCTGTGACGCCCAAGCGATCAAGTTTCAGGTGAATGCGCCCAGTATGAAGTTCTTCCTGGTCTAAACATGATTACATGAAGTTTTAAAAAAGCGAGATACAACCACGTAAATTAGCTAAATAATATAATAGAGGCAGTATAAATTACCTTCCTTAAAAACAAAGTTGGCCTATGTTTCGATGAGTGGAACGGTGATATGTTATATTACCAATTTATATAATAGAGTTAAAAAAATCGGTTCTGCTAAGAACTTTTGAGACGTTTTTACACTGATGCGCTTACCCAACAGTGTAAACATCAAAAACATCTTTCCAGAAAGCATTTACATTTTCTATAGGTAATTCCGATTCAAGGATTTTCAAGTGATGAGCTAATGGGAAAATACCAGTATAATAATTGTTTTTAGCTATGCGAACCCCAAAATAATTTTTTAATCCAGGTTAATTTTAGACGAATTATATAATTACGGATATTTATATGCCGACGCCTCCTGCTTCAATGCTTTTTGATGATATGTTTCTACTTATTTTGTCTTTTTTTCTTCCAGAAACAAACTCAAATATACTTAACTGAATTGATTGCAATATATGATCAAGAGGTTAGTTAGGAGGATCCATGAAAATGTTAATTTGGAAAGTATCAGATTTCAAGCCTGAAAATCTTTCTATGGGTGAAATCTGCCTCTTTAACCAAATAGTATACAAAGTCTTAACTTCTTCAAACCTGTTATAAAAATTAATGCCACAAATATCCTTTAAGTAATTAAAAGAAAAAAAGACCAGCAAGAATTTTGAATTGTCGTTGATTCCCGTGTATATTGAGATGCAGCATATATTTCACGGGTGAGTTACTTCCGTTTCCCAACCATATTGCGTTAAGTTTGCTGGCATTAAAACCTAAAAGTTACCAAGTCTATTTATGGTGTTTCTTCAAATGAACTTTCAGCCCTTTATGAGAAAATTTCTCTATCGTCCGCGTCCTGTGATAGTTTGAGTTCTTTATCATAAATCTGTATTCCTTTTATGTTTTCTTTTTGTTCTAGGATTTCAGCACATACAATAAAAAACATTTAGTGAGACTGGGTGCCCTTGCCTGAAAACCAGCCTGGTTACTGAAAACCAGCCTGACACTGTCCATTATAAGGGTTGTGTTTTGTGTTAGAACCACCCAATGTCTTTTTCCTTTACAATACATTACATGGTTATTGCTTTAGGTCCAGCAGACTCTTCCGAGCCAAATCAAGACCAAACAGGCGTTATCTTAAACTATTATAAAATGGATCACATCTTAAAAACTCTTAAATATTCAAACAAACTTTCATGCGCAACCTCTTGAAAAATCATCTTTAAATCTGATGTATTAAAAATACGTTCTCTTGCTTCAAGCAAATCACTAAAATCAGTCTTACCAATACAATCCAACCAACACAAAACAAGACAACATGATTTATATGCGATAAAACAAACCAACATCATGTAAAAATTGAAACAGTTGTTGACCATTGCATACTTTAAAAATCTCTTGAAAGGTATTGAACCAAATATGTTTCTCTGGCATCAAACTGATCAGCAGTTTCAGACATGAAATGGCGAACGGAAAAGGATTTATCACATGCAAAGCACCATGGTGGTTCTTCTCCCTTTAAAAGGAAACTGTGGGTGACATAAGTGTGCCCTATATGAAGGCGAGACAAAACTTTCTTCTTTGCGAGTGGATGCAAAGTTAGGCAAAGAAGCTGACAAATTTGAAATAATTTGTTATTGATATGGTTAGACCAGTCAGTATGCCACAGCCGTTTACAATAAGAGTTGTTGGAGTTTGCCAGATACAACAATCTGATACTGGCTGTTTCGCCAGCATAGCAGACTTGGTGTGCGGAGTGCCTCAGGGTTCCGTTTTAGGGCCGGTATTATTCACTCTGTACACCAAGCCACTGCTTCTCCTGCTCGGAAGGCAAGCTGTTGAGAGTCAGTCATTTGCAGATGATACACAACTTTATAAATCCACTGCCCCCTCTCTCATTAATTCCACTGTTCAGACTTTGGAGAACTGCATCACAGACATTATGTCATGGGTGACACTCAACAAGCTTAAGCTTAATGACGATAAAACCGAAGGCCTCATCATTCACAAGCACAACATCTCCTCCTCACTCTCGCCTCTCCCAATATCGCTTACAGTAGGGACAACAAACATTCAGTTCTCATCCTCAGCGAGAAATCTCGGCTACACCCTCTCCGACGACCTGTCCCTCAACAACCACATCTCCAAGGTCTGTCGCTCTGCATACACGGCCATACGCCAAATCAGCTCCTTTCGCCACTATCTTACAGTCACTGCCACCAAAACCCTAGTCTGCGCTCTCATCCTTTCTTGTCTTGACTATTGCAACTCTCTCTTCGCTGGCTCCCCAAAACACATCATTGATAAACTACAAAAGGTTCAGAACTCAGCAGCTAGACTAGTATTCCGAGCAAAGAAACGCGATCACATCACACCTCTACTACATTTCCTTCACTGGCTTCCTGTGCAAGCACGCATAGAGTACAAACTCTCTGTTCTCTGTCACAACTTCTTCACATATTCTTGTCCTTCCTACCTTGCTGATCTACTGTATGTCTACTCTCCTTCACGCACTTTAAGATCTTCTGCTGACACTCGCACACTCAAGGTCCCCGTCACCCGCACTAAGACATACGGCCAACGTGCATTCGCTTACTCTGCACCCAAGCAGTGGAATTCCCTTCCCTCCCATATCCGCAACATACAATCAACACAGGCATTCAAAAAGGCCCTCAAAACCCACCTCTTCAAACTGCATTATTCAGACTGATTTGTGTCCCGCTGCCATTCTCTCCTCTTGTGTTTCTGTCTGATCCGTAAGTATGTACACGGCTGTAAATATTTATACTGTTTTCCTTTTCTGGGTCTAACCGGGCATATAAATAGCTGTGAATAAGTTTTTGCTATTATATTTTTGTTTTTTGTTTTTTTGTACATAGTTGTAAATAGTTCTTACTTTTAGTTGTAAATAGTTCTTACTTTTACTGTTCCGTCTTTTGGTGTATCGTAGCAAAAATAATGTTTGATCGAGTGCATGTATTTTTTTATGTAATGTCTATGTATAGCGCGGTGATTCTGGTCATAGGCTGGAGAACCCGCTATATAAAAATCCGTTATTATTATATATTATTAAACACGCTTGGTCTCCACAAAAAATCCAGACGATGGACATGGCACAGTCCTGGTGGAGAGCATCACAACCAAATCGACTACATCATGGTCAAGAAACGCTTCAGATCAAGCATCAACATTGGCAGGACAAGCACTTTTCCAGGAACAGAAATCGGAAGTGACCACGATCTCGTGATGATGTCTTTCCGGCTCCACTTGAAGAGAGTATTGTGACGAGGCGTGCAATCACCCTCTGACGTAGGCTAGCCACAGTCATTCCACACACTCAGCCAACGACGATTTCCACTTAACCAGCCATCTCTAGCAGGCTCGCTCGCCAATTCGCTTAAGCCCCGCCCCTCGGGCATCAAGTTAAAGCCTGCCACAGAACCTGACTTAGTGTCAGTCCCAAGCCTTCCAGCCTTGAAGTCACAACCTGTCCGAAGACACGTCTCCATCACCGAGTGACCTCTGAGCTTCGACAGTACCCGTGTGCTTCCACCCGTCTTAAGTCAAGGTAAGAGAGGGAACTTACTCTTTGTCATATAGCAGACCCATCACCCGTCGTTCGCCCATCATGTTCATGCGTCCTGTCGATATGTATGTTCATGTTTATAGTTTTGCCTTGATGTGTTGCTGTGACTTGTATTTATCCCTTGCACATATTTCTACCTTGTATATGACCCATGACATGTTTGGATTTATGCTTGTATGCTCCGTTAGCCCCATGTGTAAATACCCCATGCCATGCTGCCCCCTCCACATAGATTAAAGTCCCCAGTACAGCCCAGACCTACAACCCCTTTGTCCTGTGCCCAGTCCATTTGCTTTCCACCATGCTCCCCATGTATAAATATTCGTCCCTGTTGCCGACCCCATCCTAATGCGCCGAAGGTATCACCTACTAGCGGCTGCCAATAAACTCCACTTTGGCCCAGTAAATCTAGTTGCATTGTTTGACTGTTGGTATATGCGCCGGCTCAAACCTTGACCGGTCAACCAATTTGAATTCTGAGAAGGGCGATTGTACCACAGGCCCTGAATCCAGACTATCCCGATCCCCCGCTGATACAGAGTCTGTATTACATTACAGACGGGTTCCTGTACCGGGCGAATCACCCCGGCCTTGTATCATCTCCCAGTCGCTGACCCGCTGCAGGCCCCTGACATCCCAGGAGGTCAATGAGAAGCGTGACTCGGGACTTCGCCATTTTCCTAGACGGCTAGCTACGAAAGCCGAATTCTAGCCCTGTACCTATCACACAACAATCACTCGTGATCGATGCGTCACCGCGTGACCAACTGACCTGCATCATCGCCCCACGCCACCGACCGTGGTAAACAAGCCACCCAGAGTATCCTGGACCAATCGCCGCTCTGCAGTACCGAGCTAAGTGATTAGCCTACGAGAATCCCCACTCGCCAGATTATCAGAGAGACTCTGAAACCATACAGATACACTCTCGCCCTGTGATGAAATCAGTCTACAGTAGCTCTAGTACCCCTGATATTGACTACCCAGAATATCACCGAACTACTCCTTACTGAAAGACGCTTTGCCAATGACTCACTTTAGAAACATTTGACCCAGACCCCCCACTTCAAATTAATAAAAGTAAATAGTTAAGAATTGCACTTATCCTGACTGGCCTTTGAATTTGAATTTCTTAACTAGTGTAAGTTTACTATCTATCTCGTCTATTCCCTGTCTGTCTCTCACTTAGTTAGTTGGCCTAGCATTAATCTCTTGAATGTCATCGCACCATTAACCTATCAAAGGAGGCAATACAGCGCGAGAGATTAAGAGCTTACCCCCATCCCCCAACCCCTCTCTTTGTGACAAGTATACACAGCAAAGTGCACTAGAGTGAAGTTCGACCTGGACAAACTGCAAGACCCAGAGATGGCAGAAATATTTCAGGCCACAATTGGAGCAAAATTTGCACCACTGCTAATTTTGGGAGCTGGTGAAAATGTCAACACCATGACTACCATGGTGAAAGATGCCACCACGGAGATCCTTGGAAATCACCGGCCAAAGAAGAAGCTATGGATCACACCTGATCTTTTGGACCTGTCTGATAAACGAAGAGAGATGTAAAACAAAAAGAGCACCTCACATGGAGCTGAAAATCAACAATGAAATCCGAAAAGGCATGCGCCCAGCACAGGAGAACTGGATAGAAGATCAATGCCAGGAAATAGAGAACAGTCTGAAAAAGAACAACAGCAAGAAGGCCTACCAGACTGTGAAGTGACTGACAAGTGCTAAACAGCCCAAGATCTCACCGATCCAAAGCAAGTCTGGCATATGCCTTACTTTTGTCAACTGCGCTGTATTTGTAATGTCGATCTCTGCAAGATCTGGATGTTCCTGCACCCGTCTGATGGATGTGGGAAATGGCGAGCCAGGGGGAAAGGGCACGATTTCACATGCGCTCAAATAATGGACGACGACACACGCAGACAGAAAGTTAAATAGGATTTATTCCCTCATTAAAGAGCATGAACTCAATGTTGAATAGGTTTGAAATACAAATTAAACCACATTGGAAATTTCGATTTGAACCTAACAACTAATAGTCGGTGACAACTAAAGAAGGAGAATCGCCGAAGGTGTGAAGTCGCGTAAGCGAGAGCGATGAAACTGTTGGTTGGTTGATTTATTATCGTCTTTTACACCAAATATGATAAGACGTTGAAACTAAAACAAAATTGAAGTTTATAAACAAAAGAAAAAGATAAGAGGGGAGGGGGGGGGGTGAGTGGGTTAACCCTACTCCCGGCAAGAGCAGATCAGTTCCCCCCCATACCAGGCACCGGCACGAGCCGTACAGTCCCCAGTGGATGGCAGGGCCTGCAATACATCCAGGGAGCAACCAGAGCGTACACCAGTACAGGTGCTTCCTGAAAGTTCCGCAGACCCAGCTGCTTGTTTGATACTGCCCAACCCATACCAGCGCCCGGCCGAGGAAAGACAGTCCGGCTTCCGCCAGAACGAGGGTTAAAGCATGCTAGCAATTTCTGAGTTCAAAAATATTTTTGCTAATTGAACGCTTTGATCGAAGTCAAAAGTAAGCGAAACATTGTTGGGTAACAGTGGTTTCAAAACTGTACATTTCCAATATTACATGTTGAAGACTTAAAGGGTTGGAACATACACAGGAAACATTTTTGAAACTGTAAACACAAAAGGAACAACACAAAACAAATTTACAATCATGTCACACTCAAACAGATTTAGCTCGCAAACCTACCGAACTAATTTTTAGAACAAAATTCCTTAAAAAAACAAGAACGTTAGGGAATGCGCCTTATTCTCATGTGCACAAACTGTGATCAATAGAGCATTATGCTTTGCAGCTTCAAAAAGGACTATTAAAAACAGAAAGCAAACTCATTTCCAGAAAATGAGCACCAAATTTCAAATAAAATTACCGAACAAAAAATACTAGCTTGTCAGATAAAGGCTTAGCATCAGAAAATTAATCAGTATGCGTGATGCTTTGAATTCACTTAGCAACTTTCTCCTTTTCTTCCAATTAATAAGCTCAAGAGAAAAGCGATTATTGAAAACAACTCGCTGAAAAAGCTCTTGAAACAAAATTCTTTACCATGTTGTAATGCAGCCTAGCTTTCCACTAATTTCTGAGACACAATCCAGGCTAAAAACAGAATAACTGAAATCAATATTAAAATAACAAAAGACAACAAATCTTTCAGAAAATCATAAGACACAGAATAAAAAAGATGACACACAAAAATAAAGTGTAAGACACCACATAAAAAAGGCACAATTTTACTAACTTTCTGGCTGAATCCCAGAAGATGATTACAGAAAACCACGCATACTTGTTACTGGATCCACAAAAACACATCTAAGACGCCAGGAAACGGGAGTCGACGACATACGTCACGGTAGTGAACGTCTACAAAAAACTTTCCTGACTATTTCCAAGTAAACTACCGAGGCTTTATAAATCTTTTGTTAACTATAAGCACCACATGAAGTGAACAAGAGAACGGACACCCAAAATATTACCCAAAATATTGTTTTTGTTTGTTGTTTGTTTTGTAGATTATAGTCACACGACACTTTCGCATATAGGTGACTACTGGACCGATTTATACTGACACCAGCGGGCCAGTTGTTGGTAAAGGGGAAAATAATATGATCACACGTTGACCAATCCGGGATTCGAACCAGCGACCTTTCGGTTACTAGCAAGACGCTCTCACCAACTGAGCTACCCGGCCCCTCTGACCCAAAATATTCTTGGTGTCAAGCCTTATAAGCTCGCCTGACCACCAACTCACAAACAGTACCATCGGGCGAATACACAAAAACGGACGAGTAATCTCCCTTGCTACAATCGAACTAAGCTAAACGCAAGCAAATTTCACTTGAGAAAAAATATCACTGCGACACATATGAACACACTGACAACACCTGGATGAACGATAACAGAAAGTGGAGGGATAAACATCCAGAAAATAGTCAGTCCCTCAGTCTGTAACGCTCGTCAGCGCAAAAGAAAAAACGTCAAAGTCAGAGCAAACAAAAAACCAAGTCATAAATGATAACAAGGAGAGATGATTTTGATAAGAAATATGAAAACGATGAGCAGCAACACAAAAACACACCCACAAACACCAGCGTTTGAATTCCTTCCTTTATTAAATTTACGTCCCCGCACACCAGAGCGTATAGGGGACGAGCTGCGTTTGAATTTAGACAGGGCTCTCCTTTTATAATCACCGGATTAATAATTATCCAAATGAGCCATCATTAGCAAACACCAACTTCCGGATCATGCTTGACTTTCAAAGCAAGAACACTGGGCATTATGAATCCATAAAGCCATGAGGGTGCCACCGTACCGTAGAAGGAAGAATTTGATTTAGCACTTTTAAAGATTTACTGTAGTTTTTTTTTAATGATAGGTGAACTCTGTTAGACAATGTTATTGCAGTGCCGAACAAGAAAGATGTTGCCTTTAGTACTTTTCGAAATGTACTGTAGATTTGTTTGATAAGTGAACTAATTTAATTTGGACTGTTATTCAAGATTTACTGTACAGGAAGTAATAATAATAATAATAATAATAATAATAATAATAATAATAATAATAATGTACATTTATATAGCGCTATTACTTGTCTTTTTATAGACAAGCGTATAGCGCTTTACATGAAAAGAAAGAAACAAACATAAAACAACTTACAATATTGCATTAGAAATTATACAATGAGAAAAAAATAAAACCCCACACACAAAATCAAAAAATACATAAAGTTAACTTTCTGCAAACAAGTCATCACAATCACAGCAAATCCACAAGCATAGCCAAAAGCAGAACAAATATGAGCTGAGGCTAGGGTCTATAGAATGAAGGATTTAATCAGGATAGTAGAGTTTGAAGAGGTGAGATTTTAGAGCTTGCTTGAATGAGGGTGTGGTCTGCTTGTGTCTGATGTTGGCTGGAAGAGTGTTCCATTGTCTGGGTGCACAATAGGTGAATGCCCGTTCTCCGTACATTTTGGTGTTGGTTTTTGGAATGCAGAGTGTGCGAGAGTCAGAAGAAGAGCGAAGAGTGCGAGAAGGGACATAGACAGACAGCAGATCTGACAGGTATGAAGGGCAGGTTCCAGAGAAGAAATTGTGGCACAGTACGGACAGTTTGTATTTAATGCGGGCCTCTATGGTACATGATATAGATGTTGCTGGTGCTGTAGGTATTTCTCACAGATTATTCTGAGGTTGAAAATCTGTGCAGTGGTACTTCGCCCTGCCCTGAATCCTGCTTGTTCTTCAGCTATGATTTGTTCAGCTTGGGGTTTCAACCTGTTGAGTATTATTTTCAGGGGGACCTTGCTGGGATGGCTGATGAGGCTGATGGTGCGGTAATTTTCACACTCCTGAAGGTTACCTTTTTTGGGAAGAGTGATGACACGCGACTGGATCCATGGCGTAGGCCACTGCCCACTCTGCCAGATCTTGTTACAGATAATGGTGAGTGCATCAATCATCGCTTCTCCTCCTGCTTGTAGCAGTTCCGCGGGTATGTTGAACACTCCCGCTGACTTCCCTTTCTTTAGCGATTGCACTGCTGCCTCAACTTCTTCCCGGAGAATTGGGAGGATTTCTTCTTCTTCTCTCTTCTCGGGACATGCTAGAACTGATGGGCCTCCATTTGATTTATGGTTGTAAAGGTCAGAGCAGTACTCTGTCCATCTGTCCAAGACTTCTTGTTCTTCTGTAAGGCATATGCCAGACTTGCTTTGGATCGTGGAGACTTTGGGCTGTTTGACACTTGTCAGCCGCTTCACAGTCTGGTAGGCCTTCTTGCTGTTGTTCTTGTTCAGACTGTTCTCTATTTCCTGGCATTGATCTTCTATCCAGTTCTCCTTTGCTGTGCGCATACCTTTTGGGATGTCATTGTTGATTTTTCGGTAGACATCAGCTCCCTGTGAGGTGTTCTTTTTCTTTTTTTATCTCTCTTCGTTTATCACACAGATCCAAAAGTTCAGGTGTGATTCACGGCTTCTTCTTTGGTCGGTGCCTGCCAAGGAACTCAGTGGCGGCATCGGTCACAGCTGAGTTGAAGGTGGTGGTCATGGTGTTGACATCTACTTCACTAGCCCCCAAAATGACCAGTGGTGCAAATTTCCCACCAATTGTGGCCTGAAATAGTTCTGCCACCTCCGGGTCTTGCAGTTTGTCCAGGTCGAACTTCAGTCTAGTGCACTTTGCTGTATTTATTCTCTTCAAGTGGAGCCGGAAAGACATCATCACGAGATCGTGGTCACTTCCGATGTCTGCTCCTGGAAAAGTGCGTGTCCTGCCAATGTTGATGCTTGATCTGAAGCGCTTCTTGATCATGTTGTAGTCTATCTGGTTGTGATGCTCCCCGCCGGGACTTTGCCATGTCCATCGTCTGGAGTTTTTGTGGAGACCAAGCGTGTTTTCCAGTATCAGATTGTTGTATCAGGCAAACTCCAAGAGTCTCAGACCCCTGTCATTTGTCTCGTTGTTGCAGTGGGGTCCACATGTGTCTCCCCAGTTGTGGTGCGCCTCTTGGCCAACCTTGGCATTCCAGTCGCCTTGCACTATGACTATGTCCTTCTTCGGCACTTGGTCAAGGACCGCCTGTAGATTTTCATAAAAATCCTCCACTTCGCTGTCGTCATAGTCTGATGTTGGGGCATAGGCCTGGATAATGGTGACGTTTAAAGGGGCTGCTCTCAGACGGATGGTAATGAGTCTACTGGAGAGACTGGGCGGCAACCCATGACAGTGGCTAAAATATTCTTATGGACCAAGAATCCAACGCCGTGTTCGTGCCTGTCATCTCTACCGCTGAAATAAAGCTTGTGGCCTTTGTCGGTCGTTGTTTCACCTAGGTCTTTCCAGCGCAGTTCGCTTATGCCTAGAACGTTCCATCGATAGTGGTCCAGCTCGTGGGCCAGTTCTTCTAATTTTCCTTCCGCAGTTAGGGTCCTGACATTCCAGGTTCCTATGACGATGTTGTTTTTCGTGCGGATCTTGCTAAATTCTTCATCAGGAGCATACTTAACTCCTCCGTCCTGGTGGCCAACGGAAGGCTCGGTCCTTGAGCCGGGCGACGACCGATCCGGTATGGAATTAGTGGATAGTGTCATCATGTAGTGTGTCTTGGGCAAAAAAAAAAGACCTGGCGGTGCCCAATCCTCTCCAGGCTTTTGGCCACAGCCTAAATCCACGAATACAGTGTGTCTCGCCTTGGCTTTGAGCACGTGGTCGTTGAACCTGTAGTAACGTAAGGTTCCTCCGCCCTGGCCGCTGACTATTGTGTAGAAGACTTTCGCCCAGTGATGCCATGCTAACATCACCCCTGTTAGTCGCCTCTTACGACACGCCGGGAAACGTTAGGTCTATTCTACTTAATGCCCGAACCCACAATTTGTATGTACAACAGCCACTCACCACAAATATAATTTTTCAGTTTCAAAACACAACGCGTAAGTTTTGTTCATACAATTGTAAGCTATTATTTTAAGCAGAAATAAAATTGCTACATTTATTGTATGGACAAAACGTTTATCAATTATACAGAAGTAGCCATTGTTTAAAAGCAAAGTACACATATAATGTCACAGTGGTTTGAGCAAAAGCAAACATTGATGAAAGATAATCAATATATTACAGCAAAGAACGTACAGCTTAACAAAGAAGGTGCATAACTCAAAAGTGTGCAAAATTGAAAGCACCCAGCGCCCCCAAGCGGGGGGTCTGAGGCTTTGCTAGCCGGCTAGTGTTGATAACATGGCGGGCAGCATGTGTGAAGCTGCGGGAGGTTGCAAGCATGCGGATGAAGTAGGGCTAGGATAGAAAAATTGGAATGAAAGATAGACTGTGAAAAAAAAGAGTGAATGCTATTCTTTGCGACTCGAAAATAATGTGGTGTATGCTATTTCTATTTTTCACTGTGGTGATTCTGGATTCTGTTCATGACAGACACGGTAATTTGAATATTTATATTTTTATGATTTACTTGTTCAAAATATAATATTGAAACTAAGTTTGTAACAATGTTTTCATATTTTCATAAACGTAATTGTCTGTCAGACCGGAACGGGGTTGTTTCAGAGAGAGATAAATTCATATTAAAGTTCAGCTACTTAATACTTATTATTTTATTACTATAAGACTTATAGTTTTCTTGAATATAGTTTTTTTGAATTCCGTTTTAATTATTATTCTATTATCTTATGTGAGGAAGAAGAGAACCATAAAATTAGCAAAACGTAAATTGGTGTTGCGTTCCAACTGGTGTGTATTTTTTGCGTCTTCAGTGTTTCTAGTTTATCTCCCTGTCTTAACTTGAGTAATTCTATAAGAAAGGCCTTTTGATGAATGCGTGTATATGTGAAATTGAAACATTAAAAACAGTTTACAAACTAATATCAAGTTTGCAAGAATCTTAAAAGTGAAGTGAATTATTAAAATCAAAATGTTTCTTCAGAATCAAGTGTGTGTGTGTAGATTTCCTAATAATTGATATTACTTCTCTAAATTCTTATCAATTAACTTTGGGCATGTTTTTGTGCTTTGGCACTTTACATGGCTATGCTTCAATTTGTTGCATGTTGTATTGTAATACAATTAAATGACATGCAAGTTCAGTAATGCACTGTTTTTGTTCATTTTCATTTGCTTGTCCGTCTTCTTAACTGTCTGGTCACTGATTTCTTTTCCCTGTCTCATTATATGAATGGTCACCGATTTCTTTTTCTCGGCAAATATGCCTATTATACAGTTGCACACATACAGGCCTGAGTAGGCTACACAGGAATGCATTATGAAGTTATTTCATAACAAGTTCAGACAAAAGTTATAAATGCACTCGAGCTTTCTCAGAAGAAAAAAACCCTGTTGCATGTGTAGGCCTACAGCACAAATTAATACACACGCAGTCATGCACTCAATTAATAGGCAGATTCACACTTTCATATAAAGGAGAAAACAAGGCAATAACTGCACAACAAGAGCAATTCAGTAATACTGAATAATTGCATCAATTAACAGGTTTGTTGCCAAGTGGTTGAGCACTAATGAATCTATAATAAAGGCAAGCACCGTGTTTGTTTTTAATGTCACACTTTTTTGCTGGTCAGTTACTGTGTGATAGGTCTGCATAAAATCATGAATCGAACAGCTTTGGTAATTAATGTGAATTAAAAAAAAGTATTTACTTGTAATTGTATAAATAAAACATTTTTGAGTTCGTTTTACTACAAAAGGATAATGTTTAGGGTTCAAAAAAAGTCCTGCGGCAAGGTTTGTTTACGTATTGCTAAGCAGAGGATTACGTCCCTTGCAACGAGCGTTCAGACCATCCGCTTGGTGCGCGCCAAATGCATCTGTCATCAACTTTTAAATAGCGGTGTGGCGTTATGATCCTTCTTTGTGAAGCTGTACGTTCTTTGATTACAGTAACAAATACAAATCCGTTGAATTAGAAAAATAAAGGCTATTTATTTACAAAAAAAGAATAGAAAACATTTTATTTTCCTCGTAAAAACACTTTTACAGCCATACCTTCAACAAAAAAACCCAATATGTTTTCTAAATAAAATCAACTTATTGAACGCATAGAGTAATGTTCTCTTGCTCTAGACTTTTAAAATGATGATGATGATGATGATGATGATGATAAAAAATCGCTATATTCACCAAACACATGAAATTAAGATAACATAATAATGTTATTTAACAAGGGTACAAGAGTAAGCACTGGGCGTGCTTTTTTTGCATCTTGCCCTTGGGGCTTATAACATTAACAATTAGTATAAAAAATAACTATGACAATATATTCAAGATCTGTTCACACACATACGCAAATACACTCTCAAAATGTATTAAAAACAATCTAATGAATGTTATTAATGTAGAACTCCCAACTAATTAAGTAATTTGTTTATGGGTTGTAAAAGATGTCTTCGAAAGGATGTGTATTGAGTATCTGCACTGCGGAGAATTTCTGGAATGTTATTCCATAAAGTGGAACCTGAATGAGGTACTGGTCTTAAACCTGTACATTATTGAAAATGAAACATTTAGTTTGGTTTAAAATCTGGCCTTTTTCCTTTTTAAAAAAATCACCAACCAGCAAGTATAACAACAACAAAAACATCAACAATAACAGCAATAAACATCCTCACTATCAAGAACAACTACAAGTGCACATCGAATCACGTTTTCTTAGTCTAGAAGAAATTCCTCGGGAATATAGAACATTTTTCAGGAATATGTTATTGTTTCATCAACAAGAAAATATGGCATTCTTGGCTGTTGTACATACAAACGCAAATGTACAACAATAAATAACAGTGCAGTGTTAAAACAAAATATGTATCCTTAATACTTATCCTCTCTTCTCCCAAACTACTGGAAGGATTTGGTTCAAGTTTGGTACATAAATAGATTTCCCTATGCCTCCAACGTAAATCCAAACGTATGCAAATCGAGTGACGTAATCATGATGAACTCACCTTGTACGTTTTGTAATTCTGTTTACATACAGCGTGTGTGTGTGTGTGAGTGAGACAGCACGCGATGGAACTCTGCACCCGTTAGGGTCTAGCACTTGTTTTTGTTTTTTGTTTCTTCTTCTTTCTTTCTTTCTTTCTTTTTATTTTCTTCTGCTTCTTCTTTTCCTCCTTTCTTTCTTGCTTTCTTTTTTTCTTTTTGTACCCTGTATTTTTAGTGTGCGTGAAGTACGACCCATGTTTTCTTTGTAGATGACGCAACAACAGGAACTTTGTAACCTTTGATTATTTCCATTGATGGAATCGTGGTTTATTTGGTCATCCCTTGCTTTTGTTAAATGTAGCTTCTACTCTAAATTAACAAGGACCATGATGAAGTCCCAGGCATTTTGTATATATACAACACCTCATGTTAAAAATATATATATTTCAAACACAAGTCGAAATAAACAAGAATATTGTAAAATCTAAAAGTTTGATATCAACATATATTAAAAAAAAGAGAAAGATTTCTCTTATATAACGCACTTACAAACTCAGAGAGCTTCTCAAAGCGCTGGCCCGTAATATGCATGCAGCAATCACACAATAGTTTGCTGAAGTCAGGATTCGAACCCACGTCGCCCAATACGCACTCACACAAGTCGTGCGCTCTGACCACTGAGCTATCCCTGCCGCACGTTCTTTTTTTCAAATGACATTTGGTTTTAGTAGACGTTAATAAAATATACTTTTTCTTCTGCTGCTGCTGCCCTTCTTCTTCTTCTTCTTCTTCTTCTTCTTCTTCTTCTTCGTCTTCGTCTTCTTCTTCTTCTTCTTCTTCTTCTTCTTCTTCTTCTTCTTCTTCTTCTTCTTCTTCTCCTCTTCCTCTCCTCATTTGATCATTTATACATATAAAGTCAGTGGCGTAGCTAGGGATTTTCGGGGCGCCGGGGGGACTGGGCCTCTTTGGAGGCCCCTGCATTTTGACATTCGACATCATGATTTATAAATATAATTTTTTTAGGACACTCCTTTGGGGGCCTCTTTCCTCTCTCTCTCCTCTCTCTCTTTCCTCTCTCTCCTCTCTCTTCCCTCTTCTCTCTTTTCCTTTCTCTCTCCTCTCTCTTTCCTCTCTCTCCTTTCTTTCCTCCCTCTCCTCTCTCTTTCTCCTCTCTTTCTATTCTCTCTCTTCTCTCACTTCCCACACTCTTTCCTCTCTCTCCTCTCTCTCTTTCCCTCTTCTCTCTTTTCCTTTCTCTTTCCTCTCTCTTTCCTCTCTCCTCTCTCTTTCCTCTCTCTCTCCTCTCTTTCTCCTCTCTCTCTTCCCTCTCTTCCCACACTCTTTCCTCTCTCTCTTCCCACACTCTTTCCTCTCTCTCTTCCCACACTCTTTCCTCTCTCTCCTCTCTCCCTTTCCCTCTTCTCTCTTTTCCTTTCTCTTTCCTCTCTCCTCTCTCTCTTTCCTCTCTCTTCTCTCTCCCTCCTCTCTTTCCTCCCTCTCCTCTCTCTTTCTCTCTCTTTTCTCTCTATTCGGAAAACGGAAAAGACAGTCTGCGATCCATCACACCCAGCCAACAGTCTCTTCGAGCTTCTGCCCTCTGGCCGTCGGTTCCGTGCTTTAAGAGCCAGAACTTCTCGATTCAGAAACAGTTTCTTCCCAGACGCTGTCCTCAGTACATCACCAACCATGGAATGATCTGTATAAACTGAAAACTCACAACCATTGCTTGATTTGTACCTTTGTGAAATAGGTGTATGCTATGATGTGTGTGTGTGTGTGTGTGTGCGTGCGTGCGTGGGTGGGTGTGTGGTGTGTTGTGTTGTGGTGTGTGTAGATGTGGATGTGAAGCTTAACATTCTTAATAATTCTCATCATTTTATTTAATGCTGTTAAATTGTTTTAATGATGTTATTTTGTTTTACTTGCAGGGTGTGTTTGACTCCATAACTTTATATGACTGATGAGTGATGTATGTTTAACCATGGTTTAACACTGTGTTTACCTATCCTTTAGTGCTGTATATATGTTGAATGCCAATGAAGCGTATGACACTATGAATGCATGTGTGACTGTGCAAGAAAGGATGTATTTCATTGTCGCCATGCCACACCAAAATCCTTGTAACGTTTTTACTTGGTGAATATAAATATTCTTATCTTATCTTATCTTATCTTATCTTATTCTCTCTCTCTCTTTCCTATCTCTCTCCTCTCTCTCTTCTCTCACTTCCCACACTTTCCTCTCTCACTTCCCTCACTCTCTCCTGTCTCTCTTTCCTCTCTCTCCTTCCTCTCTCTTCTCTCTCCTCTCTCTTTCCTCTTCTCTCTCTCTCCTCTCTCTCTTCTTTTTCTCTCTCCTCTCTCTCTTCTCTCTCTCCTCTCTCTCTCCTCTCTCTCTCTTTCCTCTCTCTCCCCCTCTCTCCCTCTCTCTGATAGGTTGTTTGTTGCTGTTTTCAAAAGGCGTGACGTGTCCTGACTTAATTTTTTTAAAAAAATATATATTATTAGTTCATGTTAAAGCGTTCTGCGCACCGCAGTAAGTTCGTCTCTTCTGCACCTTCATGTTTCTGTTATGTCGCCCGCATGTCAAATTTCCTTTGTGCAAATGAGTACAGTAAATCATCTTGTGTCTTATATCTTGCATCTCGTGTCTTTTACCTTGTATCACTGGATACGAGAATAATCTTCATGTACGACTGTCTTCTCATCGACCACTCCCGTTTAGTTGTAAGCATCGTCTTCGTCTGTCAAATGGTTATACCCTTTCTCTCCATCTCTTGGCGCCTGCACCATTAACGTCTTCCCGTCGAAATCTAATGAGTTGTAGTCATCCCGCTTTTTCTGAGGTCCTGGGACTTTCGCCGTTGCTGTTGCTTCTGATGTTGCAGATTAGTCTCTGGAACGGAAGCGAAGTGATCTATGGAGCGGTCCTGCCCGCTGGATGGGGCGTCTGCTTCGAGGACGTGGTACACACCTGCGCCAGTGAATGTTGGAGGTTGACTTGGTGACGTTTATTTGGTAACTAAACAAAGAAAATTGAAACTTGAAATTGAATTTTGGCATATGTTCCAGTACAGAGCAGTTCCTGCTTGCGCATTTGTTTTTTGGGAGCTTTTGTAACGTTTAATATATAACATTTGAGGTCCTGGTTCGGCTCCTTGTAGTCCGCTGGACACTTTAAACAATGACTAACCAACGAACTAACTATTTGTTCAGCTCAAAAGAGTTGGTAAATAGGCTCTGTTTGAAATCAGAATCAAACTCAAAGCCACAAGACCTCGTTAATATGCTGCATCCTGAGGATCTTTCAACGTGATTTAGGAATATTTTAACAGCGTAGTACTTTTTTGTTTTATTCCGCACTTCTCACAGTAGACCAGAGTACTTGTATCTTAAACATTGTGTTTCTTCTATTTTTGTGAAATGACGTTTGTGTCTAAAGAATACATTTGAATGGCTTGCCATGAATATTTTATCTTGGTAAGAAGAGCAGTCTAATTCTTTATCTTCCTAGCTAATAATTTTTGTAAAAGATCTGAAGAAAAAAGCAACTCGTGAGTTTAACCCTTCTGGCTGCAGCCATTTCAAGGAGCAAATTAGGGATTTTCCTGATGCTGGTGCTGTAGTGGATGGTACAGTACAATAATGGCAATTTACATATTACGTAATATAATATATTGCAATATGCATTACAAGGCTTGGGGAAGCGGAATATTTATATTGGTGAATCTAAACCTACTAAATGATACATGGTGTTCTTGGGTTAAATTTGACGTGGCTTTGACTTCCACCGTGCATCAGATTTGTTTTTCGTGGTGTGCGGCACCGAAACGGCCAAATTCTAAATATATATTTACTCCTTCGGATGGGAGTATAAACCGAGGTCTAGTCTGTGAATGCACGTATTACAACACGCTGACTTAAGATCCTGACGGTCATGTCCTACAAAGGTGGGTGCCGGCTACACCCAGCATGCACTAGGTCCCCTCTCTCCCATTCCAGGTCAAACAGGATTGTGTTCAGTTGTCTAAGCGTCAGACAATGCGCCTAAAGGCTGCCAGTGAGCAGCTTGAGTTAGCTTCTGTATCGGCCAGCGTTTTGAGCAGCTCTTGAGCCGAAAAGCGCTAGACAATATAAGAACGCGTAAATAAATAATATTAAAAATATTTTTGTCACAGCTGTGAAATTTGGTCTTACCTTCCACTGTATGATGGACCCCAACAGGAGTGTTGATGTACCTGCTGGCTTCTGCATCACTCATGGGTGTCAGGTAAGTGTTCACCTGTGATGCATCATCTGTTGCATTATCGTCGATGGTGTGATAGATTCCTGTCGATAAAAAAGGCGTACACGATAAAAGTGTGTGTAGTACAACGCACAAAGAGGAAGCAAACCATGTAGCACCGTACAAAGATTCATTACCAAAAAACGAAAATCTATTTAATTGTGGGTATTGAAATGAAAGTGGTCCTTTAGTTTCATGATTGGCATCGTGATGATGATGATGATGATGATGATGATGATGATGATGATGATGATGATGATATGATGATGAGATGATGATGATGATGGTACCTTCATTATCCTGAGATTCCCTTGCGCCGGATGAGGGTCCGCCGTTTGGTTTATGGGTCTGATCAGTCTGCGAGAGGAAAAGAAAGGACTCGTGAACATTCAGTGGACCCAAGCAGTGCACTTGAAACTGAGTAAGCAAAATTATTGATCTAGACGTATACAATATTATATATTATATACAATATTATATATTATATACAATATTATATATTATATACAATATTATATATTATATACAATATTATATCTTATACTAGGTCCATTCTGCCACCATACCCGGTCGCCCAGGATTAAGCTCAGTTGTCTGGGAGCCAGACGATGCGCTCAAAGGCTGCAAGTGGGCCCCCACGGGCTCGGCTCCGCTTGCCGGGGGTGGAACCCAGGCCTCTCTGGCTGGGTGACTAAGCTTGCCCAACCAATTTTCTTCTCTTCTGTCTTGCTTCTGCCTTTCCGGTCCTTTCACCTGTATTCTATTTCACCCTAATTCCTAAAACTCCTTCCACTAACCTGGCAGCTTTTCCCTTTTCTTTCTTCTGTCTTACTGGTTCTTTCTATACCTTTTTCTCCTCAAAATTCTCCCCGGTACAGGCAAGTCTACGTTGGTTCCGCATGGCAAGAGGCTGGATGGTTGCGGCCTGCCTAAAAATTTCACAATCGCGAATGCTAAATGTCTGGCATGAGGAGCGGATTAGGCCGGAAACTGGTTCAGAACAACAATCGGTGTGCGTCAAGGATGCCTACTCTCTCCAACACTCTTCAACATCTTCCTAGAGCGCATCATGTCAGATGCTCTTGCAGACCATGAAGGCATAGTCAGCATAGGGGGTAGAGCAATCTCCAATCTTCGTTTTGCAGATGACATTGATGGATTGGCTGGAGAGGAACAAGAACTTGAACAGCTGGTACAGAGGCTTGACACCACCTCCAGAGCCTATGGAATGGAAATAAGTGCAGAGAAGACCAAAATGATGACCAACAACACCAATGGCATCAACACGGACATCAAAGTCCAAGGCCAATCCCTCAACACAGTGCATAGCTTCAAATGCTTAGGAGCCATTGTATCAGACAATGGGTCCCGACAGGAAGTCCTCTCCAGGATCGCACAAATAACTGCTGCCCTGACAAGGCTGAAGCCCATTTGGAAAGACAGGACCATCAGTCTACATTCCAAAGTAAGACTGCTGCGCTCCCTTGTCATCTCCATCTTCCTATATGCTTGCGAAGCATGGACCCTCACAGCAGATCTACAACGAAGAATACAAAGCATGGAGATGAGGTGCTACAGAAGACTTCTGGGCATTTCCTATACCCAACACATCACCAACGACGAAGTCCGACAGACCATCACACAAGCCATTGGACAACACGATGACCTGCTCACAGTGGTTAAGAAACGGAAACTCCGATGGTATGGCCACGTCACCAGATCATCAGGCCTTGCAAAGACTATTCTGCAAGGCACAGTGCAAGGAGGTAGAAGAAGAGGGAGACCGAAAAAGAGGTGGGGGGACAACATTCGAGAATGGACTGGTTTGACACTGAGCGAAGCCATCAGGGCTGCTGAGGACAGAGAAAGATGGGGTATGCTGGTTAAACGATCATCTGTGGTGCCCCTACGACCTTCGGGTTACGGGACAGGATAGGATAGGATAGGAATCAGCAGAGGTCGAGCTCAAGCGGGCCGACCACCAATAAGACAATGCCACCTCCTAAGGTGAACGCGCCGGCGACCGCGTCAAAAGCCGTCTCCTCCCCCATTACAATACCTCTACACCCTGTTGTACCTTCAGGACGAGGGAGGGCACCTGGTCCACGACCCCCTTCCTCCTCGCCCCATCGAAGTCGAACATCTTCGATTAGGACCGCACAACGGTCAACAAACTGGAAGTCCTCTTCAAGGACTGAACATAAACCAGGACCGTTGTCTTCTAAAAAAAAAAAAAGACAATACTTTGAATCGTTTCGCCTCTCTGGAGGTAGAATCTGTTGACATGGAGGAGTCACCTCCACAGGGGTCAGCACCTTCACCTCCAGCTAAAAAATAGTTAACATTAAAGAGAAACATAAGAGTAGAAAATTGATTGAAATAAAACATATTATTTGTATTTCTTCCTATCGTGACTTTTATAATACAATGGAACATTAGAGGCCCTAAAGCCCACTACGAACAGTTGCTCTTGCTTATTAAAACCGACCAAGTGTCATTTGTCTACAGGAAACTCTTCTGAGTCCTGATAAAATATTTCAATTGTCTGGATACTCTTGCTTGCAATCCAATGTTTCTCGTGGGAACGCTTTATGTGTTCGGTCAGAAATTTTTTGTTAGCCCAGGTACATTGGCCAGAGTCGATTGCTGCTCGAACATCATTAAAACAAACTGTAATGGTCTGCTCCTTATGTTTATCCCCTTCAAAAACCATATGCAAAGCTGATTTACTAAACTTAATAGACCAACTCCCATTTCCCTTTGTGATTGTTGGAGATCTGAACTGTCACTCCCCCAGATGGGGAAGTGACCATCAGAATCTCCAAAGTAAAATTCTGGAGAATGTTCTCGATGACATCAACTTCTGAATTTTAAATTCAGATTCTCCTATGTATTGTAGTCATTTAGGAACATTTTCTAATTTAGACCTGTCTACCTGTGATGCTTCTCTCTTTTTGGATCTGGATTGGAAACCTCATTCGGATCTCTGCGGAAGTGACCATTTTCCTATTTTTTCTAAAATTTCTAGAAGATCAATCTGAAGAACCCCAGCAGCGCTTGATTTTCAAAAAAGCAGATTGAATAGATAGATATATAATCAGTGTTTATAGGGTCCAGCGGACTGCCAACAGCCGAATCACGACCACACAAAATAAAGTAGAATCAGACTAAACTGTTGACATCTAAATATGATAAAAAATGTAACTAAAATCAGTTCTACCAATAAAATCCAACCAACAATACAAAACAAAACGATATGATTTATATGTGAAAAAAAAAACACCCCAACATCATGTACAAATTGAAACAGGTGTTGACTATTGCATACTTTAAAAATTTCTTTGAAAGGTATTGAACCAAAATATTTTTCTCTTTCATCAATCAGATCAGCACATTCAGATATGAAAATGCGAATGGAAAAGGATTTGTCACATGCAAAGCACCATCGTGGTTCTTCTCCTTTTAAAAGGAAACTATGGGTGACATAAGTATGCCCAATGTGAAGAAGGCGAGAAAGCACCTTTTTCTGGCATAGATACATGATCTTCACACACAACTTGTTTCTGAGGGTAATATTGCAGTGGACAACGTGGCTAAAGAAGCTCTGCATATTTTTGCCTTCAAAGCTTTTCCAATTTGTTCCATATTCCGACCTGCATTGTATGACTGGCTCTTATTGTAAACGGCTGTTTCAGACCGAATGGTCTAATCAAATCAATAACAAATTATTTCAAAATCTTCCAGATTTGCCTGCTTCTTTATTTAACTTTGCGTCCACTCGCAAAGAAGAAACTGTTTTGGCTCGCCTTCATATTGGGCATAATTTTGTCACCCATAGTTTCCTTTTGAAAACCGAAGAACTACCGTGGTGCTTCGTATGTGATAAGTTCTTTTCCCGTCCGCCATTGTATGTCTTGATGTGCTGATTTGGTTGATGAAAGATATTTTGGTTCGATCCATTTAAATGAAATTTTTAAAATTTGCAATAGTCAACACCTGTTTTAATTTTTACATGATGTTGGTTTGTTTTATTGCGTATAGATTATATCGTGTGGTTATATTCTTGGTTACATTTCATTAGTTAGGCTGGTTTTATTTACATCTTTTATCATATTTAAATGTTAGCAGTTTAGTCTGATTTTGATTAGTTATGTATAGTCCTGATTCGCCTCTTGGCAGTCCGCTTGACCATATAAACATTGAATATCTATCTATCTACCTAGCTGCAAATGGGCGTTGAGTTAGATCTTGTATTGACCAGCACCTGGAGCCGTTCTTGAACTGGAAAAGCGCTAAGCTATATAAGAAGTATTACACACAGTGTTATTGTCAGTACCGCATGACGTAATTATAGACAAAGCTGCGTCCCTTAGCGCCCTCTTGCCACCTTCATCGTTTATTATCAACAATAGCATCTTCACTGTCGTTTATCATTATTATTGTCATTATCATCGTCATGAAAAACACCTTTTAACCACTTACCACATTTGTCGTCGTTATAATCATCATCATCATCATGAAAACACATTTTAACTACTTACTACATTTGGTCGAGTAGTTGTGGCATTCCCTCTACCAGAAGCAGTAGCAATGTGACCAGAACTAGCAAATGCATTCTCCCCATCGTCCTTAATAATGCTGTACAGGTCCTCTGTAGGATGTGTGGAGTCTTCCAGCTTCGGGGAACGGATGGCAAGTTCATTAGCATAGTGAACCCGAGGCGTCGCGGTTGTTGCTGCTGTTGATGGTGTTGATCCATGGCTGGTTTGTTTGTTGTCATCGTTGCTGCCACAGCATTGCAAAATAGTGAGATGAGAGACGCAAGCGAGGTTTTTCAAGAACCTCAGTCTGCCTCGTCTGTACAGAACCACGATGACGACGACGGCGACGATTATGAGGATGAGGATGATAACGACTGCTGCTATTATTCCGCTGGAATTCGTCGAGGAATTATTGTCTCCTGCATTGTTGTCTGTGTAGTCGTCTGTATTATCACCTGTGGAGTCCCATGTATCGTTGGATGCAAAGCATGGCGACTGTGTGTACTCAATTTCATCAAGAAAGACTGGAGCAGATGAATTTACCGATATCTTCACTGAGAAATTTTGGTTTGATGTAATGCGCTGTATACATTGTTTCCATAAATCTATTTGACTAATGTAACATGTTCTATTCGCATGGCCGTTTATATCAACAGAAATAGCAGCAGTTTTCTGCATGTAACGTTCGTTTGATAGTTTCGCCCAGAACGTTAAACAGTGCTGCTGTTTACCAGTTGAACAAGCTTTTTGAAGGGTTTTGAGGTAACTATCGGGTTGTACACGAATGCATCCTGTACTATTATACCCAGAGATATCATAAATTACATATTTCATATTCCATCCACTACAATAGGCTCTTCCGTTGTTAAAAGCACAGTTGACCGGTTGGGTCGCATTGCAAGAAGCATCCTCGTCTTGTTTAACGTATTGAATTGCTACGAAGAGTGTAATAAACCTGAGTAGTTCCATTGATTTATTGTTGCTTTAGGTCCAGCGGACTCTTCCGAGCCAAATCAGGACCGGAGTAGTTCCATTGAGATTTTTCCTACAGAAAAGAGAATATTCATTATTAGTATTCAGTATTATTCATTGCATGCTAACTATGTCAGTTATGTCATTTCATTCGGAAGATCTGTGTTATGTTGATTTTGTTTTTAAAACAAATTTCCACATGATTTAAAGGTTTAGCAATAGTAGATTAGTACTAATAGTAGTAATCGTCGTCGTCATCATCATCATCATCATCATCATCATCATCATCATCATCATCATCATCATCATCCTATCCTATCCTATCCCATAACTCGAAGGTCGTAGGGGCACCACAAATGATCGTTTAACCAGCGTACTCCATCTTTCTCTGTCCTCAGCAACCTATGTTTCTGTCTCCCTCTTCGTATGCCTCTTTGCACCGTGCCTTGCTGGATGGTCTTTGCCAGGCCTGACGCTCTGGTGACGTGGCCATACCATCGGAGTTTCCGTTTCTTCACCACTGTGAACATGTCATCGTATTGTCCAATGGCTTGTGTGATGGTCTGTCGGACTTCGTCGATGGTGATGTGCTGGGTATAGGAAATGCCCAGAAGTCTTCTGTAGCACCTCATCTCCATGCTTTGTATTCTTCGTTACAGATCTGCTGTGATGGTCCATGTTTCGCAAGCGTATAGGAAGATGGAGATGACAAGGGAGCGCAGCAGCCTTAACTTGGAATGTAGACTGATGTTCTTGTCCTTCCAAATTGGCTTCAACCTTATCAGGGCAGCAGTTGTTTGTGCGATCCTGGAGAGGACTTCCTGTCAGGACCCATTGTCTGATTGTAACGAAAGGAATTTGGTGTGTGCCTGTTTATAATAACTAACTGAATGCAAAATATTTCTGACTTCTTAAATCAAAATAAAGTGTGCATTTAAGAATCTCTGTTGACTACCACACCCTCACATTCACAGATTCTCACTAACACAGGCAAACACCAACACAAAAATTTAAGTTCCACGCTCTCAATACTTCATATAACTAAACAATAATAATCTACACAAATCTTTCATATCACATGTATCAGGTTACGAGTTTACGAGTCCGCCAGCTGGCATTTTTATGTCCCGAGCCTAATCAAAAAAATACTTGTTACCTGTGGTAACCATAGGATGTTGTGCACAAATAGACAAACAGAGGGCGTTTGTAAACAGGCAGATAAACACGTCTGTTGGTAGCGGCGACCACCCTGCGTCCTGAGTCTCACGATTCGCCTTTTCCCCGTTGCACGAGACAACCTTGTATGTCCAGGTGCTCGAAGCTAACCAGCCTCCCGTAGGCAGCTAAAACAATATATATATACATCCGTCAATACTCTGATTATTATAATCATATTATTCGTCTTTGTTTCATCCTTGCTCATCTACCTTAGTTTCTTCACTCTTTCAATTCTGCTCCATACGTGATCGTTTCTTTCCAACTCCCACAATGTTATCCATATCCAGGTATAACTATTTCATGAATGAAAATTACCATCAACATACTCACACCTTCCATTCATTCTACATTATCTACAACCTTATAATTAATTAATTATAGCCCCATGTAATTCGCTGAACCTAAAGCAACAGCCATGTAATATAATAGCCCCATGTAATTAATAACATTATAACAGCTCACCAACTCTCAACACAATACATCCAATACAAAAATATACTTCTCCAACATTTCACAAAGTCCACCGAACCTGTACTCCTCTATGCTTTCTACCTCTTAAATCTTTCCCTACACCTGACACTTTGACTTTACACAACTTGACACATTGAAACATATTCCTGAAGGGAGGTCCAATTGCCCTTACTTCCGGATATTCATTATTTTATTGGTTCACATTATTAACCAATGAAATTTTAGGTACATAAAAAAAAATTCACATTCTAAAAATAAAAATATTGTTGAAACTAGAAAATTCACGTTCTCTGCATTACCCCCTTCTATGAAGAAAGGGCCCGACCGAGGTTTCTTTTTCAGAAAAAGATGTATTCCCGCAACGCCTACGGCACAGAACTGATCAACAGCAGATCGCGACAAAAGATCAGCAAAAATGTTGCGAGATCCTTGAAGAGGCTCAATATGAAAATTCTACTCTTGCAAAGACAGAGCCCATCGCATGATTCGAGTGTTTTTGAACCTAGTTTTGCTGTCAAAATATCAGCATAGTCGAAAAAAAACCCAGAAGAGATCCTGACGATCCGATGCAGGCAACAACTCATCAAACACAATTGACGAAATGTCCTCATCTGTCATAGAAGATGCCAAAGGCAGAGTTGTCAGAAAAACATCATCATCCTGGACAACACCCACAGACGCCAAAAATGTGTCTTGTTGTTTCTTCACGCTCCACCTTTAGACAATCGTAATCTATATACCCTCACTATTGGTGTAAAAGTGTGTAACTGAATTGTTGTTATTGCTGTTTGTCAAAAGTTGTTTAAACAAACCTAGGACGGCGTTATTTTATGCTTCATATGACAACACTTAAACATCAAAAGCGTACGTGAAACAAATAAGAAAGCCGTTTTCTGTTTTCCGTGTAGACATGGAGGATTCTAGAAATAAGATAGGATACAATTTTAAAAGAGTTCACACATCTCCCAGCTTACGCACATGTAAAATTGTATTCCAAATCTTGTTTTAAGAGAGGGGAAGTATTTAAACTAAAATTCAGAAAAAAGTTCGTCGAATGTTCTTCAGTTCATATTCGCCATTATGCACGCGCACATGCCCAAGCTAAAAAATGTAAACAGAAAACCACACTCTAAGCAGCACCATGGTCAACATTTTTTTTTAAAATGTGTAGAGTTTTATATATTATATGTGTGCGTGTGTGTGAGTGGTTATGTGTGTACATTTGATTCTTTATGTAACACATTTTCACTTTTGTTCTGTTCCTGGGTTGAACGTGTTTTCCTAACCCGTTAGGTCTAGAACAGAAAGGAAATCGCTGTTATTCCAGAAAAACTTTGCTTCTGTGACCGGGACGCAAACTTGTTTTTTCCAACCTAGTTCCAGTCATTCGCCCAAAAAGGCAATCACCGAAGTCGAACGAAGCTCTCCGATGTGTTACGAAATGATGCTTACATGACTATGACTACGACTAGCTGACATTAAAAATGATCGCTGTTGCTTCTAATTCTGTTCGATTTACACAGATTTAGCATTTCGCAACGGTATACTTTGTTAATATGAGCATAATATGAGCACAATTATTATCGACAATATTTAATAGTTGCGTTCCTTGATTTGCATTTTGTTAGTTCTCAGCAGTAAAGGCTAATAATAGCATTGCCCATTTCCTGCCTAGAACCAAGTAGACACTGTTATACAGTATACATAGGCTTAATCTACATTATTATATTATAAGTCAGTCTCCGCGCAGCGAAGAAGATCACTAGCTGAATATAATTATTAGACCTGTATTGTTTGTTTTATACGTAAATAAATGTTTAAACTATATCTATTCTAATTAATAATATTTAGGCCTATACTTTATAATATTCGAATCTTGAAATTTCCGGAGAAGGACGAGTAGGCTAGCTAAGCGAATTTTTTTTTAATAACTCGAGATCACAGTTAAATTAATAGTTAGTTATTCATTGCTTACAGGGTCCAGCGGATTGCAAAGAGCCGAATCAGAACCACAAAATCAAGACAACTCGAGATCAGAGTTAAATTAAAAGCTTATTAATTCATTGCTTACAGAGTACAGCGGACTGCAAAGAGCCGAATCAGGACCACAAAATCGAGACCACAACTTCGCAAGTAGTAGTAGTAGTAGTAGTAGCAGTAGTAGTGGTGGTAGTAGTAGTAGTAGTAGTAGTAGTAGTAGTAGTAGTAGTAGTAGTAGTAGTATAGTTATTTAGTTAAATCTTTAATTTATTTATTTGTTTTGTTTGTGTGTTATTATTATTATTATTATTATTATTATTATTATTATTATTATTATTATTATTATTATTATTATTGTTGTTTGTTTCTTTTTATTATTATTAATATTATTAATATTATTATTATGATTATTATTATGATTATTATTATTATTATTATTATTATTATTATTATTATTATTATTATTATTATTCCTACTTTAAAAAAAAAGAAAAGAATAGTGTGCTGCTATGCGTGCTCAATGGTGTGACGTTTTGTTTGTTTTTGCTGAAGTTCGGTGTAACCCGAAATATTCAGATGGTGTTACTGGTTATGTTTTCTTATAGATTTACCAAAGTTTTCAGATGATTTATAGAAATTTCCGCCCGCCACGCATCATTTTTTTTAATACGTGTTTCTCATTAAAATACATATAATTGAAATACATATAACAAATGTACTGTATCAGTTAAAAAGAATAATATTAGTTAAATAAATAATTGCTTTGGTGCTTGCAATAAAAATGTCACGGTTTTTTGAGACCATTATAAACTTGCTTTGCCTTGTGCTGAAGGGACATCAACGTATCCATAGCGCTTTGAAGTTTTGTCATGGTTTTATTGTTGATATAGATGTGAAATCGTTGTATGTGTGCTTTATGTGTTATGTATTACTTTTACTCCTTATTACTAATTGTGTCAGTATATTATTCATCATAAAATAATAATAATAATAATAATAATAATAATAATAATAATAATAATAATACTAACTGCTACAAAATGCAAATCTCGACTTGAGCTTGAAGCTGTGCAGATCGAAATAAAATTAGATCTAGCAGCGGCTATGTTTATGCACGGATGTTTCACCACAGGCTCTGAAGTCTTTTCTTTTTGTCTTTGTAAACTCCTAAATACGTACGTAGTATAGTATGTAATTGAGGCCTACGAAAGACGAGAATTCCCAGCCTGTGGTTTCACGTAGTCCTGCCAGCATTCGTTCGTAAAACATCGGATAGCTTCGCTCGACTCGGAGAGCTTCGTTCGACTTCGGTAATTGCCTTTTTCGGGAACGTGACTGGAACTAAGTTGGAAAAAACAAGTTCGCGACCTGTGTTCGAGAAAATCCTCGATTTGCTTTCAATGCCTAGCTTCCTGAACTGCTAGAGTTGTCCACATGTTTCTACATTTCTCCTGAACACTCTAGAACGTTCAAGAAACTTCCAGAACTTTCGAGAACTCTCAGAACTTTCTAGAACGTTCTTGAACGTTCCAAAAGTAGCTGTACAAGTATAAAAGCACACGACCACTGTGTCCTTGAGTGTCTGGCCCCGGAGCCTGACTTCTCCGCGGTTAGGATTGCCTGCCGCGACGTGCATCTGGACTCCATGGCCGACCTGGTAGCCTACTCCTTGTCGACTAACTTTATACTGCTGTTCATGACCGCGGTGTGCACCTACCGCTCACGAGTGTCTGTACACCTTTAGACCCAACCGCCTGGCTGGTTCTCTCCCCGGAACTCGTCTTGGTCTCCTTTGTCTTACAACTACTGATGATGACTATTCCCACTCAGCTACCTGTTTGTAACCTATTCCCCCACCTGGTCCATGGGCCTTGGGTTCGACTCTACCTTCTCGGGTCCTGGGTATGCTCTACTTAAGTGACATGTTCCCACTCAGCTACTACTACACGGATTGTACCCTCAGCTGACCCATTGGGTCCTGGGTATTACTACCACGTACTGACTTATACCGCTCAGCTACCTTGCTCTCATACCACATGGCTCATACCTCCAGTCGACCCCATGGGTCCTGGGTATCCGTTTCCATGACTGACCACCCCCCCTCACATGACTCCAACTTTCAGTTGATCCTTGGTCCTGGGTATTAGATACCACTACTGACATTTCTCACCACATGACTTATACCTCAGTTGATCCCTTGGATCCTGGGTATTCGTTTTCATGATTGACATCCCATACCACATGGCTCATACCTTCAGTCGACCGTTACAAAGACCCCACGGGTCCTGGGTATCCGTTTCCATGACTGACCATCCCCTCCACATAACTCATACCTTCAGTTGACCCCTGTGTCCTGGGTATCCGTTTTCATGAATGACTTTCCCTACCTCACGATCTGTACCTTTTGTTTTTCTTTCCTTGTTTTATGGGTCCATCCTTGATTGTTTATAGCTTTTACCCGGCCCTCCTCGACTTTTAATATGGTCCTGAAGGATTTTTATCTAATTAGGTACGTCCCCCCCCCCCGCCCTCCTGGTCACGGCTAGGCCCTCCACCCTTCCCCCTCTGTGCTTGCCCTCGCTTGGCCTTGGCGGCCTCCCTGGCACCCCGGTCCTACCCCTGCCGCCGTTCGTTCGTACTCCTTCCCGTCATGCCGGCCATCGATCCATCTCCGTCTTCTTCCGGACGTCGTAGCAGCGTCCCGCGCTCCCTCTTCATATGACCTCTTACTGCACGACCTCTTATATCAATGGACATCATAATACGGAAGTCTCCTATACGCATACTGTGTTTGGGACTATACATTTTTGTACCCAAATCAGTACAAATTCTTAATAAGTGTTGACTGAATGAGTTGGGTACGAGTGGTTTATGGGGGTACTAGAGATGAATTTTATAATATTTGCAGCAATTTTTCAACTATTCAGTATGTATCTAGTTAACTAATGCATAAGTTTTAAAATCTGTGATTGTCAGTGCTAGAATGATACGCAGAGTTTGATGATTGTATATTTTTTAAGATGCTTTATAACGTTTATAATTTTATAATCTAATGTCTAACCCATGTGTGTGTGGATGTGTGGGTGTGTGTGTTTGTGGGTAGGTGTTTTATTTATTTATCTTGAAGTGCAATAAGGACATGTAGTGTGATATGTATTTTAAGTTTTACAATGTGTCGGAAATGTTCTTGTTAATATGTACATAAGCGTGATTACACGTACATGTTTACATGTTTATAGTATTGTTACATTTTATTACCTTTTGCTGACAGCAAATCCATGTTAGAATTTCTCCTTGGAGATAATAAAGTTTTCTGAATCTGAATTTATAAACTGAACTGAGAGAGTGATTCACAGTACAATCGTAAATCTAGAAAATCTACACATTTCTGAACCTTGTTGAGTGGTTTCCAACTGTGTTTGTCTATTCCTTGTGCAATTTTTGTTTTTACCTGATCATAATGACGAAAATGAAAAAAAATCGTTCTATTTTCACAAAGAAACTAGTTTTTTTCGTGCTGTTGTCGTGTAAGCAAAGTTTGTGCTTAATGAAGTCATTTTTTCACGTACTTTAGACATAAGCAATTGAAATATAACACTTAGAAGCCATGAACAAAAATTGTGTTCCATAGTGTTATGTATTTGTGATTCTGTGAATGTCTAAAATCATTAAAAAATGAATAGACTTTAGATAAAAGGACTGAACTGAACTGTTCAACATTTAAAAGGCACCAATTCGAAGGGTAGGCTTATATAAGCTCGCTTGTTGCCTGTCCCTTAAATCATTGTTTGTTTATATTTATGTGCTTTCTATGAATAAAAAAAATTGTTTAAACCAATTCGAAGGCATTGTTTACTTTTGGCGTAAACGGGTTAACCCTAAAATTAGGATTGTTATTGTGACGGGGTTTTTATTGTTGCTGGGCTCTGCACAATGGAATGAAATTATTACCCACTGTCTTCAGTCTATGGGGATCGCTAGTTATCTCCCGGTGACTAGCTTAATACATTTATTTGTTTAGCTCGGTCTGGATAGAAAAATAGTAAAAGATCACTGTCACACTAGCTTTCACACAGCTATGAAACATATGTAGTCCAGCCATTTGATAACAGTAAAAATCACACATTTATTTCCTCTACTCTATCCACGAAGTACGAAACTAACTTAAAAGTTCAAATGTCAATGCGAATGCTTCGCTCGCTGATAGGTCTAGGCAGCTACTTTCTCATCATCGGGCACTGGATACTTTCTGCCCTAATGAGCAGAGTTCTTGAAGAGTGGACTACTGTGGTCCTTTTGATACAGTTTTAGTGCACTGTTTCCTGGGGCATTTAACTGAGTGGTTGAAGCGCTGCATTGTGGTGGATTCGGTGACAAGCTGTGTTGTCATGGAGTCTTATCCCTGTGGTTAGACTGGTGGGCTATCTTCGCACAATGCTGAAGATGCCTTGGCAGCCAACGTTCAGCGACGACTTGTTTTTGTTGTTCGCCGAGTTGGGCTCACGATATAATGCCTGATCGTCTGTAACATATGAGACGAAATTCTGCACAACCCAGTATAATAGGTGTGTGCAGAGCGTCTCACTGAAGGCCGAAGTAGCCCTCAGTGATTAGCTCCACATCTCTATATATAAGCGACGAACATTCTGCTAAGTCCGTGGTCCACTGGAATCTCCACTCTAATTTCCTATACATATATAAATATAAATCATGGCTAACTATACACATAGAGAAAGAATTAATATTATAAACATTCACTGGTACAGCCACTGGTCTGCAGGCATACATATTGGTTAAACAACAGTGGTTCTGTCAGGTATACAACATGGCGTCGGCCGGTCGTGCTCGCCTCGTGGTCGGATTCTCCACATGGTCACGCAAAGTCAGACTAACAATTCACTTCTAAGCATAGCAAATTTCACACACATAATTCAACAATAATATAAATACATCACGATGAAACAAAAGTATGTTCATTTACCTTTTTGACAATGTCAGGCCATGGCTAACTTGATTTAATTCGAATATTCAACAAGTACTGCTTCCCTGGTCTATCAGTGGAGAGATTTCAGCTAGCTGTTTACTCTAGGCAGTTTAAACGTTGGCTCACTCTTGTATCTCTCTGCTTGAATCAGCCAGAACTGGTTTTACCTAACCTAGCTGTGTTCTCATTGGCTGGAAAACTGAGTGGCTGTAAAATTCGAAGCTCTATCCTCACTAACTGTGCGGGCGTCAAGCTACAACTGTGTTACGCATGATCACTTCTGTCGTCTGCTTTAGACTAACAATAACCTTCTAAGTCTACACTGACTAAACAAGCAAAAGCTCAAATTGTGCGGGGTAAACTGGTCCTATTGTTACAGGTATCACATTACACAATGATACAGTGGGCTTTATTATCACATTACACAATGATACAGTGGGCTTTGTTATCACATTACACAATGATACAGTGGGCTTTATTATCACATTACACAATGATACAATGGGCTTTGTTATCACATTACACAATGATACAGTGGGCTTTGTTATCACTTTACACAATAATACAGCGGGCTTTGTTATCACTTTACACAATGATACAGTGGGCTTTGTTATCACATTACACAATGATAAAGTGGGCTTTGTTATCACATTACACAATGATAAAGTGGGCTTTGTTATCACATTAAACAATGATAAAGTGGGCTTTGTTATCACAGTAAACAATGATAAAGTGGGTTTTGTTATCACATTACACAACGATACAGTGGGCTTTGTTATCACAATACACAGTGATACAGTGGGCTTTATCACATTACACAATGATAAAGTGGGCTTTGTTATCACATTACACAATGATAAAGTGGGCTTTGTTATCACATTACACAGTGATACAGTGGGCTTTATCACATTACACAATGATAAAGTGGGCTTTGTTATCACATTACACAATGATAAAGTGGGCTTTATCACATTACACAATGATAAAGTGGGCTTTGTTATCACATTACACAGTGATAAAGTGGGCTTTGTTATCACATTACACAATGATAAAGTGGGCTTTGTTATCACATTACACAATGATAAAGTGGGCTTTGTTATCACATTACACAATAATAAAGTGGGCTTTATCACATTACACAATGATAAAGTGGGCTTTGTTATCACATTACACAATGATAAAGTGGGCTTTGTTATCACATTACACAATGATAAAGTGGGCTTTGTTATCACATTACACAATGATAAAGTGGGCTTTGTTATTACATTAAACAGTGATAAAGTGGGCTTTCCTTGCTCAAACAAACTGCTAAAGTTTGAATTTTTCATTTCTTTTGTGGCAGGGAGTGATTTCCCCTGTTTTAACCGTAAATCACTGTGACCTTTGACCCTACTTCTGGGTGAACCACGCGGCTATAACTTCCGTGTCCGCGGTAGGGTAGGGTATGGTTTATTTTATCAATCTAAAACGAAAAGCCATGCGAGCTAAACATTTTTGACTGGTTCTGTCTCTTACTGGTTTAGCGTTTCAGAAGTAACCCCCCCCCCATTTCCCAGAAGTAACCTTCCCCTTATCCATTAATTAAATGTTTGTTTATATATGGTTTCGAGATTTAACCCCCAGGCTTAAGATGAGCATTTCTATGATATACACCCACGCCCGCCTGTAACGTGGGGTTTATTTTTTGCTGGGCTTTGCACAATGGAATGCTGTAACCCTTACGTCTATTCTATGGGAACCGCTAGTGAGTCACCCGGTGAATTACTTTAATACATTTATTTGTTTAGCTCGGTCTGTGTTAAGGCTGGGGTACAGAGATAGATAGAAAAATGGTAAAAGATCACTGTCACACTAGCTTTCACACGGCTATGAATCATATATAGTCCAGCCGCTTGATAACAGTCAAAATCTACATTTATTTCTTCTACTCTATACACGATCTTCGAAGTACGAATCTAACTTAAAAGTTCAATTGTCAATGCGAATGGTTCGCTCGCTGATAGTCTAGGCAGCTATGTTTTCTTCATAGGGCACTGGCTACTAGCGTTCATGAAGAGTGGACTACTGTGGGCCTTTTGCTACAGTTTTAGTGCACTGTTTCCTGGGCACTTAACTGATCAATGGATGCGTGGGTGAAGTGCTGCGTTGAGATAGCTTCTGGTACACGCTGGGTCGTCGTGTAGTCTTTGACTTTTGGTACGACGTTTGAGGCTCTCTGCGCACGATGCTGTAGATGCTTCGGCAGCCAACTCGAATAGCATATTATTTTCTGCTCTACTGTTGAGTTGGGCTCACGATATCCTGCCTGCTCGTCTGTAACACATGAGACGAAATTCTGCACAACCCTGAATAATAGGTATGTGCAGAGCGTCTCACTGAAAGCCAAAGTAGCCCTCAGTGATAGCTCCACATCTCTATACATAAGCGACGAACATTCTGCTAAGTCCGTGGTCCACTGGAATCTCCACTCTAATTTCCTATACATACATAAATATAAATCCTGGCTAACTATACACATAAAGAATTAATAATATTATAAACATTCACTGGTACAGCCACTGGTCTGCAAGCATACATATAGGTTAAACAACAGTGGTTCCGTCAGGTATACAACATGGCGTCAAAACCGGTTGTGCTTAACACGTGTTCGGCTTCTCCACGTGGTAAGGCAAAATCGGACTAACAATTCAAATCTATGCATAGCAAATTCCACAAACATAATTTCAACAATAATATAACTACATCACGATGAAGCAGAAGTATGTTCATTTACCTGTTCGACAATGTCAGGCCCGTGGCTACTTGATTGAATTCAAAAATTCAACAAGCACTGCTTCCCTGTTCTATCAGTGGAGAGATTTTTGCTAGGAAGTAGCTGTGTACTGTCCTAAGCTTTCCACACAACTGACCTATACTTGGCTTGGACTGAATCAGCCAGAACTGGTTCTAAACGCTCTACCTGTGTCCCGATTGGCTCAAACAATCTACGTGGCTATAAAGTTCGAAACACCATCGTATGCCGCGATGATGTCACTAAACGGCTCGCGTCAGCTCGCAGTGTGTGTGTACACATCAGTTATACCTTAATCGTCTGCTATAGACTACAGTAACCTTCTAAGTTTTACTACTGCTAAACAAGCAAAAGCTCAAATAGTGAGGGGTAAACGGGTCTGTTTGTTACATCGCCCCCGTTTCCCAATCCCTTTCTCACATCTTTCTACCCTTTAGCCCGTACTTGAATTTTCATAATTCTTAATTCTGTATATCTCTCTGTACGTTTGCTTGTGTGTGCGTGCACTATTTGGTCTGCGCATGCATATGTTCATGCAGAGAGAGAGAGAGAAACGTAGTCGTTTTCTGTGGGCGCGCTTTACGTGGATTTAAAACACCCCTTTTCAGTACTCTTTTGTAAAATTTCAATTATCTCAAAATTAACGCCCTTTTACCTGATTATCATCAACACCATAATCATCCTACCTCCTCCACCCAGCACCACACTCTTTACCACACTGCCATCCTCCCCCACCACCACCATCCACCCTTCGCCAGTAATGTGTCCATGACTCAAATCATTCAAAGGTACACTTGTTATGAGTTGACATGTTTTCTGATCATATAACATGACATAACTTCGTTCCTTTTTTTTCTCAAAAAGCTTTTCAATTTTTCATATTTAGTTTCGATTTGTTTGGCTACACATGAACAAGTCGTGGGTTTATCTAGTTCTACTTAATACTCAAGACTACTTACCTCACGCCTAATGTATAGAAGCCCCCTTTTTGCTTCCCAGCAATCTATTGAGCACACACAAACCAAAAGACTATACAATGACATGGGACAGTTTACCCATCCTAATTTGGGGACAATGCTACCATAAACGCATAATTTTTTTTTAGCCTCATCACAAGCCACCAATTTACCAAAAAGAACTCTGCGTCAAACCCAAAGGGATTTAATATAACTGAAGAGGGCGTGACGTCATTTTTCTCTACTAGGCGAGTGAAGCCACTACGATGCGTAGCCACGCACCCCTAATTGCAAAACATAATTTTTGGTCATATCGTCATGTAATGTGTTTGTCAGTTCTTACTTTAAATACACATTTTTGTTGGCTTTAAAAAATAAATATTGCAGTTTTTATTGTACCGCTGTGCAATAAACATGTCTCTCCACCCCCACTCCCTCCCCACCTCACATTAGTGTTGGGAGTACTTTGAGATATCAGATATCCCACAAGTACACACACCGTTAAAGAAGAATGTAGAGTGGGGAGTACTTATGGGATATTCCAAAAGAACTCCCCCAGAGTCCCATGAGTACTCCCCCCATGGAGATGCCGGGGGTTTCAGTATAAATAGTATCCCCACTTTCCGGAAATTTAGTGCTTTAAATTCCCACTTTCTCTTTTGTTCTTTCTCATTCCTACTCTGTTCTATCAATCTACTATACTATCTTCTTCGCTAGACCAGTCACCTACCATTTTTTTATTGAAAACTTTTCCGGGACAAAACTCCTCATTTGTGTGTGACCAGCTTGGGAATATTGGACGCTTTCTGCTAAATGGTCACTGGGTCTTCCTATGATGTTATTATTTGGCAATGTAGGCATTTTATATGTATGTGTTTTGTTGATATTTTATAATGATGTGTGTATTCTATTTTGTTTTTGTAAACGAGGGTTCGATAATTTAGGGTATAGCCTCAGCGTCCCCTGCGTGGGATGTCTTTGTTGTAAAGTGACTGGCTGATGGAGTGCCTTCAGTGTTACCACTAGGGTTATTTCGGCAGATCTTTTATGCGGATCAGGGGTGAGTCCTCTTTCAGTGAAGTTGTGGTCTTAATTTTGTGGTCCTGATTCGGCTCTTTGCAGTCCGCTGGACCCTGTAAGCAATGAATAACTAACTAACTAACCTTGAGTACTCCCGGGGTGTAGGGCCGGAAACAGCCAGGCTGAACCAGAAGTACTCCGCCCTCTAGGCTTGAATGGGGCGAGGGTTGTGCTTCTGGGATGGGTCAGAACTACACCAGGGAGTAAACCTAGGTCATCTCAGAAATCCTCCTCGGGAGTATTTTGGGACCAAGGAAGGAGTATTTCTGAGATGCCCCAAATGTACTCCCCTCTGCATTTCTTTACCAAACATTTATTTTTTTTTAAAACTTTATTTACAAAAATGCATTTGTTCACAACGGGAGCGTCATGTCAAAACTGAGAGAGGGAGTTGGGGCACCATGTCAAAGAGTCACAGAGAGGACACGGTCGCTCGGACAATGGTACCAGAATTAAAGTTGAAAAACAAGTAGCATGTGCCATAAACGTGATGGAAAATTTCTGTAGTAGTGGACCAATCGGGAGCTCAGGTTTGCAAGTATATACTCTAAGATTTGGCCGGAACAAGTATCAATAATCGTCCCCTATACGCTTAATGTGTCCGGGGACGTAAATTTTACTCAAAAAAAAAAGAAAAAAAAAAGAACAAGTATCAGTTTGCTCGGGACCTGGGAGTATAGAAGGATCGAGAGGGTGACGAGAGGGAGGAAGCATAGAAACAAGCTGTGGATCGTAGTTATTGAAGTGAAATGGGGCGGAAGGCTTGCGGGTTTGGGGAGTCTGATTAAAGCTCTCATCCGTATGTAGGACGTCTTCAGACTAGATTATGTTGTGTTGTAAGAGTCATCTCTTATCACAAGTCGGTGAGTAAGATTTGGCCGCCGCGTTTGTCCTTAACGATCATCAACGAGAGAATGAGGGAGAAAAACAGTTAGGGAGGGGGTGTAGAAAAATCGAATGAAAGAAATGTATGACGTAAATTGTATTTCTTAAACTTTTATTTGAATTGTGTTACTTTGTTTAATATTGTACCATGGACAACTTTATTTTCATACATATTTTCGGTTTAACTGTATTTGCGGTTGATCAGTCAGCAAGACAGGAGAGAGAGAGAGAGAGAGAGAGAGAGAGAGAGAGAGAGGTGGGAGGGAAATGTACAGAACCATGTAAAGGAGGAAGTGTATGTTAAATATTGTTAAATTGTATAATCGTTACATTTTGTATTTGTTATGAGTCTTGTAAAATGGAAGAGGTTATGACTATGAGAACAATGTACATTTTTCTTTAGAAGAGGAGGAGAGCAGACGATTTATTTTACTGGTAAACATGTATGTAAAGTTATGCTGGAATAGTAGCAAGAATTATTATTATTTACAGATTGGACTTGAAGTCTTCACTAAAGGCAACGGAGTGGTTTGATTGTGTGTAGGAGTGTCGGCGACATGTGTACGTTGGTTACAGATCGCCGCGTTTTTTGTCTGATTTAGGAATAAGGCGCGTGTAGCATCTATTATTATTATTATTATTATTATTATTATTATTATTATTATTATTATTATTATTATTATTATTATTAATTGTTGTTGTTGTTGTTATATTATTATTATTATTATTATTATTATTATTATTATTATTATTATTATTATTATTATTATTATTATTGTTGTTGTTGTTGTTATTATTATCTTATAAAGAATTAATATAAACTTTGTTTTCGAAAAAACGTTTTTAGACAACACAATCTTACTTTCATGTCCATAACATTTAATAGGATTCCAAAGTTATTATTCTTCTTTGTAATACTATGGATACCCCGTATTCGAGGAAAATGATTCCACAACTTTTGGCGTGCGCAGCCAAGGTGCATGCTGGGTGTGTTCTTGTCACCGGCACTCACCCGTCTAGTACATGAGCGTCAGTATCTATAAAGTCCGTTATGATGGAGTGTTTGCGACACAGACTAGACCTCGGTTTATACTCTCATTTGAAGGAGTAGGAAACGGGAGTAAATTGTCTTTCCCAAGAACAAACACAATGCCCCGGCCTGTGCTCAAACCCGGGACCTTCAGATACGCAAGTCAAAGCATTAGGTCACCGTGGCACCGTTATTATAATATAGTTGGTTGGTTCTCAGAAATATGGGGATGATGGGGAATGGGTAGGGTGCGGGGGTTAATTTCTTCAAGCTATAAGTCAATTATTTATTAAGGAATTTACTATCATGTAGTTTGTCTGTGTACAGAAGCATAAAAATATGAGACTAAATAGCCAAAAAAATTTAAATAAAAAAGTAAACACACAAATAGACAAAAACATATCAGTTATATAAAATTAGGATCAGGCTAAATATATTCGTTATCATCTATTATAGTTCACATGGAATCACTTTACCACATATTCAAAAGTAACATATTCAAAAGACCTTATACAAACTGTTCAAGAAGACTTCGTAGTTCTAAATCCAATTTCCTATACGTCTCCATTCCCACCATGGGAACTTAAAACAGCCTATTTTGATATTCATTATTGTACAGAAAATAAATCTAATAATGCAGTCATACTGGCCACAAAGGCTCAATTACACCTGGAAAGCAAATATTATCAACATTTAAAAATTTATACAGATGGTTCTGTGCTAGAATCATCCGATGCAGAAGCGGCATAATTATGTTATACCAGAATTCAATGTAAAAGAATCTTTTTATTTAGGAAAGGGGATTTCGATTTTCACTGCAGAATTTTAATGGCGCTAAGCAAAATTGAAAGTCTGTCTACAAATATTTTACAAATTGTTGTGTGTGTAGATTCAATGACCGTCCTGGAGGCATTGCAATCAAACAAGTCTAAGGAAAGAAAAGAAATTGTTATTGAAATAAAGCATAAAATCAACAATTTAAATGTTAACGGAACAGATGTAAGTTTCTGTTGGATACCGTCACATAGTGGGTTTCTCTATAATGACTGGGCAGATAGGGGGGCAAAACAGGGTGCTTCAAATTTGAACTCCAAGGTTATTGCATTGAAGAAATCCTCTATAGAAATACAACATCATATTGAACAATTTTTACTTCGAACAATTATAATTTATATTTGACACACATTTTGAAGAGCAGAGTAAAGTCTCAAGATCTATTTCCTCAATGGCAAATCGAATATGGCTAAATGCAATAAGACCGAAATATTGTAAACATGTTTTATGTGCCTGTGACAGACCTTTGTCTTTAGAACACATGTTGTTTGCATGCTCTACTATTGCCCCTATTTTGCCGCTGGAGATGAACGACAAAACTTCCTTAAAAGAACTTAATTATCCTTTGTGTATTACCTTAGCGAAAATACTCTTTGATTCACCTGTTGCAAGATTATTATAATAGTTTAATTTAATTTAATTTTATTTTATTATTATTATTATTATTATTATTATTATTATTATTATTATTATTATTATTATTATTATTATTATTATTATTATTATTATTATTATTATTTGTGTGTCTTATCATCTTGATGAATTAAGACAATAAAAATCAACAACAACAACAACAAAAGTAACCTGAGGAGAGAGTGGGGGGGGGGGGGGTGGTAAGAGGGAGAGAAAGAGAGAGAGAGGGAGATGTAGGTGCCTAATAGCTCATTTGATAGTGAGCTGGTTTCCTATGCCGAAGGTAGGGAGTTCGATTCCCGCAAGGGACGAACTTATGTGGCTTAGGTACAAGACTGTTAAGGTCACCGAGGGTTTTCTCCGGGTACGCAGGTTTCCCACCTACCTTCAATAATCATATTGGACACAAATTCAAACTAACATTTTCACAAAATTAAAATTTGATTTTCTTTCCCTCTTCCAATAGTGATTTTTCTGCCTTTACACCACATGTTTGAATGATATATGTGTGTTTGCTGTGTATGAGAGAGGGGATGAAACATGTGAGCGTGTATGTTGGTACAGGTCGCCGCGCTTTGAGCCTGATTGTAGTAATTCGCAGAAAAGCGCTTATATTGCATCTAGTATTGTTATTGTTGTTATAATTATTACAGGTCTACACTGACTTCCTGAAAATAATACTCAACAGGTTGAAACCCCAAGCTGAACAAATCATAGCTGAAGAACATGCAGGATTCAGGGCAGGGCGAAGTACCACTGAACAGATTTTCAACCTCAGAATAATCTGTGAGAAATACCTACAGCACCAACAACATCTATATCATGTGTTCATAGACTTCAAGAAGGCGTTTGACCGAGTCTGGCATGCAGCTCTATGGGCAACAATGAAAGTGTACAACATCAGCCCTAAAATTATTGAAGTCATCAAAAGGCTGTATGACAAGGCTAGCAGTGCAGTCCTCCATAACAGCGTCATCGGGAACTGGTTCAGAACAACAATCGGTGTGTGTCAAGGATGCCTACTCTCTCCAACACTCTTCAACATCTTCCTAGAGCGCACCATGTCAGATGCCCTTGCAGATCACGAAGGCACAATCAGCATAGGGGGTAGAGCAATCTCCCATCCTCGTTTTGCGGATGACATTGATGGATTGGCTGGAGAGGAAAAAGAACTTGAACAGCTGGTACAGAGGCTTGACACCACCTCCAGAGCTTATGGAATGGAAATAAGTGCAGAGAAGACCAAAGTGATGACCAACAACACCAAAGGCATCGACACGGACATCAAAGTCCAAGGCCAATCCCTCAACACATTGCATAGCTTCAAATAGTTAGGAGCCATTGTATCAGACAATGGGTCCCGACAGGAAGTCCTCTCCAGGATCGCACAAACAACTGCTGCCCTGACAAGGTTAAAGCCCATTTGGAAAGACAGGACCATCAGTCTACATTCCAAAGTAAGACTGCTGCGCTCCCTTGTCATCTCAAGCTTCCTATATGCTTGCGAAGCATGGACCCTCACAGCATATCTCCAACGAAGAATACAAAGCATGGAGATGAGGTGCTACAGAAGACTTCTGGGCATTTCCTATACCCAACACATCACCAACGACGAAGTCCGACAGACCATCACACAAGCCATTGGACAACACACTGCTCACAGTGGTGAAGAAACGGAAACTCCGATGGTCTGGCCACGTCACCAGATCATCAGGCCTTGCAAAGACCATTCTGCAAGGCACAGTGCAAGGAGGTAGAAGAAGAGGGAGACCGAAAAAAGAGGTAGGAGGACAACATTCGAGAATGGATTGGTTTGACAATGAGCGAAGCCATCAGGGCTGCTGAGGACAGAGAAAGATGGAGTATGCTGGTGAAACGATCATCTGTGGTGCCCCTACGACCTCCGAGTTACGGGACAGGATAGGATAGGATAGGATACTGACTTCGTAAGTGATACAAACAATAGCTCATTCATAACCCTTATGATACAGCCTGTCGACACGTTAAACCCTTCAGTATGACATAGCTGAGTCTCCAACAATCTTACTTCACACTCAAGACCAGATACCTATCAAAATCGATACACTAAAAGAAAATACTCAGTAACCACTCCTATCAACTCACCGAGCTGCGGCGCTTGATTTAACTCTGGTTTTGCCAGATCTTGTTATTGACTTAAGTGGAATGTTCTGTGTGATTCTTTAGGCAGCGACCATTTGCTTATTGTGACAACCTTAAATAATCCTGTTGAAACGCAGATTGAAGATGATGTCATTCCTGAGTATGTTTATGACAGAGCAGATTGCGATTTGTTCAAATCTTTATTGATGTCATATAGTGCTGATTTTAAAAATGTAGACGATTTAAATTGTGTATATTCCCAACTTACTATAAACGTTCACACTGCAGCAAGCATTTCAATTCCTAAAAGAAGATCGATAAAGAAAAAAAAACAGAAACGGGAATGTTTGGTGGAATAAAGTTTGAGACGTAGCAATTAAAAAGATTTTTAAAAAAAATTAAAAAACTGAAAAAATTAAAAATCAATCCAGTATTTTGAAAAAAATGAAAAAGGCAAAAATAGAATGCAAAAAAATAATTGGGGCTGAAAAGAAAAAAATACTTTATGGAGTTTTGTCTAAAATAAATAGCTAGTTCACAAGACAGTACTAAGGCTTGGAAAAATGTTGCTGAAATGAAAATGGATATCGGCTGCCACAGTGTCCAATTAAAGTAAAAGCAATATTATTCCCTTTCCTGTTGAAAAAGCTGAAGAATTTGTAAATAATTTTGGAAATGTCAGCTGCTCCTATACTTTATCTCAGCAAATGTATAATGACAGAAAAGAGTGTTTAGATGAATATAACGATCCATTTCCAGACAATGACTTGTGCTCATAAATGCGAATATTTCTTTTTACGAATTTAAAGATGCATTGTTTAGTCTAGGACGTAGAAAATCAGATGTAGGCCTGGATGGTATGTCCTCTATATTATTATTTAATTTACCAGAAAAGTGGTTGCATCTATTACCTACGATCATTCAAAAGTGTTACCCCCCCCCCACCCCGTGAGGGTGCCGGGGGTTTCAGTATATATAGTATCCCCATTTTCTGGAAATTTAATTACAACATCATGCTCTGTGGGTTCGGGCATTAAATAGAATAGACCCAACGTTTCCCGGCGTGTCGTAAGAGGCGACTAACAGGGGTGATGTTAGCACGGCATCACTGGGCGAAAGTCTTCTACACAGAAGTCACCGGCCAGGGCGGAGGAACCTCACGTTACTACAGGTTCAACGACCATGTGCTCAGGGCCAAGGCGAGCCACACTGTATTCGTGGATTTCGGCTGTGGCCAACAGCCTGGAGAGGATTGGGCACCGCCAGGTCTTTTTTGCCCAAGACACACTACATGATGACACAACCCACTAATTCCATACCGGATCGGTCGTCGCCCGGGTCGTCACACGGCACAAGGACCGCGCCTTCCGTTGGCCACCAGGACGGAGGTGTTAAGTATGCTACTGATGGACAATTTAGCAAGATCCGCACGAGAAACAACATCGTCATAGGAACCTGGAATGTCAGGACCCTAACTGCGGAAGGAAAATTAGAAGAACTGGCCCACGAGTTGGACCACTATCGATGGAATGTTCTAGGTATCAGCGAACTGCGCTGGAAAGGCCTAGGTGAAACAACGACCGACAAAGGCCACAAGCTCTATTTCAGCGGTAGGGATGACAGGCACGAACACGGCGTTGGATTCTTGGTCCACAAGAACATTCTAGCCACTGTCATGGGTTGCCGCCCAGTCTCCAGTAGACTCATTACCATCCGCCTGAGAGCAGCCCCTTTCAACATCACCATCATCCAGGCCTACGCCCCAACATCAGACTATGACGACAGCGAAGTGGAGGATTTTTATGAAAATCTACAGGCGGTCCTTGACCAAGTGCCGAAGAAGGACATAGTCATAGTGCAAGGCGACTGGAATGCCAAGGTTGGCCAAGATGCGCACCACAACTGGGGAGACACATGTGGACCCCACTGCAACAACGAGACAAATGACAGGGGTCTGAGACTCTTGGAGTTTGCCAGATACAACAATCTGGTACTGGCAAACACGCTTGGTCTCCACAAAAACTCCCGACGATGGACATGGCACAGTCCTGGCGGGGAGCATCACAACCAAATAGACTACATCATGGTCAAGAAACGCTTCAGATCAAGCATCAACATTGGCAGGACACGTACTTTTCCAGGAGCAGACATCGGAAGTGACCACGATCTCGTGATGATGTCTTTCCGGCTCCACTTGAAGAGAGTAAATACAGCAAAGTGCACTAGACTGAAGTTCGACCTGGACAAACTGCAAGACCCGGAGGTGGCAGAACTATTTCAGGCCACAATTGGAGGGAAATTTGCACCACTGCTCATTTTGGGGGCTGGTGAAGTAGATGTCAACACCATGACCACCACCTTCAACTCAGCTGTGACAGATGTCGCCACTGAGATCCTTGGCAAGCACCGACCAAAGAAGAAGCTATGGATCACACCTGAACTTTTGGATCTGTGTGATAAACGAAGAGAGATGAAAAAGAAAAAGAACACCTCACAGGGAGCTGATGTCTACCGAAAAATCAACAATGACATCCGAAAAGGCATGCTCACAGCAAAGGAGAACTGGATAGAAGATCAATGCCAGGAAATAGAGAACAGTCTGAACAAGAACAACAGCAAGAAGGCCTACCAGACTGTGAAGCGGCTGACAAGTGTCAAACAGCCCAAAGTCTCCACTATCCAAAGCAAGTCTGGCATATGCCTTACAGAAGAACAAGAAGTCTTGGACAGATGGACAGAGTACTGCTCTGACCTTTACAACCATACACCAAATGGAGACCCATCAGTTCTAGCATGTCCCGAGAACAGAGAAGAAGAAGAAATCCTCCCAATTCTCCGGGAAGAAGTTGAGGCAGCAGTGCAAGCGCTAAAGAAAGGGAAGTCAGCGGGAGTGGACAACATACCCGCGGAACTGCTACAAGCAGGAGGAGAAGCGATGATTGATGCCCTCACCATTATCTGTAACAAGATCTGGCAGAGTGGGGAGTGGCCTATACCATGGACCCAGTCGCTTGTCATCACTCTTCCCAAAAAAGGTAACCTTCAGGAGTGTGAAAATTACCGGACCATCAGCCTCATCAGCCATCCCAGCAAGGTCCTCCTGAAAATAATACTCAACAGGTTGAAACCCCAAGCTGAACAAATCATAGCTGAAGAACAAGCAGGATTCAGGGCAGGGCGAAGTACCACTGAGCAGATTTTCAACCTCAGAATAATCTGTGAGAAATACCTACAGCACCAACAACATCTATATCATGTGTTCATAGACTTCAAGAAGGCGTTTGACCGAGTCTGGCATGCAGCTCTATGGGCAACAATGAAAGTGTACAACATCAGCCCTAAAATTATTGAAGTCATCAAAAGCCTGTATGACAAGGCTACCAGTGCAGTCCTCCACAACAGAGCCATCGGGAATTGGTTCAGAACAACAATCGGTGTGCGTCAAGGATGCCTACTCTCTCCAACACTCTTCAACATCTTCCTAGAGCGCATCATGTCGGATGCTCTTGCAGACCATGAAGGCACAGTCAGCATAGGGGGTAGAGCAATCTCCAATCTTCGTTTTGCAGATGACATTGATGGATTGGCTGGAGAGGAACAAGAACTTGAACAGCTGGTACAGAGGCTTGACACCACCTCCAAAGCCTATGGAATGGAAATAAGTGCAGAGAAGACCAAAATGATGACCAACAACACCAATGGCATCAATACGGACATCAAAGTCCAAGGCCAATCCCTCGACACAGTGCATAGCTTCAAATATTTAGGAGCCATTGTATCAGACAATGGGTCCCGACAGGAAGTCCTCTCCAGGATCGCACAAACAACTGCTGCCCTGACAAGGTTGAAGCCCATTTGGAAAGACAGGACCATCAGTCTACATTCCAAAGTAAGACTGCTGCGCTCCCTTGTCATCTCCATCTTCCTATATGCTTGCGAAGCATGGACCCTCACAGCAGATCTCCAACGAAGAATACAAAGCATGGAGATGAGGTGCTACAGAAGACTTCTGGGCATTTCCTATACCCAACACATCACCAATGACGAAGTCCGACAGACCATCACACAAGCCATTGGACAACACGATGACCTGCTAACAGTGGTGAAGAAACGGAAACTTCGGTGGTATGGCCACGTCACCAGATCATCAGGCCTTGCAAAGACTATTCTGCAAGGCACAGTGCAAGGAGGTAGAAGAAGAGGGAGACCGAAAAAGAGGTGGGAGGACAACATTCGAGAATGGACTGGTTTGACACTGAGCGAAGCCATCAGGGCTGCTGAGGACAGAGAAAGATGGAGTATGCTGGTTAAACGATCATCTGTGGTGCCCCTACGACCTTCGGGTTACGGGACAGGATAGGATAGGATAGGAAATTCCCACTGTCGTTGTCTTTCTCCTTTGTTCTTTCTCATTCTTACTCTGTTCTATCAATCTACTATACTATCTTCTTCGCTAGACCAGTCACCTACCTTTTTTCTTGAAAACTCTTCCGGGACAAAACTCCTCATTTGTGTGTGTGGTCTATTGGATCAGCTTGGGAATATTGGACGCTTTCTGCCAAATGGTTACTGGGGCTTCCTATGATGTTATTATTTAGCAATGTAGGCATTTTATATGTACATGTTTTGTTGATATTTTATAATGATGTTTGTATTCTATTTTGTTTTTGTAAACGGGGGTTCGATAAATTAGAGTATAGCCTCAGCGTCTCCTGCGTGGGATGTCGTTATTGTTAAGTGACTGGCTGGTGGAGTGCCTTCAGTGTTGCCACAAGGGTTGTTTCGGCAGATCTTTTATGCGGATCAGAGGAGAGTCCTCTTTCAGCGAAGTTGTAGTCTTGATTTTGTGGTCCTGATTCGGCTCTTGGCAGTCCGCTTGACCCTGTAAGCAATGAATAACTAACTAACTAATTCAAAAGTGTTTGTTACGAGGAACTATGCCGGAAATATGGACGTCTTCTCTAGTAATTCCTATCTTAAAAGCTGCAAACAAAGAACAGACCCAGCTAATTATAGACTTATCTCCTTTCACGTTAGTAAGCTAATGGAGAAGATAATTTTAGAACGCATGACGTATTATTGTCAAAAACAACATTTAATCGTTGTTAATCAGGCAGGATTTCAAAAAGGCCGATCCACTATAGATCACCTTGTTAAATTAACCACACAAATTAAAAGACAATTTTCTCAAAGAAAGGGTATTTCAGCAACGTTTATTGACGTCAGAAAAGCCTATGACAGGGTTTGGCATGCATTATTATTATTGAAATTAAAACAAATTTGATTGTCTGGACACATATATAATTATATTAAAAGTTTCCTTTTAGGTCGAGAAATAAGTGTTAGAGTTGGTAATTCTTATTCAATATCTCATACAAACAGACATGGGAATTCCTCAGGGAGCTTTAAATTAACCTCTTTTAAGTAATAATTTAATTCATGATTTACCTAGAAATGTAAGTAAAAAAATATTCCTAGTTCAGTATGCTGATAACATAGCGGTCTGAAAAAATGTTTAGTTGAGAAAGAAAACATCCATTTTCGAAGTAAAACACAATACTAAACTTTATCAGAATGAAATAAAAAATATTATACTTTATATGAGTTTAAATGGTCTGGAATAATCTAAAGAAAAGACAAACATGATCTTATTTAATAATGGTCAAGAGCCAAGGCAACTGCTAAAAATTTTCATTGACAAAGAACTTAAATATGTTAAAGAAGTAAAATTTTGAGTGTTTATTTAACTTGTAAGTTGCACTAAAAAAAAGCTCATATGCACATACACAATGACACTATCTATTTGTGCCAACTACTGGTAGTACCGCTTTAAGAGATCAGTTTTAAGGTTGGACTTGAAAGATCTGAGAGACGAACAATACAATCTATATATATATATAAATTGCTTAGCCGGAAGTCCTTCTTCGCCTCTACTGTAAAGTTTGTCCGGTATGGACGCTGATCTGGGCAGGTGCGGGCGCTGCGGATCGGCCTGCTGTGCGCTCAAAACCCGCGAAATCGTTATAGCCGACATTTCCTTACCGAACGTTTAACCGTTTCTGAGATAAATAAATAAACAAAATGTCCACAAACTGCAATAGCCTCATTTCGCGCGCGGTTTCGATTCAACCCGTGTCAAGAACGTGCCGTTCCGTAATACAGCAAAGTTTTGTTTTATTTCCATTCAAAACACTTTTGCACTCATGTCACCAACCTTACAAAATTTTGTGTTTAACTAATTAAATTTGATTAATTAAAAATTGAATCGAGGTTTCAGCATGTTTTCCCATATAGACCATAAAAATTGATGGTCTTTATACGAAGCCTTGGTAGCTCACTTAGTAAGACATTCACCTACCATGCAGGGGACCCAAGTTCAAATCTCCCGCGGGCAACTTTTTTTAACACTACAATATGGATATTTTTCTTTTTAATTTAGGCTTTTTACTTTTAACTTATTAATTATTATTATTAATATTATTGTATTTATTTTTATTATTATTATTATTATTATTATTATTATTATTATTATTATTATTATTATTATTATTATTATTATTATTATTATTATTTATAAACTAATAATAATAATACTAATAATAATAATTATTATTATTATAATTATAATATCTTATATCAAATTTTATTTTAAAACCTTGGTGGTTTTTATGATTTCAATTTGTATTATTCTATATTCAATATTATTATTATTATTATTATTATTATTATTATTATTATTATTATTATTATTATTATTATTAGTAGTAGTAGTAGTAGTAGTAGTAGTAGTAGTAGTAGTATTACCAAGGATCGGGATGGGCTGGTACGTGTAGGTAAAAGGGGGCTACGGGTAGGTTTAAAGGGGCATGGGTAGGCATAACGGGGATACGGGTATATATATAAGGGGGTATGGTGATGGTCGATTCCAATATGGGGCCGGGTAGCTCAGTTGGTAAAAGCGTCTTGCTAGTAACCGAAAGGTCGCTGGTTCGAATCCCGGATTGTTCAACGTGTGATCATATTATTTTCCCCTTTACCAACAACTGGCCCGCTGGTGTCAGTATAAATCGGTCCAGTAGTCACCTATATGCGAAAGCGTCGTGTGACTATAATCTACAAACAACAACAACAACATCGATTCCAATGGGGCCGGGTAGCTCAGTTGGTAAGTGCGTCTTGCTAGTAACCGAAAGGTCGCTGGTTCGAATCCCGGATTGGTCAACGTGTGATCATATTATTTTCCCCTTTACCAACAACTGGCCCGCTGGTGTCAGTATAAATCGGTCCAGTAGTCACCTATACGCGAAAGTGTCGTGTGACTATAATCTACAAACAACATGGTCGATTCCTTTCATCCATACCTGCGAAACGATCAACGAGGAGGTATCAAGGAGGGTACAGGTAGGTTACAAGGGGGGTACGGAAGGTATCAAGGGGGTATGGGGAGGTATCAAGTGGGTTCGGGGAGGTATCAAGGGGGTATGGTGAGGCATCATGGGGAGGGGGGCGGGGAGATATCAGGGGGTGGTGGTATGGTGAGGTATCAAGGGGGATATGGGGAGGTATCATCGTCAAAATGAAACTCGCAGACAACAGCTGTCTCTCTGTCTACATTTTAAACAGCAACCTGTGTACCCTGGCTTGCCAGGGTACAAAAACCACTAGTATTAATATAATCTGTTTACGTTTTTTGTTGGACTTATCATTTCGGTGAAAAAGACATTAAAACAATCAAAACCAATAATACACACTATAACAGTAATATAATAGAATAGCAATAGAATTTCTCTACTCACCAACTTAAAACAAAATTAAACAACCAGCGCTCTGAGCACACACACAATTTGACTTTCGTATATTTCAAAAGGCGTTATACCACCAACAGCGAAAATATGTAGGCCTACCAACTAACTCTTAACATAAAATAGGACGTCAAACTAAATCTCGTAAGTTCGAACTTGGTTGTATTCTTCTAGCACAGTGACTCAAAATATGATGGCAACTATTTCAGAAGACTCACGTCTGAGTCGCTACTACGTCTAGGAATTATCTGAAGAGGACTAAATAATTATTGTTAACTGCTTGCAAACGGGTAATACCATACACGGCTAGTCTTTTTCCTTTAGGCCGCGAGCCAAACAAGCATGCTCGTCGCGGGCCAAGCGGTATCAAGAATGCTTAAGAAACGACCAGCAGAAGCAAGTTTGTTTTGAAAATGGCGTACATTTCGAAGTGCATTGTGAAGGCGATAGCTTTAGAGGAGGTGTCTTCGGATTCAGGCAGTGACAGTGCACAAACTGTCATTATTATTATTATTATTATTATTATTATTATTATTATTATTATTATTATTATTATTATTATTATCATCATTATTTTAAATTATTATTTATTCGCCTAATCTAATCTAGCTCTAGCTCTAGGCGCTTACTTGAATAAGAACAACTTTAACTATAAAACAGAACGAAGAAACCTCATGAACTATTAACAGTAAGCTTATAAACAAAACCTAATGACTCTCAAACTAAACATACACACACGCACGCACCCACACACACATACTCACTCACGAGCACTCACACAAGCACTAACTATGATTTTGCAGTGCAGATCTGTTTCATTCATTTGAATAGGTGGAAGGAAAATAATGACAAACTGTCATGTCGCCTGTGCAGATAGTATTTTGCCTGGCAGCTTAGTTATTTGGAGACGCAAACAAAGCAACCGTGTCGTGTATAGCCCGTGCAAAATTTATAGTTATCACATTATTTTGTTGTTGTCAGTGAGTGTAAGGTGTATTGTTCTGTGTATATGTCTAGCATAATATGGCATCTGTAACTAGAGCATGCAAGCGATGTTTACGAATGTTTAAACTGCTTTGCAGTTATAGCTCTAAGCAGCGGTTTCATTAATTTCAACTTGATGGGATGGTTACCAAAGGAAAACAATGAAGCAACATTTCAATGCCCATAACATTTATTATTGTACAAACTTCACACACATTTTAAAAACCACATGAATGTATTGGCAAAAGTATACACACCAACACACACATACACACAACTCATAGACATGACTACCACATTCGCTCCTGCCAACAAAATGACGTCCTCGTCATTTTAATCAACGTGAAAACATAAAACATAAAAGTTTTACAATGAGTTGGCAACGATGCATTCACTAAGTCATGTACTTGCGGCTTTACATGTGACAATCAAATATAAGTTGCATGACAATTATGATAAACTAATAACTGAGAATAAAACAAAACTTAAAATTTAGCAAGCAAAGTACACTATACTAATACACACATACACCAACACACACAAATACACAGTGCATAAAAATGACTAAAAATAAAAATGTTCTGACTGGCACATTTTGTTTGCCCCTTGAGACAAATTGTGAAATATAAATAAAGCCTGTTTAGCTCATACAAATGAACAAAATAAGTAGAAACCCTCACCCTGCTACAGCCACTACACACCACACCCGAAAGGCGTATCTAAAAGCATAATCATTTGCTTTGCACCAGCCACCTCGCATCTGTACTAACTCTATATTGAAGCAAACATGATGAGGTCAACCGAAATGAATAAACTTTGTTTGAGGCTTTATATTATTATTATAAAATTCTATATAATAACAGAATAAGAGTAAACTAAATCCGTCCTTTATTTTATGAAAAATAGACGTTACAGACACATTCACACACGCGCACACACAGACATGCTATGCCTGGAGGGGTGGTAAAGAAGTCGCAGTAGTCACGCACACGTCTCCACCTTCAGACTCGGGAGGTATCTTTTCTTTGGTGGCAGGAGGGTCTTGGATCTTGTAGATTTGGCTCTTCTGCACGCCAGCCACATCTAAATGCATACCTCTTTCCATCACCAGCACAACATTGGCCAGCTCACCAGCATAACACTGAAGGTCCCCCTCTTGTCCTGCCAAAACAACGTGTGATAGTAGGCCTACCTAAAGATCCATGGAATCACTCACCATTGATGCGCGTGCTCTTATGTATGTCAACAACAAAAATAAAATAACATTAATAATGAAATATATACACCCATATAGGTTAGATTTTCTCCAAGAAGAAGAAAACGTTTTTTTTTGGACACTTCATTGTCCATTTTTATCGGGAAATTATGGGTCGGCCTCCCCTGCGGAATGCGTAGTCGCAGCCTATGGCGTGCCCAAACCCAACCTATCTAATATGTTCTCAAATGTTGCTGGGGGAGCAAATCGGAGTACCCGAAGAAAACCCCAGAGACCTTGCCCGAGTCGAAAGTAAATAATATTCGGAGAAACATAATGCCCAGGTGCTGGATCGATCCCGCACCTTTCAGGCACCATTTCTTTCTAGCCTGTGGGTGTCACGTGGGGTTTATGGGCTCTGCACAATGGAATTATGGACCCTCACGTTTATTCGGTGGGAACTGCTAGTAAGTCACCCTATGAATTACTTTAATAAATTTATTTGTTTAGCTCGTTCTGTGTTAAGGTTGGGGTACAGAGATAGATAGATAAAGTGGTAAAAGATTACTGTCACCCTAGCTTTCACACGGCTATGAATCATATGTAGTCCAGCCACTTGATAACAGTTAAAATCACACATTTATTTCTTCTACTCTATACAAGATTCTCTAGGTACTAATCTAACTTAAAAAGTCTCAGTCACTGCTAATAGTTCGATCGCTGATAGTCTAGGCAGCTGTTATATCTTCCTCGGGCACTTGCTATTATATTTCATGTAGATTGGACTACTGTGGTCCGTTTTACAGTTTCTGAAGAGTTGGACTACTGTGGTCCTGTTTCGATCAGTTTAAGTGCACCTTTGGTTTTACACTTAACTGCTAGATGGTGCGTGCGAAGTCCCTCTGTGAGGTAGCTTCTGGTCCACCTGTGTCGTTGTGTAGTTGGGTTCCCTTGCCACGCTGTGGGGTCTGACAGGGTGTTTTTCCGGGTAGCTCTTTCCGACTTGTGCGGTAGAGGCTCCTCAACCAACTCGTCGTTTCTGTGGAGTGGGACGCACAGGATAGCTCGCCTGCTCGTCTGTAATATAAGAGACGAAATTCTGCACAACCCTGAATAATCGGTTTGTGCAGAGCGTCTCACTGAAAGCCAAAGTAGCCCTCAGTGATAGCTCCACATCTCTATACATAAGCGACGAACATTCTGCTACTTCCGGGGTCCACTGGAATCTCACTCTAAATTCCTATACATACATAAATATCAATCGTGTCTAACTATACACATACAGAATTAATAATATTATAAACATTCAGTGGTACAGTCACTGGTCTGCAAACATACATATAAGTTAAACAACAGTGGTTCCGTATGGTATGCAACATGGCGGCGCAACCGGTCGTGTTTCGCCACGTGTTCGGCTTTTCCACATGGTCACGCAAATTCGGATTAACAATTCACATTTATGCATAGCAAATTCCACAAACATAATTTCAACAATAATATAAATATATCACGATGAAACAGAAGGGTGTTCATTTACCTGTTTGACAAGTTCAGGCCCGTGGCGACTTGAGAGAATTCTAAGATTCTAAAGTCCTGCTTCCTGGTCTATGAGTGAAGATAGTTCTCTGCTAGCTAAGTAGATGTTACTTTTTCCTCGTCTCACACACGACTGACCAAAACTGTGTGTAGGTTCGGACCCAGTCAAACTGGCTCCAACCGCTTAGCCTGCTTCTGATTGGTTAAAACGGTCAGATTCAAACTTCAAGTGCTGAGTCACTGCGCTGTGTGTGGCTCACTCGCCGTGTGTGGCCTGCTGTGTAATTTAATTGCTGCTGTGTAATACACTCCTCTCTCTAATGTTACAAAGACTACACAAGGCTAAATGGTCAACAGGCAGAGTTAAAACTAGCCAGTTCATGACAGGCTCCCTCAACTGAAAAAAGGCGATGACTACTGGATTCGACCTTTTTCTACTACAGAGCCTAGTTTAACACTGCACTATCCTAGGGTCCTATTTACAAACTAATTAAGTTGCTCTACCTGAGCTGCAATGCTGTGCCAGGTAGCTATGGACACTAGTGACAGGGTTTTATTGGGCGGGGACGAATTCTGGTGCTGTGGCCCTTAGTTGTGTTGGGTGGGCGACAACTGCTGTGTCCTCCACGAGATGGCGACTGAGGTAGTCGGCTCCGTGGTTCTCTTTGCCGGGGATGTACTCGATTTGGAATGAGTATGCCTGAAGGGTGAGTGCCCATCTCATCAGGCGAGAGTTCAAAGACTTGGAGGCTGCCAGGAACGATAGGGGTTGGTGGTCCACCTGAACTGTGAAGTGGGTCCCATACAGGTAGAGTTGGAATTTCTGTATGGCCCAGACTAGTCCAAGACATTCTTTCTCCGACGTGGCGTAGTGGGTCTCGGCGGGTCTCAATTTTCGGCTGGCGTAGGCGACAGGGAATAGCGTCTCTGCATTCTTGGGGTCGCGCTGTAGCAGTACTGCTCCGAGGCCCAAGTCGCTTGCGTCGGTGCGAAGAACGAATGGCTGAGTCAAATCGGGTAGGTGGAGTACTGGCGCCGATGTCATTCTGTCCTTGAGTGTTTGGAATGCTGTCTCACATTCCGCTGTCCAAACTACTTTGTCCGGGGCGATTTTCCGGGTTCCATCTGTCATTGGTACGGCGATGCTGTTGTAGTTGGGGATGAACTTCTGGTAGAAGCCGCAGAGTCCTAGAAACGACTGTACTTCCTTTTTGGTCTTGGGCCTAGGAGCGTCGAGTAGGCGTTTCACGGTCTTTTCTACCGGTCGCAGGCTTCCTTGACTGATGGTGTGTCCCAGAAATTCTAGTTCGGTGAATCCAATCTGACATTTGGTGGGTCTTGCCGTCAATCCCGTGTCTCTGAGGCGGGCGAGTAGTTGTTGTAGGAGCGTGACATGTTCCTCCCACGTAGGTGTTGCGATGAGGATGTCGTCCATAAACGAGTGTAGGTGCTCGCTGCTCAGGGGTGCCAGGAGTTTCCGCATCATGGCGCTGAAGATGCTGGGTGCGTTGTGGAGTCCGAATGGAAGCACGTTAAACTCGAAGTGTCCTTCCATAGTGCTGAAAGCTAGGTACTTTCGGACTTGTGGTTGTACTGGTATCTGATAGTATCCTTTGCTGAGGTCGATGCGTGAGAAGTACTTCGCTCGCTGTAGCTTGGCAAATAGGTCGGTCTGGTCCGGGAGTGGCTCTGGCTGGAACTGTGTTACCGCATTCGGGAGTCTGAAGTCGATGCACAGTCGATGCTCTCCGTTGGGTTTTCGCAACAATACCGTGCCTGCGCTGTAGGGTGAGGTAGACTCTGAGATGATTCCGGCTGCCAGTAAGGTGTCTATCTCTTTTCCATGATGGCTCGCTGCTGAGACAGTGGCATCGGGTAGAGCTTCTGGCGGACGGGTGTTGGGTCGGTCACCGTTAAGGTTACTTCGACGAGGTCTGTCCTCCCTGGTCGGTCTGTGAGCACAGTCTGATGTTGTCGAATGACCTGTAGTACTTGCTGTTGCTGTTTAGCGGCTAGGTCTCCGTTGAGTATCACGTCTTTGTAGGTTTCCTTGGAGTGCAGGGGATACTCTACTGCATTGGTCTCCATGCTTTCTCCGTCTTCCGCGATGGCGATGGCTAACAAGTTGTGAGTGCTGGGGGTCGCTGGTCGGTCCGTGTATTTCTTGAGGAGATTGATGTGGTGGTATCGGGCTCTCCCGTTCACCTCTACTTGGTAGACTGTCTTGGATTTCTTGGCAGTCACCCGGTACGGTCCTCTCCAAGCGATGTCCAGCTTGTTGGTTCCACTTGGAAGTAAGAGTAGCACTTGATCGCCGACTTGCAGTTCTCTGTCCTTCGCGTGGCGGTTGTAGTACTTCGCCTGACGGGCTCTTGCCTTCTTCAGTGCTTCACCAGCTTTCTTCCACGTTGCTTTGAGGGTTTCCTGCAGGTCTGCGACGTACTTGGTGGCACCTCTTGGTGTGTCGTCTATCTTGGCTTCCGTCCAACTTCTGCGTAGGGCTTCTAGCGGTCCTGCTAGAGGTCTGCCGAATAGCAATGTTGACGGGGTGTAGCCTGTGGCTGCATGGGGCGTTTCTCTGTATGCGAACAGTGCCGCATTCACGTAGGTGTCCCACGCTTCTGGATTGTCGTCGGCGACTTTCCTGAGGATGGTGAGAAGGGTTCCATTCAGTCTTTCTACTTGTCCGTTGCTGGCGGGGTGGTATGGTGGTGTGCGAATGTGATGAACTTGTATCAACTCGAACACGTCTTGCATCAGGCGGCCGGTGAACTGAGATCCGTTGTCCGTTCTAATGCTGTCCGGGAATCCGACTCTGGTAAAGATGGCGATGAGTGCATCTGCAATCTTCTTGGTGTCGATCGCTGGCAACGGGACTGCTTCGCACCACATCGTACATGCGTCGACGAGTGTGAGTAGAAATCTGTTCCGCTTCTTGGTCATGGGCAGTGGTCCTACTATGTCTACTGAGACTTGCTGGAATGGCACGCCGACTACTACCGATGGTCCTAAGGTAACTGGTACGGTGTGATGTCGCGGGGAATATCGTTGACATTGGTGGCAAGATTTCACGTAGCGCTTGACATCCTCCGTGATTCCTGGCCAATAGTAGTGTGCGCTGATTCTCTGCACTGTGGCTCCAATTCCCATGTGTCCGCTGAGTGGCATGCTGTGGCCTAGTTCTAGTACTTGGGCTCGAAGGGTGGCTGGTAGTACTAGTTGGGTGTGATCTCCATCTCCTTGTCGATGTAGAACTCCCTCTTCTATGTAGAAGTCTCCCTTGTGCGGGGGGGTGTGCGCCTTGGGTAGCTTCTGGAAGCACTTCGCTATCGAGGTGTCTTCTTTCTGTGCTGTTTTGATCTCTTCGAGTCCTGGGTTCGGAGCGAACTCGGGCTGGGGTGGTTGGGTTTTAGCTTGGGCCCTGGTTTGCACTGCAGCTATCTCTACAGTTTTTGGGGGCGTGCCTAAGAACACATACCTACAACCTAGCACTAGATCATACAGGGGTTTCTGTAAAACAGCTGCTTGGATTCGTCCTGTGACGTACCTACTCTCTACTTCTATCCAAGCTATTGGGCAAGTAGTTGTCGGTTTCGTCAAGTCTGCTCCTTGTACGTCGACTGTCTTGTCCGTCAAGTCCGCGCGCGATACAAGAGATTCGCTAACTATCGCGTCGTATGATAGACCTGTGTCATACAGACAGTTCGCTTCTTTTCCGTTGACCTTGACCGTGTCTGTCACCGATGGGTGATCTCCGATAGTGTGTGGCTTGTTACCGCTACTTTGAGTTAGGACTCTGTGCGCTGGCCGGCTTTCGCGCTCATCCCTACGTTGTGCGGCCAACTTGAAACATTCTGCGGTGGAGTGATTGTTTCTGTTGCAGAACGAACAATACCGTCTCTGTTCTGCGGGACCTCTTTTCCCGAATTCCGTGTTGGGTCCTTTATTTTGCCCAGGTCTGGGGTTATTCGGCTTATTCGCGGTGCGCTCTTCCCGGTTAGGGCTTCGTTTCTGTGCCTCTTTCCCGTTAGGCTTTAGGTCTCGCCTGAAGCTCTTGGCTTCTCCGTGGGCGGCCACGTACCTATCTGCGACCTTGACCAGATCTTCCAGTCTTTCCGCGCCCTGCTCTACTGAGAAGGTTCTCAGCTCGGGGGTCATGGTTTCCCGTAGCTGTTCCCATACTAACAGTTCTGTCAGTCCATCATACGTCTTAGCCGTGGCTGACTGGCTAATCCACTTATCCAGCGTTGTGGACAACCGATCCGCGAACTGCGCATAGCTCTCTCCTTTCACTCTCCGATTGGTGCGGAACTTTTGCCGGTAGCATTCTCCTGTTAGTTCGAATCCCGTTAGGAGTGCCTCTTTTACTTTGTGATAGTCAGTCACTCTGTCAGTCGGTAGCTTACTGTAGATGTCATAAGCCTTTCCTCTGAGCCCTTGACTAAGCTTGAAAGACCAGTGAGTGGGATCTAGTTTATACTCTGTTGCTAGACGCTCAAACCTAGTCAGATAGAGATCTAGACCTTCTTCTCTTTCGTTGAATGTTCCCAGTGGAAAGGACATTCCTTGTACAGGGTTGGATGCTACCTCTAGCTGATCTGAGTGGGAAGGGGTTGAGGAAGAACTTGAAGCTCCTGATCCCAATCTTCTTAGCTCTAACTCATGCTGTCTTTCTTTTTCCTTTTCTTCCCTCTCTTTTTCTTTTTCCACCCTCTCTTTTTCTTTTTCTGCCCTCTCATACTCCCATCTCCTAACTTCTGCTTCTCTCTCTGCTGCTAATGCTGCCTTCTTCTGTTCTCCTTCTAATTCTAATTTCTTCTGTTCTCTTGCTGCTTCTAACTCTGCTTTCTTTTGCTCTGCTTCTAATGCTAGTTTCTTCTGCTCCGCTTCTAATGCTAGTTTCTTCTGCTCTGCTTCTAGTTCTGCTTTTCTCTGTTCTGCTTCGAGTTTCTTCGCCTCTCTCTCTGCTGCTCTCTCTGCCTTAGCTTCCTGTTTCTCTACCTCTGCATTGATATACGCAATTAGGTCTGCCCCTGCTAAGTGTAAAGCTTCTCATAGTTCCTTGAAACGCAATCTCAAGGCCACTGGGTCCGACATTGTCAAACGTGTCTATGAACAACCTCTGAATCAAGTGGAATACAAAAACACTAGCAATATTGCAAGCCAATAACAACAATGCAATTACCATAAAATTCGTAATCAATAATAGAATAAAACAAGAGTCAAATGGCATACAACAGTTATTTAAGCAAAACCTGCAAAAGAACAATGCAACATACAGGTACAAAAAGATTTGAAGCAAAAAAGTTTTTAAGTAAAGAATAGTGCACCAAAACTGATCAGTGTTATACCCTTACACTATTCTAAGTTATCCTACTTCTACTACTGTTATCTAATTTTATTGTACTTAGATCCGGTTGTACCCAATTCCTATTATACACAGATCCTGGCTAGGCTCGCCAATTAAAGTGTCACGTGGGGTTTATGGGCTCTGCACAATGGAATTATGGACCCTCACGTTTATTCGGTGGGAACTGCTAGTAAGTCACCCTATGAATTACTTTAATAAATTTATTTGTTTAGCTCGTTCTGTGTTAAGGTTGGGGTACAGAGATAGATAGATAAAGTGGTAAAAGATTACTGTCACCCTAGCTTTCACACGGCTATGAATCATATGTAGTCCAGCCACTTGATAACAGTTAAAATCACACATTTATTTCTTCTACTCTATACAAGATTCTCTAGGTACTAATCTAACTTAAAAAGTCTCAGTCACTGCTAATAGTTCGATCGCTGATAGTCTAGGCAGCTGTTATATCTTCCTCGGGCACTTGCTATTATATTTCATGTAGATTGGACTACTGTGGTCCGTTTTACAGTTTCTGAAGAGTTGGACTACTGTGGTCCTGTTTCGATCAGTTTAAGTGCACCTTTGGTTTTACACTTAACTGCTAGATGGTGCGTGCGAAGTCCCTCTGTGAGGTAGCTTCTGGTCCACCTGTGTCGTTGTGTAGTTGGGTTCCCTTGCCACGCTGTGGGGTCTGACAGGGTGTTTTTCCGGGTAGCTCTTTCCGACTTGTGCGGTAGAGGCTCCTCAACCAACTCGTCGTTTCTGTGGAGTGGGACGCACAGGATAGCTCGCCTGCTCGTCTGTTATATAAGAGACGAAATTCTGCACAACCCTGAATAATCGGTTTGTGCAGAGCGTCTCACTGAAAGCCAAAGTAGCCCTCAGTGATAGCTCCACATCTCTATACATAAGCGACGAACATTCTGCTACTTCCGGGGTCCACTGGAATCTCACTCTAAATTCCTATACATACATAAATATCAATCGTGTCTAACTATACACATACAGAATTAATAATATTATAAACATTCAGTGGTACAGTCACTGGTCTGCAAACATACATATAAGTTAAACAACAGTGGTTCCGTATGGTATGCAACATGCGGCGCAACCGGTCGTGTTTCGCCACGTGTTCGGCTTTTCCACATGGTCACGCAAATTCGGATTAACAATTCACATTTATGCATAGCAAATTCCACAAACATAATTTCAACAATAATATAAATATATCACGATGAAACAGAAGGGTGTTCATTTACCTGTTTGACAAGTTCAGGCCCGTGGCGACTTGAGAGAATTCTAAGATTCTAAAGTCCTGCTTCCTGGTCTATGAGTGAAGATAGTTCTCTGCTAGCTAAGTAGATGTTACTTCTTCCTCGTCTCACACACGACTGACCAAAACTGTGTGTAGGTTCGGACCCAGTCAAACTGGCTCCAACCGCTTAGCCTGCTTCTGATTGGTTAAAACGGTCAGATTCAAAGTTCAAGTGCTGAGTCACTGCGCTGTGTGTGGCTCGCTCGCCGTGTGTGGCCTGCTGTGTAATTTAATTGCTGCTGTGTAATACACTCCTCTCTCTAATGTTACAAAGACTACACAAGGCTAAATGGTCAACAGGCAGAGTTAAAACTAGCCAGTTCATGACAGTGGGCAAGGCAAAAAAATTAGTTCCGTCTTAGACCACTCGGTCATAACGCTCGCTTTATGTCATTGTAACTCTCACAAGTATTATTTTATTAAATGATTATGAATCTATTACTAAGAGCTTGTAGCCTACTTGAAGGTTCACATTTAGATCAGCCCGGTAATGGTGCATATTGAATTTGCACCTTTGTGTACAGATCAAATTAAATTTATCATGTTCCTTATGGTTTTGTTGTTGTTGTTTTTTAATTTAAAACATTGATGGACGGCGTCGGTTTCTCAACAAATTGTTTGGTGCCTGCCAATCAAAAGAAGAAAATATCAAGCCACAGCGAAAACTGGTACGAAAAGTTCAACTAAATAAGATCTCTACCTACTCGTAAACTGGAACAACAACAACAACAAAACGATCGAGCATTCCGAGGAACTTGCATGCATTCCTGGATAAAATATACCTTCAATTATACAAAACTGCATGCAATATTCAAGAATATACATAAATATAACTTACAGTGCTAAAGTTTTTTTTTCCAAAATGACGCCTCCGTGTCTACATTAAAGAAAGACCCGTCGTCAAACTTAGATCCATGCGTAACAGTCGCCATGTTTGTGCTTGAAGTAAGTATGTCGAAGATATGCTTGGCTTTGCTTGCCAAGCCTCTTGTTTTGCTTGCCGCAAGCGGGCGCTAAGAAACGCGCTTGCCTTGTTTTTCTTGTCTCAACTTGATTTGCTTGGCTAAAGAAACGCAGCTCCGATCTCCATATATATCCCCGTTGGGGTGCCGGGGGTTTCAGTATAAATAGTATCCTCACTTTCTGGAAATTTAGTGCTTTAAATTCCCACTGTCGCTGTCTTTCTCATTTGCTCTTTCTCATTCTTGATCTGTTCTATCAATCTGCTATACTATCTTCTTATTTGCTAGACCAGTCACCTACCTTTTTTCTTGAAAACCCCTCCGGGACAAGACTCCTTGTTTGTGTTTGAGGTCTGTTGGATCAGCTTGGGAATATTGGACGCTTACTGCCGGGTGGTCACTAGGGCTTCCTATGATGTTATTATTTAGCAATGTAGGCATTTTATATGTATGTGTTTTGTTGATAATTTATAATAATGTTTGTATTCTATTTTGTTTTTGTAAACGGGGGTTCGATAAATTAGAGTACAGCCTCGGCGTCCCCTGCATGGGATGTCTCTATTGTAAAGTGACTGGCTGGTGGAGAACTTTCAGTTTTACCACTAGGGTTGTTTCTTTTATGCGAATCGGGGGTTGTCCGGTCCTGATTTGGCTCGGAAGAGTCTGCTGGACCTAAAGCAATAATCATGTAATGTAATGTAAACGAAGAATACAAAGCATGGAGATGAGGTGCTACAGAAGACTTCTGGGCATTTCCTATACCCAACACATCACCAACGACGAAGTCCGACAGACCATCACACAAGCCATTGGACAACACGATGACCTGCTCACAGTGGTGAAGAAACGGAAACTCCGATGGTATGGCCACGTCACCAGATCATCAGGCCTTGCAAAGACCATTCTGCAAGGCACAGTGCAAGGAGGTAGAAGAAGAGGGAGAACGAAAAAGAGGTTGGAGGACAACATTCGAGAATGGACTGGTTTGACACTGGGCGAAGCATCAAGGCTGCTGAGGACAGAGAAAAATGGAGTATGCTGGTTAAAGGATCATTTGTGGTGCCCCTACGACCTCCGAGTTACGGGACAGGATAGGATAGGATTCTCTATTCCCCCATCACGTCATTACTTCCTCCCAGACATTACTGTATAAATTGTGTACAGCTTTTCGTGATGATGAGTTTATTGTATAATACAAGTTTATGACAGGTTGGTAAAGCTAAATGTACATTGTTGCGTGAACTCTGTAAGTTGGATAATATTTCCATCTTTAGTTTGAATAGTTGCTCACAACAACATTGAGGGATCTTTTGATATCCATTCTTACAGTTAAACAAACATAACAATGTGTACACTGTAGCATTGTATATAAACGGCGGGAGTCCGTTTTGAACATATAATGACAACTTTCAATTCAAATCACTTCATTGCTAGTTCACATACAAGATAATTATGTCGAATCGCAACATGACTGAGTAGTATAATCCACTCACGATTTTCCGTAAATGTGAACAACAGCGATTGATGTTTAAATTCCCCTTCTTTGGTTGTTTCCAATTCATGCTAGGTCCGTCAAATCACAGCATTATTCAAAGATGTCACTACAATTTCGATGTTGCTAAGCTCGCTCCCTTGCCGTTGTTTCATGTCCAGTATTGAAATCTCTTTGAACATCAATAACATGATTAAGTCATGATTTCCTATTCATTGACGAATGTGGGAATACTCCTCATCGATGACCTCCGCCTTGTTGACGTCCATGTTGAAGACGTTGTAAGCATTCTCACCATTATCCTTCAGATGACTGTACACATCAACTTTACCATCAATGTTGTCTCTCACTGCAGCCTTCTGTGAGCCGCCTTTCTTGTCAAAGTCCCGAGTGTTGTAGTCATTGATCTTGGAAGAAGACGCTTTGCCTGTAGCTGGGAGGTGGTAGACGCTTCGCGGAGTCTCGTCATCGGGGCCACCTTCGGGGTCTTTCTCCAGGATGTGGTAGGCGTTTTTGGTGGTGTAGTAAGCGTCTCGTTCAGCCTGGTCGTCGTCCGGAAGATGGTAATCGTCGTCAGGGTCGTTTGGTGTGTGGTAGTTGCTGATGGTCCCCGCTGGTGTGTGATACACGGTGGAAGTTTCGTTGATTGTGACATGACTGTATCCAGCGTCTTCGGACAGTTCTATTTTACTGTAGTCGTCTGCTGGTTCCGAGCCACGCCTGGCAGCCTTAGCAGCAGCACCATCTCCACCACCTCCACCACCACTCTTTTCGTCGACTGTGTAGCCATAAGATACAGGGAAGTGAAAAGACGTAGTGTTGTTGATTGAAGCACCAGATCCGTCCATCGTATGTTTCTGGATGGCGCTCTCAGAAGCAGCGTGACTGGTGTGGTTATTGGTGCTATTTATGTTGGTTTGGGAGTGATCACCAGACTGCGATTTTCTGTCAAAGCAACATTGTAGGCGCCTTTGGCGGTAGAGTACGATGATGACAACGCAGATTATATCCACTAGAATTACCACCCCTATAACAACTCCTACAATAGGTCCGACGTTGTTGGGTGTGCTCTCAGCATGATTTGCAGTGAAGAGCGTTGTTGTATTGTCTTCAGTTGATGTGTGTTCGGGGTATGTGTGAGAAGGAGATTGTACTGTCGTACATACCGTTGACGTTGTTGTTGGTGACGTTGCGGTTGTTAATGATGTTGATGATGTTAATGTTAGGGGGACGACGTAGAGAACATTGCTGACGTTGTAGTGATGGTTTCACATGGGGATTTGAAGTACATAATGTTATCAATATAGATTGGATCGCCCGATTCTGTTCCTTCAATTTTGATCGAGAAGTTGTCATTTGTCTGGAATGATAAATTGAATGTATTCCATTTACCAGCGTTGTTTCTCGAAATTGAACAGTTTGCAGCCATTGCACTTTCTTTAGAAAGTTCGACAGTAATTTTCAAAAACGGTAGACTAGTTTCTGCCTTAAACTGATAGTCAAACTTTAAACAGTGTGCATTATTGTTTGTTGAGCATGCTGTTTGGCTTTCTAATTTGCCACACACACACACACACAAACATTTATTTATTAGCAGAGATGTTTTGTATACTATTATTATTCAATACTTTTTGTTGATCATTAAGTATACTTTTTGTTGATCATTAACCCCCGTTGGGGTGCCGGGGGTTTCAGTATAAATAGTATCCCCACTTTCTGGAAATTTAGTGCTTTAAATTCCCACTGTCGCTGTCTTTCTCATTTGCTCTTTCTCATTCCTGCTCTGTTCTATCAATCTGCTATACTATCGTCTTCTTCGCTAGACCAGTCTCCTACCTTTTTTTCTTGAAAACTCTTCCGGGAAAAGACTCCTTGTTTGTGTATGAGGTCTGTTGGATCAGCTTGGGAATATTGGACGCTTTCTGCCAGGTGGTCACTAGGGCTTCCTATGATGTTATTATTTAGCAATGTAGGCATTTTAAATGTATGTGTTTTGTTGATAATTTATAATGATGTTTGTATTCTATTTTGTTTTTGTAAACGGGGATTCGATAAGTTGGGGTGAAGCCTCAGCCGTCCCCTGCGTGGGATGTCGTTATTGTAAAGTGACTGGCTGGTGGAGGGCATTCAGTTTTCCCACTAGGGTTGTTTCAGCAGCTCTTTTATGCGGATTGGGGGTTGTCCGGTCCTGATTTGGCTCGGAAGAGTCCGCTGGACCTAAAGCAACAATTATGTAATGTAATGTACTGACAGTGCACTTCAGCCTTCCACTTCCAGAATCATAAACACAACAAAGATTATTATATCAAAGATACTTTTATACAATGTGAATTAATTTTCGAGCTAATGTTAACTAAAAGTATCTTTGATATATATCTTAGTGGTGTTCATGATTTTACTTTCAAAATACTTAGCAGTTCCTGTTGTGTTTACAATTTCTTCCACTTTCAGGCAATTGATATATTTCCTACATGTAGTTATTGTACCAACACCACAACATAAACTATACACTATGTAGGCTACAATGGAACATTATAGTCTCAAATAAATTTGACTTCACTCAGTGGCTGACAGCTTGGACACCCAAAGATAACCTATAACGGGCATAAAATCAGCAACACAACAAAGAAATATAATACATGTAGATACTTTTAATTATACAACAATACAAGACAAATGAATTTTTGTGCTTTGCTCTTCTTCAGATTAAAAACAAACATAAAATTACAAAATGCTGCAGAATGCACAAAAAAAGTCACTTCCAGGAAAATGTTTGAAACGGGCATATAACCTCAGGCCCAGCAATTGGGTCATCAAAAATTTATTTGCACGGGTAATAACTGCTAGTATACATTATTTCAGGAGCCCGTTTCCTAGAGGTTTCGCAACCTTTCGCACTGGGTGCGAGAGCGAAGACACTCTCAGTAAGCGGCGTGCGCATCGCTACGCTCGCTCACGGTCTTCGAAGGTAGTGTGCGGCGCACGCTTTTGTGATTCAAAATGGCGGCAGATATGAGCTACACTGGGTACGTGCTGACAACTTCTTCTTCTTCTTCTTCTTCCATTTGACGACCACGATCAATAATGATCACTATTGTCGCAATAGGGCGATATATTGTCACTGGGGGTAAGAAACGGTTTGATAAGGGGCAGGGCTGTTGGGTAAGAGAGGGAAGAGGGTGGAGAAGGGGGAGGTGCATGGGATTGTGGAGGTGTGGGCTACAGCACCGCCAGCGCCCTTGTAATGAAGGCGCTGACTGACGGTGCCTGCACCACTTCAGCGGGCAGGAGGTTCCAGTCGCGGACGGTCCGGGGGAAGAAGGCTGACTGGCGGTGGTCTGTACGGCAGGGGATGCGGGTGTACTGTAGGCTGTGGCCACGCCGGGATCTTGATGGCAGTGGTTTCAGGTGGGAGCATCTGACTTGGATGGTTTTGTGGTGGATTTTGAAGAAAGTGGATAGTCGATAGTGGATATTGTTCGGCGTTTTTGAAGGGAGGGCCATTTCAGCTGCTCAAGCATTGCTGACACACTGGAGGTCGCCTTGTAGTCATTCATGACAAAGCGGGCTGCTCGTCGTTGGACTGCTTCCGGTCATCTGTCAGGTTCTGCTGAGAAGGGTCCCATACGGTTGAGGCATATTCGAGGTGGGGGCGCACCAGGGCTTTGAACGCTAGTTCCTTTACTTGACGTTGGCGGGTTTTCAGGTTCCTCCGCACAAAGCCAAGCACGGAGTTTGCTTTGTTGGTGACCCTTTGGATGTGCTCATCCCACTTGCCATTGGCCTGTATGGTGACACCCAGGTACTTGGTGGAGGTAACGTTTTGGAGGGTGAGACCGTGTAGGGTGTACTGGGTTGCTTGGTCAGCCATCCTTCTGGCGATGTTGAGGATGACACACTTGCTGGGATGGAACTCCATATTGCAGGCTTCCTCCCACTTCTCCAAGGCAGCAAGGTCGGCCTGAAGGATTTGTTGGTCGTGGTCATTCGCTCTGGCGCGGTAGAGCATGGTGTCGTCCGCGAGCAGTCTGGAGGTAGAGGCAACCCTGTCTGGTAGATCGTTGATATATACGAGGAACAGACAAGGGCCAAGGACGCTGCCTTGAGGTACACCGGACCTCACACATACTGGGTCAGACCGGGCTCCCTCAATGACAACGGATTGGGTACGTCCTTCCAGAAAGTTTGCTATCCATGTGTTCGTCTGCCCCCTGACACCATAATGGTCCAGCTTGTGCACTAGTAGGCTGTGGTTCACTTTGTCGAAAGCCTTCGCAAAGTCCATCACTACGACATCAGTGGGCAGGCCGCGCTCCATGTTGTCTGACAGCTCCTCTGTGAATTCAAGCAGCTGCGACTCGCAGGACCTGCCTCTGCGGAAGCCATGCTGCTGTGGGGTGAGGATGCTGTTGGACTCCAGGTGTGTCATGATGGAGCTGACCAGGATGTGTTCAAACACTTTACAAGGGACACTAGTGAGGGAGATTGGGCGGTAGTTGCCAGGATCGTATTGTTGTCCTTTTTTAAAGACAGGGGCAACGTTGGCAGTCTTCCATTCCAGTGGGACGGTGCTTGATTCAAGGGATGTAGAGTAGATCCGCGTTAGTATGGGCGCGATCTCAGGAGCCAGCTCTTTTAGCACTCGAGGTGATATCCCATCTGGTCCTGGGGCCTTATACGGGTTGAGTGACGTCAAGAGTTTCAGCACCCCTACTACGGACACAGTGATCTTGTCCATTTCTGGGTAGTCGTCTCTTGAGTTTGGCATTTGGCACTTGTCCTTGAACTCTTCGAAGCTGTAGGTATCACCGGCGCTGAAAGCTTTGTAGAACTGGTTGTTTAGGAGTTTTGCTTTCTCCTTGGGGTCCGTGATGAGCTGACCGCTTTGTTTCAGTGCTGGTATGCCAGTGGAGGTTGCCCTTTGGTGTTTCATGTAGGTCCAAAAGCGCTTGGCGGATGGGGCAGTGTCAGTCTCTGTGGATGTTGGTACAAAGAGTCCGCCAACGTATTCCCAGTAGGCTTGCCGCAATTTGCGCTGGACGTCACGCCTCAGGTACAGGATTTCGGTGCGTAGGTCGTGCGTGCCGAATTTTCTCCACAGCTTGTATTTCCTGTCCCTCTTCTTGATGAGCCTACGTAGTTCTGGAGAGATCCAAGGTTGACTTGCTCGTTGACGCGATGTTTTGTGAGGGATGTTACTCTTCATGCTCTCTTGCAACTTGTTTTGGAAGATCGTCCATAGGTCGTTGGCTGTGGCAGAAGGTGGTAGGTCCTGCATTTGTTGGTAGAGGCTGGCCATGTCTTCCCTCATCTGCTGCCAGTTTGCCTTACTGTACAGTGGGATGCTGCGAGGAGGGCCGTTCTTGATGGTCACCCGCGCCTTCCACTCGAAGTATACAATATCGTGGTCAGAGATGCCGGGGACAGCTTCGATTCGGGGGACAAGGTGGGGTGCATTGGTGATAACCAGGTCAAGGGTGGTCAAATTGTGCGTTTGGAAGTTAACCAGTTGGGTGAGGGAATAGTTATGGAGAAATTCTAAAAACTGCCTGTGAAGGTTGGGGTAGCGAGGTGAAGGTTTTATTATGACAACTTTTATCTTTATTAAGTCTTTATTTCAACTTATCGTCCATTGCCTTCCGTAAAATTGTTATCAAAGTAGTACTACATCTACTATTAACGTTAGTAAGGGCTAGATCATTGTGGTCGATTGTAATTTTGAGTCTGAAGTTGAGGTGCGTGCACGTTTTTATCTTGGCCGTTTGCGCAAGTCATGTTTACCGGTTCCGACATCATTTGGCATTCGACCAGAGACCTTAGATACAGTCATTGCAGTATATACGGTCTCTGATTCGACTATTAGAAATCTCATATGGATCAAACTAATATGCTAATCATTTCTATATTGATTGTGTAACAAATCACTAATCGCTAAGGAGCCAGCCCCCACCCCCCCCCTCCCGTCCCTTCCCTTAAACAAAAATAAGGGAAAAACATTTTTTTTTAAAAACCCGAACACACAAATTAGCCTAGTACATTTGTGCTCTCCGTAATCGTAAATACCGTTGCAATAATAGCCAACACTGGCTTCGGCAATGTACCATATCCAGGATGTGACCAAAGGCTGCAAGTTGGCGCCTCTGGCGGCTTGAATTAGAATAGATCCTGTTTAAGTCAGCGCCTTTAATCGATATTTACAGCTAGATATGTGCGCTGTATAAATCCTTGATGATGATGATGATGATGATGATGATGATGATGATGATGATAATAATAATAATAATAATAATAATGGAATATTTTAACTAGTAAAAATGTTCTGTATGATCTAAGCTTCAAAAGTAAACCTAAACATATTATTTAAAATCTGATACAGTTTCGCATTGATTATGCTTTGTTGACAAAACTTTAAATTGCAATGTGTTTAGGCAACACTGTTCCTAATACTAGTACTGAAACCAAACCTAGGCTTGTCTTGGGACATCAAGAAAGAGACTCAAAGTTACAAAAGCAATGTTGAATGTGTTACGTTGAAACGCGAACGAAAGTATGTCGGAAGCGCGCACGATAGATCTAATCGTTTCGTTTTGCAAAGTATTCAATAATGGAGTTTATTTACCTTTGATTTGAGTTTGCATTGTTGTTAGGAGAGGCTTTGTATAACGTGGATAATTTTCGTTGGTCGATATTGTCGGAGAATACTCTGGATCTCCTTGTTTACTATCGATCGAAGTTTCGGGACGATTGTCGAAGTAAGAGAAGGTTCGGGGTATGTGTGGAGAGACGTATGACGTAAGTCAGTGATGACGATCTTTAATTCTGATTGGTTAGTTGTAATGCGTCATTTCTAGAACAAACTGTCGTCATCTCGAAGGATAGAAAAAAATTATATATTCGATGCTTTGTGTGTTGAGAGTAGAGTTGCTGTGAGAGATTGTTGTTGATAGTAAGTTGGAAAGTAAATTTGAGAGTGGGAAGTTGAGTTGAGAATTGTATGCAGTTGTTGATTTGTGCTGATTAAAAGTGGAAAACTTCATACGTCGACTCTGTGACTTGTATGTTGTTTGGACGGGTTGCGTGGATAAACGAATCTGAGCTACACTCATCAGTATTTCAGCATTGGGGCTGAATCATCACTGATAGAAAAACACCAACATCAAACCGAGTGTAACATTTTGGGGGCCAAGCCGCGATTCACGCCATAGCCAAGGGTTCAACTGCTACAACAAGCGAGTCAACGTTACGAGAGGCAGTCATCGAGGGTAGCCGCCAACAAGTTGCGTCGAGAGGGGCCAACACACTGGGACTACATCCGATAGATTCGGGTTGACTGCAAGGGCGTGTAGTCGCCGAAGAGTTGCTTCGTGAGCGAACAACAGAGCGGGACTACGTGGCTGCCGCAAGACTACGTCCAGGGACAGTCTCGAGCTACATCGCCAGTATTAGAGAGAGCGACGAGCGGACGTCGCGTCTACTTCAGCACAGGAGCGTATACATCAACACCAGCGTGGTGCAGCGTCGCATACGACAAGGACAGCGGGGCCTGCGTCAGCGAAAGCGACTAGTGACAAGCATCAGCGCTACTGCAGAAAGCGTGCTGTTCTAGAACAGTCTAGAAAGGTACAGCACAGTCAAGAACTTTCCAGAAAAGAACTTTCCAGAACTTTCCAGAAGCATCAAGATGGCTGACTTCTGGCAGAAAGGGATTGCACTGAATCTGAAAGGCAAACAGCTGACGGAGTACGTCAAGTCCCAGGAGAGAATACAAGAAAGAGAACTAGAACAGAAGCGTCTAGAAGTAGAAGAACAACGTCGCCGAGAAGAAAGAGAAGAGCAGCGGCAGCGTGAAGAAAGAGAAGAGGAACGCAAGCGTGAAGAAAGGGGAGCTGAGCGTCAGTTCCAGTTAGAGATGGCGCGCATCCAACAACAGCAGCACGCGCTACACGTTATCAGCGACTTCAAAGCTCCAAAATTGCCAGCATTCGTCGACGAAAAGGACCAGATCGACAGCTATCTAGCGAGGTTTGAAAGGTTCGCCGAAAGCGCTAAATGGCAACGTCAAGACTGGGCGATCATACTCAGCGCACTACTGACGGGGAAGGCGCTCGATGTCTACAGTAGACTGTCGAATAATGACGCCAAAGACTACGACGTTTTGAAAGCGGCCCTATTGCAGTGCTACAACTTTACAGAAAAGGGCTACCGTCAACGCTTTCGTGAATGCCGGCCTTTGTCAGACGAGACACCAAAGCAATTTGTGGAGCGCCTGTCATCATATCTACACAAGTGGGTGGAATTATCAGGCAAAGGGAAGACTTACGAGAGTCTCCATGAGCTGATCGTGAGGGAACAATTACTCAACGCCTGCCCTAAGGACCTCGCAATCCACTTGGAAATACAAAAGTTGCAGACGCTAAAAGACGTTGCTGAGGCTGCTGAAAGATATCTCATCGCTCATGAGAAAACGTTGGGGCCACCCAGCGCGACGAAACACTTTCAGAAGACGGCAAGCCATGGGAACCAGATCCAGGGGAGCAAGACGAGCCAGAGACACACTGACTCCACGCCTCCTCCCAGGGAAGGGCATTCAAGAGGCTGTTTCACCTGCAACGCTACAGACCACAGAGCGGCTAACTGTCCTCAAAACAAAAGTAGCGGACACTGGAGTAGTAAGGACAACGCAGCGGCGGGCAACCGGCAGAGGCGGTTCTCCAATCAACGGCAAACCAGTAGATCTGACCATCAGGTGTGCGGCGGGAGCGTCATTCTTCCGAGTGAGACCGAGCGCACAGCTACCCCTGCGGACGTGCAAGAGTGCATGACCGATGGCCAACTTCTCCTTGCCAACGGAAAATCCATCCCCGTCGTCGCCAGCGCAGCTGTGACCGTCCAGAACATGCCTGTTTCAAAGGGACGCGTCGGAAATCATGAAGTGACTGTCTTAAGAGACTCTGGCTGTAGTGGGGTCATCGTCAGAGAAGACCTAATCGCTAAAGAACAGTTCACTGGCGATTCAAAATGGACACTTATGGCCGACAGCAAATGTGTGAGAGCGCCAGTTGCGAAGATTCATGTCAACACCCCTTTCTACATAGGCGAAGTCGAAGCGGTTTGCCTGAAGAAGCCGCTATACGATTTGATGATCGGGAATATCGACGGCGCGAGACGACCCGACGACCCCGATCCAGAGTGGAGTCCTGCCTCAACCCAACGCGTCGAAGTTGTGGAGGAGGATCCATTGCCATTTCCCGATGGAGACCTTACAGAGCTGCTACGGGACAATGTGGTTACTCCGGCTCAGCCCTGCCGACCAGAGATCGTCGGTGCCGTTACAACCAGGGCCCAGGCCAAGAGAGACAAGACGTCTACGCCACTGAAGGTCGCCGACAACTCTAAAGCTGCCATCGTGGACAGAGATAAGCTGATCCAGCTCCAGGAAGCTTATAGTACTTTAAACAAGTACAGGAACCGCCAAGACCACGTGACCAAGGGCAGTTGCACGGTCTATTTTGAGGTGAAGGCCAAGATCCTGTACCGAATCTTCCAGCACCCGAGGGTCAACGGAGGGAAACCACTACGTCAAGTTTTGGTACCGTTACCTCTAAGGCGCCAAGTGATGGAAGTAGCACATGACTCAATCATGGGAGGTCACCTGGGTATCAAGAAGACGTCGGATAGAATCCAGGCGGTGTTCTACTGGCCAGGACTTCATGCGGACGTCAGCCGTTTCTGCCGATCATGTGACATTTGCCAGAAGACCATACCTCGAGGAAGGGTCCCGAAAGTGCCTATGCAGAGGATGCCTCTGATCGACCGACCTTTCAAGAGGGTGGCCTTAGACTTAATCGGCGAAATAAGACCTCCGAGTGAAGAAGGTCATCGGTGGGTACTGACTTTAGTGGACTATGCAACTCGGTACCCAGAAGCAGTGCCACTGAAGAAGATTGACACTGAAACTGTAGCAGAGGCACTGGTGGACATGTTCAGTAGACTTGGAGTGCCTGAAGAAATTCTGACAGACCTCGGGACACAGTTCGTCTCTGACTGTATGAAGGAGGTCAACAGACTGCTGAGCATCCGGCATTTGACTACGACACCCTACCATCCGATGTGCAACGGGCTCGTCGAAAAGTTCAATGCTACGCTGAAGTCCACCCTGAAGAAACTGTGCAGCGAGCAGCCCAGACAATGGCATCGCTATATCAACGCCTTACTTTTCGCCTACAGAGAAGTACCGCAGGAGTCCACCGGCTTCTCTCCGTTCGAGCTGCTGTACGGAAGAACCATCCGAGGGCCGATGCACATCCTGAAAGAACTGTGGACGAAAGAAGTAGACACCCCAGAGGTGAAGAACAGCTACCAGTACGTGTTTGAGCTACGGGAGAAGCTGGAGCAGACTCTCGAGATAGCCAGAGAAAACCTGAAGAAGTCCCAGGACTGTGGAAAGCACTACTATGACCGTAGGGCTGTGAACAGGAAGTTTAAACCTGGCAACAAAGTGCTGGTGCTGCTACCTACCGATCATAATAAGTTGCTGATGCAGTGGAAAGGCCCGTACGAAGTGGAGACCGTGGTGGGGATCAACGACTACAAGGTGAAGGTCGGCCAGCATTCCAAGATATACCACGCCAACCTCCTTAAGCTGTACGTGGAAAGGCCATCAGAGACTGTGCACGCAGCCACAGCAGCTGTGACCGACGACAGCTTTGACAGCGAAGAACTGTTGGAACTGGGAGACTTCCACAGCAAAGAAGGTATCGATGATGTTAAGCTAGGACCAGGCTTGACGGAAGGTCAAAAGATGGAGCTCAAGGACCTTATGGGCGAGTTTCCCCATAACTTCAATGATGTCCCAGGCTCTACGACTTTGGTCGAACATGAAGTCCACACCCAGACCTGGAAGGAGCATCTGCAGACCTTGAGGGAGCTGTTCCACCGTCCCGCAGAAGCCAACCTGACCGTGAGACCCAGCGAATGCATTCTGGGAGATGACAACGTCGACTGCGACGGACATCCGACGGAAGAAGGAGACAACGGAGGACGCACTGATTCCAGGGAAGCCCACGTGATCATCGTCTTTGACCCTGGGCCAATGACAACCGCAACTGACGAGGGCGTCGATTCCTTGCGAACGAAAGAACATTGACTGTGTGGACGAACTAAGAATATTGGTAATGACAGACTTGAAAATGAAAAACGTTGACTGGGTAAATGATCTGTGAACATTGACAGTATCCAGAAAGACTTGCAGATGAGAAACTTTGACTCTGTGTGAATGAACTGTGAACATTGACAATATCCAGGCAGATTTGAAGATGAAAACCATTGACTCTGTGTGAATGAACTGAGAACGTTGATAGTGTTCAGACAGACCGAAATAAGTTTTAATTCTGTACTTTATTTGTGCATTGCGTTTCAACGTTGTTGAAAGAAATTGGGTAAATTTCTTCTTGAGTGGGGGGTTATGTTACGTTGAAACGCGAACGAAAGTATGTCGGAAGCGCGCACGATAGATCTAATCGTTTCGTTTTGCAAAGTATTCAATAATGGAGTTTATTTACCTTTGATTTGAGTTTGCATTGTTGTTAGGAGAGGCTTTGTATAACTTGGATAATTTTCGTTGGTCGATATTGTCGGAGAATACTCTGGATCTCCTTGTTTACTATCGATCGAAGTTTCGGGACGATTGTCGAAGTAAGAGAAGGTTCGGGGTATGTGTGGAGAGACGTATGACGTAAGTCAGTGATGACGATCTTTAATTCTGATTGGTTAGTTGTAATGCGTCATTTCTAGAACAAACTGTCGTCATCTCGAAGGATAGAAAAAATTATATATTCGATGCTTTGTGTGTTGAGAGTAGAGTTGCTGTGAGAGATTGTTGTTGATAGTAAGTTGGAAAGTAAATTTGAGAGTGGGAAGTTGAGTTGAGAATTGTATGCAGTTGTTGATTTGTGCTGATTAAAAGTGGAAAACTTCATACGTCGACTCTGTGACTTGTATGTTGTTTGGACGGGTTGCGTGGATAAACGAATCTGAGCTACACTCATCAGTATTTCAGCATTGGGGCTGAATCATCACTGATAGAAAAACACCAACATCAAACCGAGTGTAACAGAATGTTACTATTCATGCCATGAATGCCCTTTTTCTAGTTTTGGCTGCTCAAATTGTTATTTAATGAGAATTGTAAATAAAGCTCAAGTACCAACTGCTATGCAACAAGCCCTAGCAGCAGTTTTCAATGGGGAAAATAATATAAATGTTTATAGTGTTATGTAATGTAACAGATCTTTTTGTGCACTAATTGAATGCCTATGTTTTATATTTTAACTAGTTACTGGGAGACTATCATATTGAAAGACAACGAAACTGGGGATGAAGTGAAAATTACTTTGTCCCTGCCAGACATTCACAGAGTGAGGAGTGGTAAGAAAAACCATATGTGATCATTGAATTAATGACAGTTTAGGACTGCATTGCATTGACTTGCATGCCATTTGCCAAATAAATTGAACAAAATTGCTATTTCCACTACCCTCCTCCTGCTCTCCCCCCGCCCTCTTGCTAACATTATGGGAACTGCTATATCTATGTTACAGTTATTTTCCAGATAACTTTACTAAAAGCTCATGCTTATAGTGTATGCACATGATGTTAGTAAAAATATTTGTTAAACTAATATTTTGGTTTGAAATTTTACTGTTGTACTATGAAAGCCGCTGGTTTTCAGTTTGTTGTTAATATATGTCTTATTTATTTTATTATGCTTATTCATTTTAAGTAGGCATAATATTGATATGTTTTGTTGGGTGTTTTTTTTAGATCCCTATTTTGCTGCTCAAGTTTTCCAGCAGTTTCTAACTGTTACAGGTACATTTTCATTTTTAAGTATATATAACAATCTGTAGTTAATGTACCATCCATTGCGAAATCAATTTTGTTTATTAAATGGAACTTGCTATTTAAATTCATTGTATTGATTGAAAATCTTGGTTTGCGCTATATTACAATTGATGTTCTACTAAAATAATGATTGTGCACTGGTTATAGGTACAAACAACCAAGCAGACAAAGCCTCACACCACTCAAATGCAGTTGAAGCAGTTGTTTCGGTTGACTCACCTGACGCTGCGTTGCCTAGGCCCGACCCAGTTGCCTCAACCAGCACATCCATTGAGTCCTCCCAATGTGGTAATGTTGTTTTTGTTTTTTTAAATGAATGCAAGTTAATGAAATGCCATGCCACAGACAGAGCTGATATTGTTTTGAATCAGAATGTTGCATTGATAGCATTGTTTTTGATAATTAGTAGTTGATCTGTTTGGGTTTTCTGGGCCAATAATAATAATTAAACTGCTATTTACCCACCTTTTCTTTAGCCAGTTTCAAGCGCAGCAACTGTCTGTACCAACATGCACCACTGGCAATTTTAAAGTTGCAATGTCCCAGTGGGCAATATCCAAGTTTCAAGTTTCGACAACTAAAAATGCTGGATATGGCATTAGCAAAAGACATACCATTTGTCATTGTGGCAGCTTGTGTACTTCACAATGTAATATCAAAGGAAGAGGCTGAACCTTCCCCCCCCCCTCCCACCCACACACTGCAACAAGTAGATGTTTCAGACTCTGATGACGATGAAGATAATGACAGAAACATAGCAGATGCCCCTGCTGCTAGAAAGAGAAATGCAATGGCTACATCTTTCTGATATTTTGAGCACCAAACTTCCTTTTGTTACATTTTAGAAAAGCAATCGTGCAGTAGACAATTAAAAATTTGAAGACGACCGCGTACGACTTTAAGGCAAAGTGACTTTATCAATTTTGATTAGCAGTAAGCCTAGATAATGAACAATAGCCCACACAGTGCTGATACATAGGCCTCTTGACAGTTGACCATCTGATGTTATTGGAGTTTGTTGCCATTGTTTTAGTTAAATGACCATGGTTTGTATTATGAATGTAATACATTATTTGTTTTTAACTCGGTACACAGTTAAGTTGCTTAACTGCACTTTTTCAATATTTCAGCAGCTGGTGATCACATTCACGTACAGTGTCCAAGGGACACAGTCAGCTTCACGTCCTACCGGCGAGCCTGGCACTTCACAGCGCACAGAGTATAGTAAGGAACTGCATAATTGGGACTAGTCTTAAAACACAAATACTTACTAAAGCAAACAAATAAAGAAATAAATACATGAAATTATTAAAGTATCCTATCCTATCCTATCCTGTCCCGTAACCCGAAGGTCGTAGGGGCACCACAGATGATCGTTTAACCAGCATACTCCATCTTTCTCTGTCCTCAGCAGCCCTGATGGCTTCGCTCAGTGTCAAACCAGTCCATTCTCGAATGTTGTCCTCCCACCTCTTTTTCGGTCTCCCTTTTCTTCTACCTCCTTGCACTGTGCCTTGCAGAATAGTCTTTGCAAGGCCTGATGATCTGGTGACGTGGCCATACCACCGAAGTTTCCGTTTCTTCACCACTGTTAGCAGGTCATCATGTTGTCCAATAGCTTGTGTGATGGTCTGTCGGACTTCGTCGTTGGTGATGTGTTGGGTATAGGAAATGCCCAGAAGTCTTCTGTAGCACCTCATCTCCATGCTTTGTATTCTTCGTTGGAGATCTGCTGTGAGGGTCCATGCTTCGCAAGCATATAGGAAGATGGAGATGACAAGGGAGCGCAGCAGTCTTACTTTGGAATGTAGACTGATGGTCCTGTCTTTCCAAATGGGCTTCAACCTTGTCAGGGCAGCAGTTGTTTGTGCGATCCTGGAGAGGACTTCCTGTCGGGACCCATTGTCTGATACAATGGCTCCTAAATATTTGAAGCTATGCACTGTGTCGAGGGATTGGCCTTGGACTTTGATGTCCGTATTGATGCCATTGGTGTTGTTGGTCATCATTTTGGTCTTCTCTGCACTTATTTCCATTCCATAGGCTTTGGAGGTGGTGTCAAGCCTCTGTACCAGCTGTTCAAGTTCTTGTTCCTCTCCAGCCAATCCATCAATGTCATCTGCAAAACGAAGATTGGAGATTGCTCTACCCCCTATGCTGACTGTGCCTTCATGGTCTGCAAGAGCATCCGACATGATGCGCTCTAGGAAGATGTTGAAGAGTGTTGGAGAGAGTAGGCATCCTTGACGCACACCGATTGTTGTTCTGAACCAATTCCCGATGGCTCTGTTGTGGAGGACTGCACTGGTAGCCTTGTCATACAGGCTTTTGATGACTTCAATAATTTTTGGGCTGATGTTGTACACTTTCATTGTTGCCCATAGAGCTGCATGCCAGACTCGGTCAAACGCCTTCTTGAAGTCTATGAACACATGATATAGATGTTGTTGGTGCTGTAGGTATTTCTCACAGATTATTCTGAGGTTGAAAATCTGCTCAGTGGTACTTCGCCCTGCCCTGAATCCTGCTTGTTCTTCAGCTATGATTTGTTCAGCTTGGGGTTTCAACCTGTTGAGTATTATTTTCAGGAGGACCTTGCTGGGATGGCTGATGAGGCTGATGGTGCGGTAATTTTCACACTCCTGAAGGTTACCTTTTTTGGGAAGAGTGATGACAAGCGACTGGGTCCATGGTATAGGCCACTCCCCACTCTGCCAGATCTTGTTACAGATAATGGTGAGGGCATCAATCATCGCTTCTCCTCCTGCTTGTAGCAGTTCCGCGGGTATGTTGTCCACTCCTGCTGACTTCCCTTTCTTTAGCGCTTGCACTGCTGCCTCAACTTCTTCCCGGAGAATTGGGAGGATTTCTTCTTCTTCTCTGTTCTCTGGACATGCTAGAACTGATGGGTCTCCATTTGGTGTATGGTTGTAAAGGTCAGAGCAGTACTCTGTCCATCTGTCCAAGACTTCTTGTTCTTCTGTAAGGCATATGCCAGACTTGCTTTGGATAGTGGAGACTTTGGGCTGTTTGACACTTGTCAGTCGCTTCACAGTCTGGTAGGCCTTCTTGCTGTTGTTCTTGTTCAGACTGTTCTCTATTTCCTGGCATTGATCTTCTATCCAGTTCTCCTTTGCTGTGAGCATGCCTTTTCGGATGTCATTGTTGATTTTTCGGTAGACATCAGCTCCCTGTGAGGTGTTCTTTTTCTTTTTCATCTCTCTTCGTTTATCACACAGATCCAAAAGTTCAGGTGTGATCCACAGCTTCTTCTTTGGTCGGTGCTTGCCAAGGATCTCAGTGGCGGCATCTGTCACAGCTGAGTTGAAGGTGGTGGTCATGGTGTTGACATCTACTTCACCAGCCCCCAAAATGAGCAGTGGTGCAAATTTCCCTCCAATTGTGGCCTGAAATAGTTCTGCCACCTCCGGGTCTTGCAGTTTGTCCAGGTCGAACTTCAGTCTAGTGCACTTTGCTGTATTTACTCTCTTCAAGTGGAGCCGGAAAGGTCTGTGGGTTCGGGCATTAAATAGAATAGACCCAACGTTTCCCGGCGTGTCGTAAGAGGCGACTAACAGGGGTGATGTTAGCACGGCATCACTGGGCGAAAGTCTTCTACACAGAAGTCACCGGCCAGGGCGGAGGAACCTCACGTTACTACAGGTTCAACGACCATGTGCTCAGGGCCAAGGCGAGCCACACTGTATTCGTGGATTTCGGCTGTGGCCAACAGCCTGGAGAGGATTGGGCACCGCCAGGTCTTTTTTGCCCAAGACACACTACATGATGACACAATCCACTAATTCCATACCGGATCGGTCGTCGCCCGGGCCGTCACCCGGCACAAGGACCGCGCCTTCCGTTGGCCACCAGGACGGAGGTGTTAAGTATGCTACTGATGGACAATATAGCAAGATCCGCACGAGAAACAACATCGTCATAGGAACCTGGAACGTCAGGACCCTAACTGCGGAAGGAAAATTAGAAGAACTGGCCCACGAGTTGGACCACTATCGATGGAACGTTCTAGGTATCAGCGAACTGCGATGGAAAGGCCTAGGTGAAACAACGACCGACAAAGGCCACAAGCTCTATTTCAGCGGTAGGGATGACAGGCACGAACACGGCGTTGGATTCTTGGTCCACAAGAACATTCTAGCGACTGTCATGGGTTGCCGCCCAGTCTCCAGTAGACTCATTACCATCCGCCTGAGAGCAGCCCCTTTCAACATCACCATCATCCAGGCCTACGCCCCAACATCAGACTATGACGACAGCGAAGTGGAGGATTTTTATGAAAATCTACAGGCGGTCCTTGACCAAGTGCCGAAGAAGGACATAGTCATAGTGCAAGGCGACTGGAATGCCAAGGTTGGCCAAGATGCGCACCGCAACTGGGGAGACACATGTGGACCCCACTGCAACAACGAGACAAATGACAGGGGTCTGAGACTCTTGGAGTTTGCCAGATACAACAATCTGGTACTGGCAAACACGCTTGGTCTCCACAAAAACTCCAGACGATGGACATGGCACAGTCCTGGCGGGGAGCATCACAACCAAATAGACTACATCATGGTCAAGAAACGCTTCAGATCAAGCATCAACATTGGCAGGACACGTACTTTTCCAGGAGCAGACATCGGAAGTGACCACGATCTCGTATTAAAGTATATATAAAGTAAATATACGCTTCTCATCATGTCAACCAACCTGAATTAATCATTAAATTTTACCAAGGACACCGCAAGTTGTTTGCCCTTAAACTTAGTCACAAGCATTACAAAAAAATCATAAACGATCGAAGACGTCATTAATTGCAAAAAATAATTTTTAAAACATAAGATGACAAAACTCTTTCAATAGTTTCATTGTAATTGTACACATTTAAAAAGAAGACAACCAATCTGACTGCTTTGTAGATAGATGATTGCATTATTAGAAATAGATTTATTTTCTTCACATTTTGTTGGACTAAGTAGGTCGGTGACAATTTGGCAGCCATTGTAACAAAATGCCGAGGTCAAGGGAGGCTACTATTACTGCTTGCTTACTTCCTTTAGTTGTGGTATAATGCTCAAAATGTGCCGAAAGTTTTGTTTAGATCTGTATTTTAAATTTGTAAAGGGTCGGCAGAAACAAAAATATGGTCGGCTGGATATCGTAATCCAACTTTTTGTTTTTGTTGGCCTAATAATAACTTATAGTTGGTGGTAATGCTTGCATAAACGATTACAATGTTAGTTACAAACGATTTCATTATTCAAAGCAGAACATACTTTTCACTTTTTTTTGTTTAAAACACAACTATTCATAACATGTCCTTGTGACTTTATTGATGCTCATGAACTTGTAAGAAATGCAAATTCTATCTATTTTATGTGTCTTAAACAACTGTAGCTTTATGTCTTAAGTTTAACCAGAACTTGCAAATTTTATTATTATTGCATTATTTACTAATTACTATTGAAATTTATAAGGCAGCTTAGATAACATGTAGCTGGACTCTGTTTACAGGTACTATGAACTGGTCTTATCCTTCTATTCAACTGCTTGTCACAACGTGGATGCTGGAGGATATTCAGGTCATATTTAAAAGTCCCACATGTAAGAAAAAAGAAGCGTGGCAGGCTGTGGCCTCAAGACTGCAGGCAAAAGGTTATATGGTCACTGGTGGGGAATGTGATACCAAATGGCGAAGTTTGGTCAGCAGGTACATTTGTTTCTAAGTGCGTTTTATTTATATCTTGACTAAAGATGTAATGACACATCCTTGTGCATAGTTATACATTCTCACAGTCTATACCATGGGATTTTGCTTGTGGCAGTCTTAGATTGTGTATCGCTTGTTCTCATAGTATACTTGTTTCGGCAAGACTGCAACTCCTCAACGTTGCTTTGTATTTTATTGTTGAATGCTATATCATTGATATAGCTACTAAAATGTTTCGAAGTTTGTTTTTGTTAAGATACAAGAAAATTCGTGACACTAACAAAAAAACTGGCAGGGCGGCGATGATGTGGCAGTACTACGCCTTGATGGAAGAGGCTCTGCGTGGCGACCCGGCAATACAGCCCTCTGCCACCGTTACATCCATGGCGGAGGGTATGTTCCTTTGGTTTCTTAGGAAGAGAGCTTGGGGAGGGGGGTCGGGGGTGGGAGCGTTGAGGTGTTTGCTTAATTAATGTGTAAAATCTTTAGTATTCACGCACATAGCATGCAATACAAATATAAAACACCTACTACAAAATAAAGTTTTGACCTTATTCTAAGCTGACTTTGTTCTAAAATCACTGTAGATGTGAATAGTTATGCTAAATCTGACAAAGTTAGTTAGGTAATCATTTTTGTAGGTGCAGTGAACCACAAATCGGGAATTCTTAGCCTGTATATAACAGCCCACTCTAAGAAGTTATCCCTCGAGATCCGAGATAATTTAACTAAACCGAGTGCACATCCAAACACAGTTCTAGGCAGTTTTTTTTAAATTGCATACAGACATTGGCCTCACACAAGCTAACAACCAATAAGTAATGATTAACTAATTAATGAAGCAAACTAGTAAGAGTGTTGGTATATGTAAAATATTTTGTTCTTTTATTTTAAATCCTGACTTTCAGAAGACGGTTCAGTGGGAACTGCGTTGGGCGAAGAAGTACCAACAGCCTCTCTCCAGCATCAGCTTCTGCAGCTGGACCAACTAAAACCACATTTAAAAGGCATCAACGTAGAGCGCAACAGGCTCCTCAATGGTTTGTGGAGTTTGCAGCGAAACAGACCGCTGCAATTGACACTCTAACACAAGCTGTTAAAGAAAGAAATATTATTTTGAAGGAGCTAACAGAGGCTCTCAAAAAGTAATGGTAAAGGGTTTTTGTTTTTTTTAAATACAGTTCATTTAAAAATTGTGTTAAAACTAAGTGTGTTATAGTTTTCAGAATGACCACAGTATTGACATTTTTAAAGCCATTTTGTCTTATTCGTTTAGGAACGGGAGAAAGGGAACCGAGTACTCGTTTAAGACCAATAAACCAAATAATATGTTTGTATTACATATCCTTTGAAAAACCAAGACCAAATTTGCAAATGAGTTGTACCCCCACACACATATAGGCATGCACATACACCCCTACTCCCCCCCCCTCTCCTCTCACACACACAGTTTTTCAACAGCATTTTTTTCAAAGTTCAAAGTCATATTTCCAAACTGGCCTAATATCAGTATTGTCAAAGCAAGCACACGTTTTGGAACACAGAATATTGCTGTAAAAGTGCAGAAGTTTCAACAGATCAAATTCAAATTTCAGTGAATATGAAGAGAGAACCTGATGCTGATAACAATCTGAAGAGATTTAGCAATACTATTATAAAATCAATTCTGAAGAAAATTAAAATGGGGCACAAAATAATTTCTTTTTATAAAGTAGCACATTGAACAATTTTTATTATGTGCAAACACAGTGCAGTGTCAGATAAAACATATACACATCGGATTAAGGTAATGAATCCAACGATTTCTTTTTCAACAAGCGACGGTCACTGGGGCTTCCTATGATGTTATTTGGCAATGTAGGCATTTTATATGTATGTGTTTTGTTGATATTTTATAATGATGTTTATATTCTATTTTGTTTTTATAAACGGTGGTTCGATAAATTAGAGTATAGCCTCAGCATCCTCTGCGTGGGATGTTTTTATTGTAAAGTGACCGGCTGGTGGAGTGCCTTCGGAGTTGCCACTAGGGTTGTTTCGGCAGATCTTTTTTTGCGGAATAGGGGCGAGTCCTCTTTCAGCAAAGTTGTGGTCTTGATTTTGTGGTCCTGGTTCGGCTATACTGGTCCTGATTTGGCTCGGAAGAGTCCGCTGGACCTAAAGCAATAATCATGTAATGTAAAGTTTTCAACAAGCGACGCATTAGGGTTTTTGTAACTACATTTTTATGTTACATTGATCATTTAAATTTGAAGCCAAAAGGTAAAGTCATTTTTGTTTTATTGTTTATACTTTGATCTCCTTGGTTTTAGCAGATTTGACTGTTTAAAGAAAAAATAGTCTGAATTTACTTTATATCTATCTATAAAGATTTTGTAAGCTTATTTATTATAAGATTTATTTTTATTTTAATGTGTATTGTCACGTATGCTTCTCAGAGTGGGACAAGCTCTTTGCTCGAAAACTGTTCAAGATCGACATTTTATGTTTTGATTGTTTTATTTTTGATTATTGTAAACATTGTGTATGAAATGCATTAATTGCAACACTTCAAACAAGCCTGTGACGTTTTGACTGCCAGGGATACATAAATAAAACTGTTCTTTAATCTGTGAGTGAATACTAATTGTTTAATTGTTACTCTTTTTCCTTATTTTTTCTTTTCGAGATTATATTATACTATCATTTTTTAATCCTTCGTTGTTTTTCTTTTCTTGTGTTTGTTCAAGCGGTTACTGTGTTTATGCTGGACCTAAAGCAATAATCATGTAATGTAATGTTTATGCAGTCATTTGAGATTTAAAAAAAAAAGGTTTGTGCATTTTCTTGGTTTTATTATTTGCGTTTACATAGAAAATTAAATATTCATTTACTATTTTTATTTTGTTTTGGTTACAGATTGTGTGTGTGTGTACAAAGCTTAGACATTCACAGCAACCAAAAGAGTCCGCTGGACCTAAAGCAATAATAATGTAATGTAATGTAATTCACAGCAACCATATTCCACACATACTCCGAACATGCATGCACAAAACAAAAATGACACAATGGGGTAAAAAAAATCTTTATTACCCCCAAGATAACACAAAAAAGTTTTATAGTATGAGTTTACTGATAAAGTAAACAATATAGTTTACTGCCTTATTTAGCATGCAACCTTGTGACTACAGCCAATAGTAAACTTCATTCATATGCATGCTTCTTTAAATTAACACAAATTTAAATTACATCAATAAAAATGACAGTTTTGAAGCTTATCACATCTGGAACATGAGTACAGTAAACCCAATATGACTCCTATTACTGTGTCAAAAGTTCAAAAACAATATGCACAAGATATAGTTAACTGATGGGCAATTTCTAATCGCTTTTCAACCCCAGTCAAAACATCATCACCATCAGAATTGCACTGCTCATCATTCACATTTATTTCAATGTCGTCCTCGTCAATGCCGTTGTAACGTGCCGAAAGCGTCCCTGGCCCAATTTAACTCCCGGGAGTAAAACCAGGCCGTCCCAGATTTACTCCCGGGAGTTATTCTGGTCCTGGACCAGATTGACCCCCAGCCTGTTCCAAAATCACTCTCTGGGGAATGAAGATTACATAGGAACAATTGATGTTATGCACTCTACTGTGTTCCAGATCAGCCTCCCGGGAGTTAGTTTGGCCCACATTTTTCAGTACCAGAATGACTCCCGGGAGTTAAAGTGGGTCTGTCCTAAAACAGCCCCCCTTGCAACAGAGAGTAAGTCTGGGACTGGCCCAGATGCACTCCCGGGAGTCATTCTGGGACAATTTTAGATGTGCCAAAACGGCCCCTGGGGGGCTAATCTAGAACCGATGAGAGTCAGATTGGGTCAGGCCCAGACTGGCCCCCTCTAGCCTATTAAAAGGAGCAATTGAAGACTGCGTCAGTAATCTCATCAGACAAAATAATGGGAGTAAAACGGGGACAAGACCAAAACAGGTCCCCTAACAAAATGCATGTCAAATACAATATAAGGGGAGTCAAATGGGGACAGGACCAAAACCGCCATCCTATCCATCAGATGCAAAAAACACTGCACAGGAGAGTCAAACGGGGACAGGACCAAAACCGCACCCCTACTCATCACATGCAGCATACACTGAACCGGGGAGTCAAACGGAGACGGGACCAAAACCGCCCCCCCCCCCCAACCCATCAGATGCAGCAATTACTGCATAGGGGAGTCAAACGGGGACAGGACCAAAATCGCCCCCTCCCCATCCCATCTGATGCAGCAAATACTGCATAGGGGAGTCAAACGGGGACAGGAACAAAACCGCCCCCCCCCTTTCCCTACCCATCACATGCAGCAAACACTGAGCAGGGGAGTCAAACGGGGACAGGACCAAAACCGCCCCCATACCCACCACATGCAGCAAACACTGAACAGGGGAGTCAAACGGGGACAGGTCCAAAACCGCCCCCCCTCCCTTACCCATCAGATACAGCAAACAATACACAGGGGAGTCAAACGGGGACAGGACCAAAACCGCCCCCCCTACCCACCACATGCAGCAAACACTGAACAGGGGGGTCAAACGGGGACAGGACCAAAACCGCCCCCACCCCCTCCTTTACCCACCAGATGCAGAAAACACTGCACAGGGGAGTCAAACGGGGACAGGACCAAAACCGCCCCTCCTACACAATAAGTTTTAACTACAAAACACTGCACAGGGGAGTCAAACGGGGACAGGACCAAAACCGCCCCTCCTACACAATTAGTTGTAACTACAAAACACTGCACAGGGGAGTCAAACGGGGACAGGACCAAAACCGCCCCCCTACCCATCACATGCAGCAAACACTGCACAGGGAGTAAAACGGGGACAGGACCAAGCCCCCCCCCTTACCAATCACATGCAGCAAACACTGCACAGGGGAGTCAAACGGGGACTGGACCAAAACCGCCCCTTCCACCTACCCATCACATGCAGCAAACACTACACAGGGGAGTCAAACGGGGACAGGACCAAAACCGCCCCCCTACCCACCACACGCAGCAAACAATGAACAGGGGAGTCAAACGGGGACAGGACCAAAACCGCCCCCACCCCCTCCTTTACCCACCAGATGCAGAAAACACTGCACAGGGGAATCAAATTGGGACCAAAACCGCCCCTCCTACACAATTAGTTGTAACTACAAAACACTGCACAGGGGAGACAAACGGGGACAGGACCAAAACCGCCCCCCCCCTCTCTACCCATCACATGCAGCAAACACTGCACAGGGGAGTCAAACAGGGACAGGACCAAAACCGCCCCCCCTTACCCATCACATTAAGCAAACACTGCACAGGGAGTAAAACGGGGACAGGACCAAGCCCCCCCCCCCCTTTACCAATCACATGCAGTAAACACTGCACAGGGGAGTCAAACGGGGACAGGACCAAAACCGCCCCTTCCACCTACCCATCACATGCAGCAAACACTACACAGGGGAGTCAAACGGGGACAGGACCAAAACCGCCCCCCCCTACCCACCACATGCAGCAAACACTGAACAGGGGAGTCAAACGGGGACAGGACCAAAACCGCCCCCCCCCCCCTCTCCCTTACCCATCAGATGCAGAAACACTGCACAGGGGAGTCACACGGGGACAGGACCAAAACCGCCCCCCCTACCCATCACATGCAGCAAACACTTCACAGGGAGTAAAACAGGGACAGGACCAACTCCCCCTCCCCTACCCATCACATGCAGCAAACACTGCACAGGGGAGTAAAACGGGGATAGGACCAAAACCGCCCCCCTCGCTATCACAAGAAGCAAACACTACATAGGGGAGTCGAACGATGTCATGACCAAAACCGCCCCCCCTCCTCCTACCCATCACATGCAGCAAACACTGCACAAGGGAGTCAAACGGGGACAGGACCAAAACCGCCCCTCCTACACAAGTAGTTGTAACTACAAAACACTGCACAGGGGAGTCAAACGGGGACAGGACCAAAACCGCCCCCCCCCCCTCTACCCATCACATGCAGCAAACACTGCACAGGGGAGTCAAACGGGGACAGGACCAAAACCGCCCCCCTACCCATCACATGCAGCAAACACTGCACAGGGAATAAAACGGGGACAGGACCAAGCCCCCCCCCCCCCCTACCAATCACATGCAGCAAACACTGCACAGGGGAGTCAAACGGGGACTGGACCAAAACCGCCCCTTCCACCTACCGATCACATGCAGCAAACACTACACAGGGGAGTCAAACGGGGACAGGACCAAAACCGCCCCCCTACCCACCACATGCAGCAAACACTGAACAGGGGAGTCAAACGGGGACAGGACCAAAACCGCCCCCCCCCTCTCCCTTACCCATCAGATGCAGAAACACTGCACATGGGAGTCACACGGGGACAGGACCAAAACCGCCCCCCCCTACCCATCACATGCAGCAAACACTTCACAGGGAGTAAAACAGGGACAGGACCAACTCCCCCTCCCCTACCCATCACATGCAGCAAACACTGCACAGGGAGTAAAACGGGGATAGGACCAAAACCGCCCCCCTCGCTATCACAAGAAGCAAACACTACATAGGGGAGTCGAACGATGTCATGACCAAAACCGCCCCCCCTCCTCCTACCCATCACATGCAGCAAACACTGCACAAGGGAGTCAAACGGGGACAGGACCAAAACCGCCCCTCCTACACAAGTAGTTGTAACTACAAAACACTGCACAGGGGAGTCAAACGGGGACAGGACCAAAACCGCCCCCCCCCCCTCTACCCATCACATGCAGCAAACACTGCACAGGGGAGTCAAACGGGGACAGGACCAAAACCGCCCCCCTACCCATCACATGCAGCAAACACTGCACAGGGAATAAAACGGGGACAGGACCAAGCCCCCCCCCCCCCCCCTACCAATCACATGCAGCAAACACTGCACAGGGGAGTCAAACGGGGACTGGACCAAAACCGCCCCTTCCACCTACCGATCACATGCAGCAAACACTACACAGGGGAGTCAAACGGGGACAGGACCAAAACCGCCCCCCTACCCACCACATGCAGCAAACACTGAACAGGGGAGTCAAACGGGGACGGGACCAAAACCGCCCCCCCCAACCCATCAGATGCAGCAAATACTGCATAGGGGAGTCAAACGGGGACAGGACCAAAACCGCCCTCCCCCCCCCCCCTACCCATCAGATGCAGAAAACACTGCACAGGGGAGTTAAACGGGGACAGGACCAAAACCGCCTTTCCTACACATTTAGTTGTAATACAAAACACTGCACATGGGAGTCAAACGAAGACAGGACCAAAACCGCACCCCTACCCACCACATGAAAGAAACATTAAACAGGGGAGTCAAACGGGGACAGGACCAAAACCGCCCCTCCTACACAATTAGTTGTAACTACAAAACACTGCACAGGAGAGTCAAACGGGGACAGGACCAAAACCGCCCCCCCCCCACCCTACCCATCACATGCAGCAAACAATGCACAGGGGAGTCAAACGGGGACAGGACCAACCCCCCCCCCCCTATTCATCACATGCAGCAAACACTGCACAGGGGAGTAAAACGGGAACAGGACCAAAACCGCCCCCCTCCCTATCACAAGAAGCAAATATTATATATAGGGGAACGATTTCAGCCCTGTGCCAATTTAATCTCTCCTGTTCAGTCATTGTTCCATCTGAAGAAGTAGGGGGTGGGTTTTTTTCCGTGTCCCCGTTTAACTCCAGGGCCAAGATTTTGTATTCATTTTGTTACGGAAGCGATTTTTGTCCTGTCCCCCTTTGACTCCCCAGTGCACTGTTTTATGCATCGGATGGGTAGGAGGGAGAAGGGTGGCGGGGTTTTTGTCCGGTCCCCGTTTGACTCCCCTATGCCGTGTTTTCTGCATCTGATGGGTAGGGGTCGGTTTTGGTCCTGTCCCCGTTTGACTCCCCTATGCAGTGTTCTCTGCATCTGATGTGTAAGGGGGGCGGTTTTGGTCCGGTCCCCGTTTGACTCCCCTATGCAGTGTTTCCTGCATCTGATGTGTAAGGGGGGCGGTTTTGGTCCTGTCCCCATTTAACTCCCCTATGCAGTGTTTTCTGCATCTGATGTGTAAGGGGGGCGGTTTTGATCCTGTCCCAGTTTGATTTCCCTATGCAGTGTTTTCTGTATCTGATGTGTAAGGTAGGCGGTTTTGGTCCTGATCCCGTTTGACTCTCCTGTGCAGTGTTTTGTAGTTACAAGTAATTGTGTAGGAGGGGCGTTTTTTGTTCTGTCCCCGTTTGTCTCCCCTATGCAGTGTTTGCTTCTTCAGATAAATTGGGGGGGGGGGGGGGGGGCGGTTTTAGTCCTGTCCCCGTTTGACTCCCCTATTCAGTGTTTTCTGCATCTGATGTGTAAGGGGGGCGGTTTGGTCCGGTCCCCGTTTGACTCCCCTATGCAGTGTTTTCTGCATCTGATGTGTAAGGGGGGCGGTTTTGATCCTGTCCCAGTTTGATTTCCCTATGCAGTGTTTTCTGTATCTGATGTGTAAGGTAGGCGGTTTTGGTCCTGACCCCGTTTGACTCTCCTGTGCAGTGTTTTGTAGTTACAAGTAATTGTGTAGGAGGTGCGTATTTTGTTCTGTCCCCGTTTGTCTCCCCTATGCAGTGTTTGCTTCTTCAGATAAATTGGGGGGGGGGGGGGGGGGGGGGCGGTTTTAGTCCTGTCCCCGTTTGACTCCCCTATTCAGTATTTTTTGCATCTGATGTGTAAGGGAAGCGGTTTTGGTCCTGTCCTCGTATAACTCCCATATGCAGTGTTTTCTGCATCTGATGTGTAAGGGGGGGGGGCGGTTTTGGTCCTGTCCCCGTTTGACTCCCCTATGCAGTGTTTTCTGCATCTGATGTGTAAGAGGGTGGGGGGGCGGTTTTGGTCCTGACCCCGTTTGACTCCCCTATGCAGTGTTTTCTGCATCTGATGTGTAAGAGGGAAGGGGGGCGGTTTTGGTCCTGTCCCCGTTTGACTCCCATGTGCAGTGTTTTGTAGTTACAACTAATTGTGTAGAAGGCGCGGTTTTGGTCCTGTCCCCGTTTGACTCCCCGTGTGCAGTGTTTGATTCTTCTGATGAATTGGGAGGGGGGGGGGTTGGTCCTGTCCCCGTTTGACTCCCCTATTGAGTGTTTTCTGCATCAGATGTGTAAGGGGGGCGGTTTTGGTCCTGACCCGTTTGACTCCCATATGCAGTGTTTTCTGCATCTGATGTGTATGGGGGGGCGGTTTTGGTCATGTCCCCGTTTCACTCCCCTATGCAGTGTTTTCTGCATCTGATGTGTAAGAGGGGGGTGGGGCGGTTTTGGTCCTGTCCCCGTTTGACTCCCCTATGCAGTGAGGTCTGCATCTGATGTGTAAGGGGGGGCGGTTTTGGTCCGGTCCCCGTTTGACTCCCCTTTGCAATGTTTTCTGCATCTGATGTGTAAGGGGGGGCGGTTTTGGTCCTGTCCCCGTTTGACTCCCCTATTGAATGTTTTCTGCATCTGATGTGTAAGGGGGGCGGTTTTGGTCCTGTCCCCATTTCACTCCCCTATGCAGTGTTTTCTGCATCTGATGTGTAAGGGGGCGGTTTTGGTCCGGTCCCCGTTTGACTCCCCTATGCAGTGTTTTCTGCATCTGATGTGTAAGGGGGGCGGTTTTGGTCCTGTCCCCGTTTGACTCCCCTATGCAGTGTTTTATGCATCTGATGTGTAAGGGGGCGTTTTTGGTCCTGTCCATGTTTAACTCCCTTGTGCAGTGTTTTATGCACCTGATCGGTAGGGGTCGGTTTTGGTCCTGTCCCCGTTTGACTCCCCTGTGCAGCGTTTTGTAGTTACAACTAATTGTGTAGTAGGGGCGGTTTTGGTCCTGTCCCTGTTTGACTCTCTGTGCAGTGTTTGCTTCTTCTGATGAATAAGGGGTGGGGGGGGGCGGTGTTGGTCCTGTCCCCGTTTGACTCCCCTATGCAGTGTTTTCTGCATCTAATGTGCAAGGGGGGCGGTTTTGGTCTTGTCCCCGTTTGACTCCCCTATGCAGTGTTTTCTGCATCTGATGTATAAGGGGGGGCGTTTTTGGTCCTGTCCCCGTTTAACTCCCTTGTGCAGAATTTGATGCACCTGATCGGTAGGGGTCGGTTTTGGTCCTGTCCCCGTTTGACTCCCCTACTTACGTTGATTAGCTGAGGGGGCGATGTTGGGCCTGTCCTTTTTTAACTCCCATATTAAAAACTAAGAATACATTGAAAAGACGAGAGAAGTTGGGGGGCTGTTTTGGTCCTGTGATCCAGTTTTACTCCCGGGAGTCATTTCGGAACAGGCTGGGGGTCAATCTGGTCCAGGACCAGAATAACTCCCGGGAGTAAATCTGGGACGGCCTGGTTTTACTCCCGGGAGTTAATTTGGGCCAGGGACGCTTTCGGCACGTTACACCGTTCTTCATTATATTAAAATTATGAAGAACGCATGCAGCAGTGATAACATGAGGTATTTCTTTAACACAGACCATGTCTAGGAATTTCATGCGTTTCCACTTCCCTTTGAGGAGCCCTATTGCTCTCTCAACCTCAACTCGGGTGGATGAATGCTTTTTATTAAAAGTCTTTTCTAAAGGAGTCAAATGTCCATTGTCCCGAAATGCCACAAGGGGATATTGTGACAGAGGGTAGGCCAGAATCTCCAAGTATGTGCTGGTGTGCTGGGAGTAGTCCATTGTCCAGTTTTCTTTTCAAGGGTGAGTTTCTAAACACACGAGCATCATGCACTGATCCTGGCCATCCCGTCACAAGGTCTGTAAAAAGCAGTCTGGCATTACACACAACCTGTAAATGCACACTTGGGTTTCCAGTTCTATCGATATGAGTCTCTGAATTCAGATGGGCCTGGAATTGTAATGTGAGTGCCATCTACAATGCCAACAACACCAGGAAACTCACATCTTTCACTGAATTCCTCAGCATTCCGTGTCAGTTGCTGTACTGAAGGCCATACTATGATTTCTTCTCTTAGGTTAGTCAACACATTTGACACAAGCATAACAATTTTGGGCAAGGTGCCTTTGTACATGCCAAACCGATCAGCCACACCCCTGTAGCTCTCCTGGTTTCCCAAAACCCACAAAGTGGCCAGCATCATTTTCTCCAGTGAGATGGACTTGTCATGTGGCAGGTGGGGTGCAATCCATGTGCAGAGATCATGAAAAGATATCAATGCCATTATGTAATTGGCATCAAAATGGTTTATCTTCAGGGCTAATGCCTTGAAAACCTATATTCTACTACCTAGGGCAGCTGTAACCCAGTGGTCAAATTCTTGCTTTACAATTCTTGCGTTAGGCAATGCTGACTCTAGTTAATACTTAGTTGACATTAGATTGAAGTAATCCTATAGTTTGCATGGGTTAAAGTTTTATTTGTGCAACTCTCAAAGCTAGTGTAAAATTTGCAAACATTAACTCGTTCAAGAATCTTCTGGGCAGCAACCCAAAATGTGTACGTCTATTTAAAGAATAGGACGATTAGATATGTTATTGTCAAATTGCGCTAGCATGACCCACGCCGTGAGGCCTACAACAAGCCTCTATTTACTAAGTAAGCCTACTATTGCCTACACTATCAAAACAAGTTTTCACAAACACACACCACCGGCTCCGTGTCCTTCTTTGCGCCAACCACATTAGGTACGTCTGTATGTGTATTTGAAACCAATCTTCTAATCTGGCTTGTTCACTAGACTCGCCCTAAAATTTAGAAAATAAAAAACTTGACACGCGAATGCTAAATCGGAAATCCTGCTAGTACTACTAGCTTCCCATAAAACATTACCCTACCCCCCAGCCGTCTCTTGATCTTTCGCACCCAAAAATTGGTTTGATACTTTGAACATATACTGACTTACTTCATTAATTGATGGAATGCATTTTATAACGATTATAAAAAGACGACCTCTCACCTCAAATGTTTCTCGGCTCATTCGGAAATGCTCCCGAAACTGTGTGCTGTTGTATTTCGGTACGGTTATTTCCACGTAATTTTCCACATGGGCTGTCAGATCACGATCTTCTGGACTATGCTTGGTTCTTTGCAAATAATTAAAAACAGCCTGTGCAATGTGCTATGATTACCTTTTCCTATTGTTGTCATTCCCATCACTGCTGTCAATGTGAACATGTATTTACATACCATCACCATCATCATCATCATCATCTTGGACTGACTCTTAATCATCAAGAACTGTGATAATGATTGTTAGATTGGATGCAATATCATTTTATATGTCATAATCAGACTGTGATTATTGTTATTAACAGTAGTGGTGGTGTGTATTCATGTGTGTGCATGAGTGTATGCCTGTAGGAGTGGTTGTAAAAGTATTGTTTTGTTTTGTTTTGTTTATTTTAGCTATAATAAACCTGCATGTGAAGGAAAATTTGTAGGTTGAAGCATTTATTACTTACCTCTTTGTAGCTTGACTCTTTTATTATCAGCTGGATCCAGCGTGATTCTATGTAATTTACTTTTAGAGCAATAGATTTTAGTCGTCTAGTTTTTAAGAGATTCATATGCATAACCATACTTAGACTGTGCAAAGTTAATCATCAGAAAACCCTGTACTGACCCAGTTTCTCCTTGCATGGCAGTCTGGTTCATAATATCAAAAACATGTATACTGCTTGGAAATTCAGGTCTTTGTTTCTTGGGTCCTGTTGTGTACGTATAAAAATAATATCCAGGAATTGCAGTTGATCTGCACTGAACTGAAATAAACACAGACTTAGCACAACTCCCGTTGTGTGTTTAGAACACTGTAACTAGGTTAGAAGTGACGTCATTACTGGTCCGGCCACAGGCCAGTGACAGTCTGCATTAAATACTGTACCGGTAACTTTTTAACTTCTGGTGTGTGTGTGTGTGTGTGTGTGTGTGTGTGTGTGTGTGTGTGTGTGTGTGTGTGTGTGTAGGTGGGTGTTTTGTGTTAGGGGTTAGAAAGTAGGATGCATGACTTTTATTATTTCATAAGCTACATTCATGTTGTGTACAACTGCTTTTCTGTTCTTTGGGGTGTATTGTTTTAATCCCTGAAGTCTTTTGTGTTTTATTGCTTTTGTGCCGTTGTTTTGATGAAGTGTACGCCGCACACATATTTCCTTGTGTTTTCATGGGGACAATAAAGATTCTGATTCTGATTCTGATTCTAAATAAAGCCCCATCATCGTGGAAGTCATTATACTTGGTATGGCAATTATGCTGTCCTCTTCTGACGCCTCTTCAATCAAGATTACTTTTAAGATTTTCCTGAGTTGCTCCTGAGAAGCCATGTTGCCATACGAAATCTCGTTGCATACCGTTTCTTATACCCACGCATACGCAATCGGCGTGCGCACGCTTGCGCATTGTGCTTGGAAACGCGCTCCAGGTATGTGGTAGCCTTTCTAAACTAACGGTCTCACGACATAGACATGTGATATTTCTGCCTGGTTGCACAAAGTATGCGTAGCCATTACTATGAACGTTACAAACGGAAAGGCCCGCTTTGTTAGAAAACGGTACAATTGACCCACCACCTTAGCTCAGTGGTACTCGTCCGTCTGCTAGTTCAAATACAAATGTTTGTCCAATCACAACATTACTCTGTAGTACAATCCACTCTATTACGATCTATCAAAACTAAACAACAGCCTTTGATGCTTAAATTCCACTGAGATGGCTGTTCAATTCTATTCTAAGTCTGTCAAATCACAGCATAATTCACAGATATTACATTTTTCGTGTTGCAAAGCTCGCTCACGTGTTGTGGGAGCATCAATAACATAATTCCCTTTTTCACCGACGAATGTGGGAATATTCCTCATCGATGACCTCCGCCTTGTTGACGTCCCTGTTCATGGCGTTGTAAGCATCATCATCCTTCAGATGGCTGTACACATCAACTTCACCATCAGTTTTGACTCTCGCTGCAGCCTTCTGTGAGCCGCCTTTCTTGTCAAAGTCCAGAGTGTTGTAGTCATTTGTGTTGGCGGAAGACGCTTTGGCTGTAGCTGGGAATGGGTAGACGCTTCGCGGCGTCTCATTATCCGGACCACACTCGCGGTCATTCTCCAGAGTGTGGTAGACGTTTTTGGTGGCGGAGTAAGCGTCTTGTTCGGCCTGGTCGTCGCCAGGAAGATTGTAGTCGTCGTCTGCGTCGTTTGGTGTGTGGTAGTCGCTGGTGGTCCCGGATGATGTGTGATACACGCTCCTAGCTTCGTTGACTTTGACGTGATTGTATCCAGCGTCATCGGACAGCTCTATTTCACTGTAATCGCCTGCTGGTTCCGAGCCACGCCTGGCAGCTTTAGCTCCATCTCCGCCACCATTCTTTCCGTTAGCTTTGACGTTCAGGTGGTTGTAGTCGTCGTCAACGGCAAACGCGGCGTTTGGATTGCCGTTGGCGGTATTGTTAGGTTTCTGATTTCTGGCTCTGTTGACGACAGTATATTTATAAGATTCGGGGAAGTGAGGAGATGTAGCGTTGTTGGTTGAAGCACTAGCTTCCTCCATCGCATGTGCCTGGATGGCGTTCTCAGAAGAAGACTGAGACGTTTTGCCAAAACAACATTGCAGGCGTCTTTTGCGATAGAGTACGATGATGGCAACACAGAGAGCTACAAGAAAGGCGGCACCTACAACAGTACCCACAATAAGTCCAGTGTTGATAGATATTGTCTGAGTCTGGTTCACAGTTGTTGATGTTGTGTGTGTTTTGACTGCAGCGTTTGTCGTCGGTGGTGATAGTAATGTTGTTGTGGCTGGGTATGTACAAATCGCATTCGTATTGTTATTTTCTGGTGTAGTGGTGGTGATATATTCACACGGAAGGTTGAAGTACTCAAGGTCATCAACTTTCACAGGGTCGCCGTCACCTGTGGCTTCAATTTTAATGATGAAGTCGCTGCTGGTCGTGAATGGTAACTGGAATTTGTTCCAAGCACGTGTATTATTTTCTTTCCTTATTGAACAGTTTGCAAATGTTCCATTTTCCCAGGCTACCACAGTATGTAAAATCAGATTACTGTTTTCTTTGAATTGGTACTTAAATGTAAAACAGTGTATGTCGCTGTTATTTGAACATCTTTGCTTACTCATTAAGTAGCCGGTAGTGCTGAACTCGACCCATGTTTTGGAATTATTAATATTAAATCCAGAATTCCCGTTACTCATTGTCCAGTTACAGGTATTGTTCCCAGTGAAAGTGCAATTGTCTGGTTCGTAGGGAAAACACTGCTTGTCCTGGCCGTGAACACAATTCACCACCACCCGGTACACTAGCATTGCCATGACCACATTTGCTAATTTGGAAAACATCTTGGCCTCTGAAAAATAAATCCAAATACATCCTGTAGTTATGACAGGAAAAAGTATAACAGTTAGTGTTTTTGTTAATTTTTTTTTCTCACAAGGGTGCCAAAGCAATCCTGGAGGGAGAGAATCCATCATGTTTCAACCAGGGCCAGTCTTTTGCATTCAGGACCATTGTGAAACAGAATGGCTGGATGCAGCAAGACCAACATCTATTTGATATTCCTAGGCCACTACCACATATACACACATTCTATTCAGGCACACATGCGTATTATGAAATACTAAAGAATTTATGATATAGATAATAATAATCAAAACTTTGTTAAAATACAACATAGCAATAAATAGAAAATCTATTAAAGATAACGAGTAAGAAAACATAACAATATATTTTTCTTTAAAACAGTATTTAAAAACCATACAGTGCCAGGCAAAATTAAACAGTTGCAGACTGACGTGCTAAAACAAAGCAAAACAACAACAAAAACAAACATTATTCAGCAGACATCTAATCATTCACACATGCCTGAATGCTTAAGCACATCCATACGCACAAAACCCGAGTATACCACTTTCGGGAGAGAAAACGGTATATGATTAAAAGTGTTTGTTGAAGAGATACATGTATTTTTTAAGCTTTTTGAAAACAGCAATATTGTGGTGAAGATCAAGGGGTAGAAATTTCAAGAGGGTAGGGGCAGACACAGAGAAAGACCTGCCAAAGGATGCGAATGAAATAAGATGTATATAACAGTATGCCTAGAGTAGGTTAAGGCAAGGTACTGGTTTCGTATGAAATAGGGTATATCAAATATGACTGGATGCAATAGTACGGATCGCATATGACTGCTGGAAATGGAGATATATAATTTATAGTAAATTGTCTCAAAATGGCTAGCATCGTTCAGCAGCCATTAATAAAACAAGCTTGTTATATATAACAGTATGTTTAGAGTAGGTAAGGCTAGGGAATGTTTTGAAATAGAATGCATCAAATATGATTGTGCATAAAATAGTGAGGATATATATATATATAAATGTGTGTTGTCGCATGACAAAACCCGGCTAAAGACGCCAGGATTGATTCGCTGCTACAGCCATAAAACACTAAAAATAGGCTACCCCATCAATTTTAAGATTGTTGCCTCTTTGTCTTTATTTAAGACTTTTCTTTAATATCCCAAACGGATTTTGTTCAAAACTTACTAGAACCTTGTTTATTTTGTTGATTTTGATAAGGGTGTTGATCACACCTTGCTAAAACAATGACACTAATTGACCTCCGATACCCCAACTTTTCTTGTCCGACTATGAAGGGAAATCCCCAATGTGGATTGATATATAACGTCTGGAGAGTGAAAAGTCCCTATTGGTACTACGTTTTGGTACATAAAAGTGTGTGGCGTATGAATTTTTCATGAAATTCCTTGTTCCGAAGCTTGCTTGTGACACAAGTTGTGTTCGAATGTGTCTCTAGCCGGATCGTGAAAAACTGAAGTGTTTCCTATAGATTTTCGACGATTTTTAGTTCAAAGTGAAATTTTTAATGTAGATAAACTCATCATACATCTATTTCAAATGTTTTCTTGCAATATTTATGTTGCATTTGTTAGAAACAATTTGTCAAAGTAAGTGACCGATTCTTTTTGGAAACCGGAAGTGATAGCTTCGTCTCCAGCGTCAGTAGATGTGTCGTCTGCTAGAGTAGCTAGGGCCTTGAATCGACCCGGTTTTGCTTCTGAAGAGCTCCAAGACCTGCTTTCAGACAATTTTTATGATGGTGCCAGTGGGAACTGTGATGAGGATTATGATTCTGACGAGCAGAAGCTTGATCCCGTTATTAAACGATACTGTTTGTTTTCATTCAATGATTCATGTTTCGTAGGCCTCTTCGCTATTGGCGTGTCTTTAATAATTCGTCATTCTACTTGCATAGATTTAGGTAAAGGTTGAAAAGGCGATATCAGTGAAAGAATTACAGTAGGAGCGTGGAAAATATTTCAGTAGTATATTTTGTTGGGTGGAGGTGGGGTGGGGTGGTTGAAAAGGTAAGTAGTCTGGCCTGCATTCAATATTACTAGCATGACAAGTTGACTATGTTCTCAGTATTTATTATTGTTCATTTGTTGGTTTGTCTGTTTTAGGAAATGAACATGAGGACTATTTACCAAATTACTAGTAATTAGTATTTGCTTTGATATTTGTGTTTATTTAAACTTTATAGAGCAAAATGACATGTTATTTTGATTTACACCTGTGACGCGACAGATTTATTCGACGTGCGGAAGGGAGTGGAGAATCGGGGAATTATTAAAGCTTGATTATTAGGACTGAAAACTACCTAATGAAACTTTTGTTTTAGGTTTGTAATCTTTGTTTGACTATTTGAACTGAGCTGATGTAGCTGCTTGCAATTAAACAAAAGATTACTTGACGGACGAGGGATTTAAGAGGGGGGGGGGGAGGTAGGGAGCATTATGATAGGGTTTATTTTAGAAAAATGATTGATTCAGGCCATGTTCTTGATATATTATTATGTGTTTAAGTTATTATAGACTTGCTAGACACTTGTTTTATTTCTAATATGTTTAAAAACACTATGCATTATGGATGGGTACAGAATAAAATTGTGCGTACTGTTTTAATTTGTTTATGTTCAGTATTGTGTGAATGGTGTATAATGAGAATTTTCTCATCTTATCTCAACTCACTGCCATATTGCTGCCATCTTCCTGATTGTTTTGATACCAAATACATGCATGGGAAAATTCTGGTTGTGAAGTAATGATCATTTTACAATTCAAAACTTTGAAGGCAATTTCTGGAAATTAGCCCCTGAGAAAATAAAATATTTAAAAAAATCATAAAACACCAACCAATAAAGATAAAACAATTCTGTTTTTTGCATTTTGAAGATTATTTTTAGTACTTTGTTAATAAATAAATAAGTAATTTTTCATATTTTGACACTTTAGCCTGGTTTTCTCATGCTGCAACACATATATATATATATATATATATTTATATATATATATATATATATATTTATATATATATATATGCATAGAGTAGCCAAAGCTAGATAAAATATTACTATATGAAATAGTGAGGTTGTATATAGCAGTATGTATAGAGTAGGTAATGCTTTGATATGGCATAGTATGCATCAAATACGATTGTGCATAAACAGTGAGGATGTATTAAACAGGATGTCTAGTAGATAAGGCTAAGTATTGCTTTTGTATGAAATAGTATGTATATAAAATAGTATGTATCAAATATGACTGCCTGAAATAGTGAAAACGAATGACGAGAAGGTACATACAGTTATTAAGAGAGCTGATCTCCTGAAGTTCGGTGATAAGACTACAATTTGAGACTTGAGACTATAATCTGTACATCTGAATGTCCCATAAATGTCCAACATTCATAAGAAGAGGGATCAACAAAACAAAACAACACACAAATGAAACCAAGACAAAACCAAAAATGAAACAACAACACACAAAAATATACCCGTAGTAACAAACCTGGACCTGAAAAGGAAGCAAACCTGTTTGATCTACATGTACAGAGGTTTTATAATACATTCAGACCTACCTGTTGTGATTTGTTTGGTTGTTTGATTTTGATGTCTCAGCTGATTGAACTGATTTAATTGTTGATGAAAGTTGGTGATCACTACGGTTTGACTAGGTAGTGATTCAAATAATTAGCTGCTATTATCTGTGCGACTAACTGATTTACAAAAATGTCAATATGTTATTTTTTCTATTTTATTTTTAAGGTGTAATAATCAGTATGATTTGTCTGTTGTTTTTTTAATACTTATATCTGTGACGTGGGGTTTTATTGTTGCTGGACTCGGTGCAATGGAATGCTACTACCCACTCGTCTATTGTCTGTGGGGATCGCTAGTAATCTCCCTATGTGTTACACTCGTTCGATGGTGGTGTTTTTCTATCAGTAGTTGATTCAGCCCCAATGCTGAAGTCCTGATAAGGTGTAAATCGGATTCGTTTATCCAAGCAACCCGTTCAATCATAAACAAGTCAGGAGTCGTCATATGAAGTTTTCCACTTTTATTCAGCACACATCAACAACTGCATACCATCGCTCAATCGCTTTTTCCACTCTACAATTCTCAACTTTTAACTTTCCACTTTTTACAACTTTCTCAACTATCAACACACTATCAACAACAGAGCATCGAATATATAGTTTTTCTCTACTCCAGAACACGGTGGAACGATCGAGTATGACGCACTACAACCAATCCAATGAAACTTCGTCATCACTGACTTACGTCATAGATTCATACAACATTCTTTCTGTCCCAGAATGTTCTCAAATATCCCGAAACTTCCATCGATAGTAAACAAGCAGATCTAGAGTATTCTCCAATAATATCGACTAACAAAAATTACCAACACTACACAAAGCTTCTTCTAACAACAACGCAAACTCAAATCAAAGGTAAATACACTCTATTATTGAATACTTTGCAAAGCGAAACGATTAGATCTATCGTGCGCGTTTCAGACATACTATCCTTCGCGTTTCAACGTAACATAACCCCCCACTCAAGAAGAAATTTACCCAATTTCTTTCAACAACGTTGAAACGTAATGCACAAACAAAGTCCAGAATTAAAACTTATTTCAGTCTGTCTGAACACCTTCAATGTGCCCAGTCCATCCACACAGAATCAATGGTTTTCATCTTCAGGTCTGTCTGGATATTGCCAATGTTCCCAGTTCATCCACATAGTCAATGTTCTTTACTCACACACTCTGCTGAGGAAGTCCGCACCAACATTGTCTGATCCTTTAATAGATTCTACTCGCATGTTAAAGTTCTGCAAGTACATTGCCCATCTCATGATGCGACTGTTCACAAACTTGGCAGAGTTCAAGTAGGTTAGCGGCTTGTGATCAGTCTGTAGCACGAACTTCACTCCTTGAAGGTACAGTTCGAACTTCCGGATTCCCCATATGATGGCAAGGCACTCTTTCTCCATGGTCGAGTAATTTTTCTCAGCCCTGGACAGCTTCTTGCTGGCGTAACAGACCGGAAATAGTTTCCCTTCGTGTTCTTGCATCAGTATGGCGCCGATGCCTTCGTCCGCTGCGTCTGTTCTTAAGACGAATTCCTTGGAAGTGTCAGGCAGTCGTAGCACCGGATCCTTCGAAAGGAGGTCGCGCACAGTCTGGTATGCCTTCTCCTGAGACGGTCCCCACTGCACTTGGTTTGGACAGCCTTTCCACACCAGGTCCGACAAAGGTGCTGTGATGGCTGAGTAGTTCGGTACGAACTCCCTATAATACCCAGCAAATCCCAGGAAAGATCGCACCTGCTTCTTTGTTTGGGGACGTGGAGCGTTCAGAATCTTGGTGACGTTTTCTAGCAGAAGCCCCTTTTGTCCTTCTTTCAGCGAATGGCCGATAAAGTCGACATTGTCAGTTCCCAGAATGCACTTACTGGGTCTCACGGTCAAGTTGGCTTCTGTGAGACGGTGAAACAGCTCCCTCAAGGTCTGCAGATGCTCTTCCCAGGTGCGAGTGTGGACTAGCAGGTCGTCCCAGTAACACACGACGTTTTCCATCCCATTGAGCATCTTCCTCATTCCTCTCTTCAGGGTAGCTCCGCTGTTGACCATGCCAAAGGGCATCCTTAGGCACTCGTACGTCCCATCAGGAGTTATAAAAGCAGTCTGGTATGTCCTGTTGACGCACGGGACTTGCCAATAACCCTGGCTGAGGTCAATCTTTGAGAAGATTCTACTCCCCGATAATTGGCGGAAGAGGTCTGCTGCGGTAGGCATCGGCTCAGGGTCGAAGACGGTGATCTTATTAACCTTCCTGTAGTCGATGCATACTCTGTTGCTGCCGTCCTTCTTCTTCACGACCACGACAGGGGACGCGTAGGGGGAATTGGACTCCCTGATGATGCCCATTTTCAGCATCTCATCGATATCTTTCTTCAAGGATTCACGGGCCTTGAAAGGGATCTGGAAGGGTTTGGATCGAACAGGGATATTTGAAGTGAGGTGGACTTCATGTTCGACCAAAGTCGTAGAGCCTGGGACATCACTGAAGCTATGGGGAAACTCGCCCATAAGGTCCATGAGCTCCAACTGCTGTCTGTCTTTTTCCTTTTCTTCCCTCTCTTTTTCTTTTTCTGCCCGCTCATACTCCCATCTCCTACTTTCTGCTTCTCTCTCGGCTGCTAATGCTGCCTTCTTCTGTTCTACCTCTACTTCTAGTTTCTTCTGTTCTCTCGCTGCTTCTAGCTCTAGTTTCTTCTGCTCTGCCTCTAGTTCTAATTTCTTTGCCTCTCCCTCTGCCACTAATTCTGCTTTTCTCTGTTCTGCTTCGAGTTTCTTTTGTTCTCTCTCTGCTGCTCTCTCTGCCTTAGCCTCCTGTTTCTCTACCTCTGCATTTATATACGCAATTAGGTCTCCTCCTGCTAAGTGTAAAGCTTCTCCCAATTCCTTGAAGCGCAATCTCAAGGCCACTGGGTCCGACATTGTCAAAAGTGTCTATGACCAACCTCTGAATCACGTGGAATACAAAAACACTAGCAATATTGCAATTCAATAAAAACAATGCAAAGACAATCAAATTCGTAATCATTAATAGAATAAAACAAGAGTCAAATGGCATACAACAGTTATTTAAGCAAACCTGCAAAAGAACAATGCAACATACAGGCACAAAAACAATTGAAGCAAAAAAGTTTTTAAGTAAAGAATAGTGCACCAAACTGAGTCTTTCTCCTACACTTACAACTATTCTAAGTTATTCTACTACTGCTACTGTTATCTAATTTTATTGTACCTAGATCCGGTTATATCCAATTCCTATTATACACAGATCCTGGCAGGCTCGCCAATTAAAGTGTCACGTGGGGTTTAGTTGTTACTGGGCTCTACACAATGGAATGCTGTAACCCTCACGCTTTATTCGATGGGAACTGCTAGTTAGTCACCCTGTGAATTACTTTAATAAATTTATTTGTTTAGCTCGGTCAGCAGCTAAGCATCACTGCTGGCCTGAGCCTGCAGGGCCAGACTGTTGTGAAAACCACTAGTTGTACAAAATCGGCTCTTGCCTAGCTCAATGCAGGCTTATTGATATGAAATTTGGCATACTTATAGAAAACTAATTTCTTTACAAAACTATATAAATTTTATGTTTCTTTAATAATACAAACTGAAAAAATTCCTAAATCAAAGCCTCTTTCGCATTTTATTTCTTGAATTTTCACAATAATATTGAAAAAAAGCATTTATGTAAGTTTTTTTGAGCTATTTAGGTAAACATTAAAGTATTTAGATATTTCTTTTGGTAAATTTCCACAAAATATTATAGCAGCTCAACACAAAAATAGCAGAGAGAGATAAAGATCTTGATAGTCCTCGATTTTTCGTCATTTAAAAATCAAATTGCACGCCAAATTCGCATCAGAACAAGAAAATTCGACCTGGCGGAAGTGACCGTATGTTTTATTAACATGGGAGATAACCGTGCTTTCAATATATTTTTGCAATGCGGAGTTTTCTCTCTTAGACTGTATGCAAGTGTGGGATACTGGAATACCTGCCTCCCGGCAGGTAGAGATGCATGGCGGCTACTGGAAAACTTGCTTCCCGGCGCGGAAGAGTCAAGGCTGGGATACAGAGATTGATAGAAAAATGGTAAAAGATCACTGTCACACTAGCTTTCACACGGCTATGAATCATATGTAGTCCAGCCACTTGATAACAGTTAAAAATCACACATTTATTTCTTCTACTCTATACAAGATCTTCGATGTGCTAATCTACCTTAAGATGTCATAAGTCAATGCAAATAATTCGATCGCTGATAGTCTAGGCAGCTGATATGTCTTCATCGGGCACTGGCTATTAGATTTCATGAAGATTGGACTACTGTGGTCCGTTTTACTACAGTTCTGAAGAGTGGACTACTGTGGTCCTTTTGCTATCAGTTTGGGTGCACTTCTTCCGTGTCACTTAACTGCAGTGTGGTGTGTTTTAAGCCCTTCGTGGAGGTAGCTTCTGGTTCACGAGGTGTCGTCGTGTAGTTTGGTCCCTTGCCACGCTGTAGGGTCTTGCAGGGGGTTTTCCAAGGTTGCTCCCTCAGCCTTGTGCTGTAGGGGCTAAACAGCCAACTTGGTTTTCCTGTGGAGTTGGGCGCACGGGATAGCTCGCCTGCTCGTCTGTAATATAAGAGACGAAATTCTGCACAACCCTGAATAATCGGTTTGTGCAGAGCGTCTCACTGAAAGCCAAAATAGCCCTCAGTGATAGCTCCACATCTCTATACATAAGCGACGAACATTCTGCTACGTCCGTGGTCCACTGGAATCTCAACTCTAATTTCATATACATACATAAATATAAATCGTGGCTCACTACACACATACAGAATTAATAATAATATAAACATTCACTGGTACAGCCACTGGTCTGCAAACATACATATAGGTTCAACAACAGTGGTTCCGTCAGGTATACAACATGGTGGCGCAACCAGTCGTGTTTCGCCACGTGGTCACGCAACGTTGGACGAACAATCCACATTTATGCATAGCAAATTCTACAAACATAATTTCAACAATAATATAAATATATCACGATGAAACAGAAGTATGTTCATTTACCTGTTTGACAAAGTCAGGCCTCGTGGCTACTTGATAGAATTCTAAGATTCTCAAGTCCTGTTTCATGGTCTATGAGTGAAGATAGTTCTCTGCTCCGGTCTAGCTGTGTAGACTTCGGTATCTTTCGTAGCACTGACTTAAGCTATGCTAGGTTTTGACCCAGTCAGAGCCGGCTCTAACCGCTCTGCCTGCGTCCCATTGGTTAAAACTTTCAGATTCAAGGCACACAGTGCTGACGTCACTAACTGCCTGCGTCAAGCTCGCAGTGTGTGTACCTCCTATACTGTAATCGGCTGCTGTGTAATACCCTAACTTTCTGTAACCAGTTACACTATTGTCTGAGCGCGAATGAGAGGATAAATGTGCTGAATGGTGAATGTATGTATTAAATTTCCCTGTACTGTGCCTATTGCTGCGCGCGAGCCCAAAACAGCCTCGGGCACTGCGTTTGGTATATATCGGTAGGCTATCAAGAACAAAGAAGATGTTTAAAAAAGGGAACGCTTCTGTTCCGCGCGTTACCCCATATGCCTTTTTGTTAGGGGACGGAAATTTTACCATCCGCAGGTTCGTTAGCCAGCATTGGAGACCATCCCAATCCATTATGGCCCATGTAAGTAACATTGTTTAGTTACGTGACTTTATTATCCATACTACTAGAAGAATGTGTATGTTTTGTGCTTAGTACACTTGTATTTTACAGTAGAATTTAGATTTATACATTATGATTGTCTCAAGGCTTCTATCTTTCTCATGGCCGGTAACCCGGATCTTCCATACTTTGCTATGCTTCTTGCTTTGTTTAAGTAAAGTCAGGCTTCGGCATTCTACTTCTAGGATCACAGGATTTAGGTACGATATCACTCTTCATGTTTGATCTATTCACTATGTTGAGTTAGATGTTGCTGTAATCTTGCATCAGTCTATCTGTCGCGGTGGCTATCACCTACAGCGTAGGCTTGGCTGTGTTTTGATCTACACTCTACCAGAGAATGTTTCTAGCTTGTGTATGAATGAGTGCACCCAGTGTCTGCTGTGTCAGCTCTCCATGGGCTTATTACTTGCTTAGTTGCCGACTGAGTGCACCACAGTTCATTTCTGATGCTCTGTGCAGTCGTAGGATCTATTCCTGCTGCTTGAGAGTTTATTAGTCGTCTGCTGGTAGCCCCCCCCCCCCCCCAACCTTCCCTCGTTTCTTCCCTTCTCTCTCTTGTCTCCCTTTATGTCTCTTCTTCTGATGTTCTGTGAAGGTGTAGGCCTATGTCTTAGTTCTGTTTGCTTGCATTAGGCCTTCTCCACTTAATCCTATTTCTTGTATTTCTGCCTATGGCCCTGGGCAACCACTTTGTCATGTTGTATAGTATTGCTTATGTATGTAAAGTGATTTAATAACATGTTTCATAATCCTTTATTATTAATTTTGCTTTACCGTCTTCCATCATGTAGTGAATGCTAATTTGAGTGACTCAGTATTTACTAAATACTGTATACCTAGTCAATCACATGCAGTTATATTGTTGTCTCATATTCATATTGTGTATAGCTGGCATGGCCAGGTGGCATTTTCTTTTGTATTATTGATGTATTATTAATTATATGTTAGGACCAGGTATGTCTGAGTTGATATGCCAGACTAGGTTGTGGCATTGCGTTTGTCTGTCAGACTAGGCCTATCCTCAATGTGAGAATGCGCATTGGGTCATTCCCTTTTATTTAGGCTTGTGTATAGCCAGCATATTGGCACATCCCTTTATATGTTGGTGTGCAACATATTGTTTATGAATATTTACATTGTTTGGTCCATGTGTGTTTATGCTGCCCCCGTTTGTAATTAACGTTGATTATTTTGTCTTGTATTGTAATGTATTTTCTTTAAGCCACCTATGCCATTGCCTATTTTTCCTAATTGCCTTTTACACATTATTCTATACTGTAACATCTAACCGTAACAACTATTGACGGCATACTTATATATGTTTTTTTTATGATGTTTCAGCGTGCTGTCAAGTGGTAATAAAGTCTAAATAGAACTAATCTATCCTGATATTCCTGGGACTGTGTGCGGTATGAGAGGCAACAACACCACCCCACTCACGCACGACACTCTCACAAGTGGCGTCGCCGACAGGATAGGAGCTGACCACTACTAGATTGACAGCACGGTGTCGCCATGACAGACGACGCACAAGCGCCACTGGAAGCAGCACCACTGGGAGTGGGAAGCTGGTACCCACCTCCGAGACTTCCCAAGTTCTCCGGGACTGAAGATGTTGCGGAATTTGCAGCTGAGGCAGACCGGGTCTTAAAGGCCTATAAGCTAAAAGGAGGTGTGGGGGTGGAGTTTATTTTGCGCCATCTGGATGACCCGGCGAGGAAGGAGGTCCTATCCCTACCGGACGACAGCAGAAACACAGCTGACGCTGTTTTGCAGCACCTGAAGACTGTCTTTGGTGAGCGGAGATCAAGGGTCCTCCTGCTAGAGGACTTTAACCAAAGAAGACAGCAGCCAGGGGAATCTGTCCTTGAATTCAGCCATGGACTTCAGAAGTTGGCCGAGCGCGTGCGTCAGGCTGGTGGAGCATTGCCTGCTGATGATGTGAGGGACCGCTTCATCGAGCGCCTCCTTGACAGTGGGTTAAGGAGAGAACTTCGAAGAAGCAGGGCTCGAAACAGCGAGATCACACTGCTGGAGCTGAGAGAAGAGGCGCTCCAATGGGCTGAAGAGGAAGGGGATGCTGAGGATGCTTCTACATTGCAACAACAGAGCCAGGCTGCACTACCAAACTCTGCAGCGCTTGATACCTTGGTCACTCTGATGAAGAGTATGGACCAGAGATTGGCCATGCTGGAAGGCAAGCGCAACACAAGACCAGCACCTAGGGGCTGCTTCAAGTGCGGGCAGCAGGGTCACTTTAAGAGGCAGTGCCCAAACTAGAGGCACCTGTTGTGGAAAGTAGCCACACAGCAGGGGCTGCCAGTAAGGCTACACTGGCAGGAGAGTGTCCTACGACCTCTATGAACATACAGCATGTAGATTGTAAAGTATTAGTTGATACAGGTAGTCAGATAAGTAGTGTAACAGAAACATTTTATAAACAATATCTTAAGCAGCTTCCAATAGACTCAGTAGGGTACCTAACTTTAAAAGCAGCTAATGGCCTAGATATCCCATATGTAGGAGTTGTAACATGTCCAGTGACAGTTTTTGGTACCACGATTGTGACAACCCTGATGGTAGTTAGGGATTCTGATGATATTTTTACTCGACAGCGTAAGAGGGAAATCCCAGGAGTGTTAGGGATGAATGTAATAGATAGGATATTTAAAGGCAAGAGCCAGGAACCAGCTTGGTTAGCATCGGTTGTGGAGGAGGTGCATGCGCATGATGGGTCTGTGCATGGTATCGGTCGGGCTGCTAGGAATGTGTTTATTCCAGCTGAGTCCATGGTTGCGGTACAGATCAGATCCAAAAGAGCTTCACATCGATTGCTGGCTGAGGCTGCAGACCACAATCTGCCTGCAGGCTGTCTCATCACCCCAACTTTGTTAGGGCCTTACCCCTCACCCATGTATGTTCGAGTCTTCAACCTCACTGAGGAGGGCATCACCCTCAAGGCCAGCACTCCACTCGTAACCCTGTTTCATGTAGCTTCCATTGACTCCCCGTCTATAGCAGAGGTAGTCTGCAATGAGCAGGAGATCCGGGTTGGGAATCCAGTAGCAGCTTCTACTCTCATTGCTGACTTGGCATCCAAGTTAAAAGACTTCCAAGGGACCGACGAGGAGCGGAACCAACTGCTTGAAGTACTAAAGAAGCACCCTTCTGTGATCTCTACTGCAGAAAGTGAACTTGGGTACACCGACAAGGACGTTCACAGAATACGGCTTACTGATAACATACCAGTGAGTCAACCACACAGATCAATTCATCCCAAAGATTTCAATGAGGTGAGAGAACACTTACAAGAGCTGTTGGCTAAAGGAATTATCCATGAGAGCCATAGTCCATATGCGGCACCAATTGTAGTTGTAAGGAAGAAAGACGGGTCAATCAGATTATGTGTGGACTATCGGGGACTAAACGCCAAGACCATCAAAGATGCCTACCCTCTACCACGCATCAACGAAACCTTTGACCTGCTGGTAGGGTCAGAGTTCTTCTCCACGCTAGACTTAGCCAGCGGGTATCACCAGATAGCAATGGCGCCAGAGGATCAGAGCAAAACTGCTTTCACTACACCATTTGGCCTCTTCGAGTATACCCGGATGCCCTTTGGTCTTGCCGGTGCACCAGCAACTTTTCAGCGGCTCATGAACAAAGTGATGAGTGACCAGCTTTTCCAGTTCCTCTTAGTCTACTTTGACGACCTTCTTATCTACTCGAAGACCCTCAGCGACCATCTTCAGCAACTGGATCGAGTCCTCAGTAGACTTGAAGACGTAGGCCTCAAGTTGAACCTTGAAAAGTGTCAGTTTCTCCAGAAAGAGGTCAGCTACCTTGGCCATAGCATTTCTGCCAAGGGTGTGAGCTGTCAGGATGAAAAGGTAGAAGTTGTTCAGAACTGGCCCACGCCACAGACTGCAAAGGAATTGAGATCTTTCCTTGGCTTCGCGGGGTATTATCGGCGCTTTGTACAGAATTACGCCTCCATTGCTGGACCATTACACTCCCTGATCAACAGCCAAGACAAAAAGACCGCACCCATATCCCATCTGTGGAAACCAGAGCATGAGGTTGCCTTCAAGACGCTCAAGGAAAAGCTTACCAGTGCTGGAGTGCTTGCATTCGCCGACTTCAACAAACCCTTTGTTCTGGAAACAGATGCAAGTCTTGAGGGATTAGGGGCCATTCTCAACCAGCGCCAGCCCGACGGAAAGATGAGAGTCATCGCTTATGCCAGTAGGAGACTCCGCCCCACAGAGAAGAATGAAACCAACTATAGCAGTTTCAAGTTAGAAATGTTGGCGTTGAAATGGGCGGCTACTGAAAAGTTTCGAGGCTACCTTTTAGGCAACAAGTTTGAGGTGTGGACAGACAACAACCCTCTCGCCCATTTCCAAACTTCCAAATTGGGTGCTCTTGAGCAGAGATGGGCTGCACAGCTGGCTGTCTTTGACTTTGTGGTAAAATACAAGCCTGGCAAGACAAATCGAGCTGATGCCCTGTCCAGACGACCACCAGAAAGCTTGCCCCCGACCTCTACTCCTATCCCAGTGGAGGTAGCCCAATTCCAATCTGTCTTCTGTCAACATCAGGCACTAGAAAAGGACCGTTGTCTGTTTCCTGGCCCCGCTCCAACAGCTCCCATGAAGCCTGTCCTTCCAGACTGGTCTACCGCACTGCCTACCCTGTCTTCTCACAACATGTTGGAACTCCAGCAGGAGGATCCAGCGATTGGCACAGTGTTGAAGTCTTGGCCCGAGAAACCCCCTGTTTCTACAGACAAGTCACTGACCACTCTTTGTGGGCAGCATGCCCGCCTCCAGATCATTGAGGGTGTACTCCACCGATCAGTGCAAGACCCAGTTCATGGACCAGTGCTACAGCTTGTACTACCTTCTACTCTGCGACCAGATATCTTGATTGAGCTGCACGACAAGATGGCCCATCAGGCAGTGGACAGAACTCTGTCCCTACTTCGTAAAAGGGTGTACTGGCCTGGTATGACCAAGGACTGTGAGGGGTACATCGAGCAGTGTCAGAGATGCCAATTGAACAGACGGTCAACTGTCAGGCCAGCGATGGGTCACCTTCTGGCGACCAAACCGCTTCAAGTTGTCGCCATGGACTTCTGTAAGGTCGAGCCAGCGTCTGATGGAAGAGAAAGCATCCTAGTAATTACAGATGTGTTCACCAAGTATACAATTGCAGTTCCAACCAGAAATCAAGAAGCAGTAACTGTAGCCAAGGTGCTAGTGACTGAATGGTTCCAGAAGTTCGGTGTGCCAGAACGACTGCATAGTGATCAAGGCAGAGACTTTGAAGGTAGGGTGGTCAATGAACTATGTCTGATGTACAACATAAAGAAGTCCAGAACGACCCCTTACCACCCCCAAGGAAACGGTCAGTGCGAGAGGTTTAACCGCACCCTTCATCAACTTTTGCGCACCCTATCAGATGAACAAAAGAAGAAATGGCCACAACATCTGCAAGAAGTTGTCCAGGCTTACAACTGTACTCCCCATTCCTCAACAGGATTCTCCCCTCATCTTCTCATGTTTGGCCATGAACCAAGGCTGCCTGTTGATGTCAAGTTAGGCCTCCTTGATTCGTCTCATCATGCATCAGGAGCTGTTGATTGGGTAAGACAGCATCAACACCGCCTGCGCCAAGCTCATGTAACAGCCACAGAGAGGTTGACTGCTGCTTCTGCAGCCAGAGCAAGCAGAGTGAAGCAAGTTGGAGAACCGGGACTAGCCATAGGGTCCTTCGTCTATCTGCCAAACAGAGTCCTCGGGAGGAATAAAATCCAAGACCGTTGGAAATCTGACTTGTTTGTGGTCACTTCCCAACCCAGTGACTCTGTGGTTAGAGTGCGACCTCATAATGGAGGCAAAGAACAGACAGTTAACCGGAGAAATGTTATGCCTGTCAAAGCTATTGTGTCTCCTCCACCAGCTCTCCCTGCATCTCCAAAACCCAAACCATCTCTTCGGTTCTCAGACGATGAGGAGGAGGAGAGTTGGATTTTTCTCCCCAATAATGATCCCGGACCCAGATCCCGTCTCCCAGTTCCTGTCCAGCCTATCCCATCCACCTCAGCGGCTGCTTGTCGTGCCCCTTCCACACCAACTAGAACACTGTTACCAGTCAGAAAATCTGCTAGGATAGCACAGAGAAAACAATGAGGACATTGTTCTGATCAGTCTGGGGCGAATGTAACCAGTTACACTATTGTCTGAGCGCGAATGAGAGGATAAATGTGCTGAATGGTGAATGTATGTATTAAATTTCCCTGTACTGTGCCTATTGCTGCGCGCGAGCCCAAAACAGCCTCGGGCACTGCGTTTGGTATATATCGGTAGGCTATCAAGAACAAAGAAGATGTTTAAAAAAGGGAACGCTTCTGTTCCGCGCGTTACCCCATATGCCTTTTTGTTAGGGGACGGAAATTTTACCATCCGCAGGTTCGTTAGCCAGCATTGGAGACCATCCCAATCCATTATGGCCCATGTAAGTAACATTGTTTAGTTACGTGACTTTATTATCCATACTACTAGAAGAATGTGTATGTTTTGTGCTTAGTACACTTGTATTTTACAGTAGAATTTAGATTTATACATTATGATTGTCTCAAGGCTTCTATCTTTCTCATGGCCGGTAACCCGGATCTTCCATACTTTGCTATGCTTCTTGCTTTGTTTAAGTAAAGTCAGGCTTCGGCATTCTACTTCTAGGATCACAGGATTTAGGTACGATATCACTCTTCATGTTTGATCTATTCACTATGTTGAGTTAGATGTTGCTGTAATCTTGCATCAGTCTATCTGTCGCGGTGGCTATCACCTACAGCGTAGGCTTGGCTGTGTTTTGATCTACACTCTACCAGAGAATGTTTCTAGCTTGTGTATGAATGAGTGCACCCAGTGTCTGCTGTGTCAGCTCTCCATGGGCTTATTACTTGCTTAGTTGCCGACTGAGTGCACCACAGTTCATTTCTGATGCTCTGTGCAGTCGTAGGATCTATTCCTGCTGCTTGAGAGTTTATTAGTCGTCTGCTGGTAGCCCCCCCCCCCCCCCCAACCTTCCCTCGTTTCTTCCCTTCTCTCTCTTGTCTCCCTTTATGTCTCTTCTTCTGATGTTCTGTGAAGGTGTAGGCCTATGTCTTAGTTCTGTTTGCTTGCATTAGGCCTTCTCCACTTAATCCTATTTCTTGTATTTCTGCCTATGGCCCTGGGCAACCACTTTGTCATGTTGTATAGTATTGCTTATGTATGTAAAGTGATTTAATAACATGTTTCATAATCCTTTATTATTAATTTTGCTTTACCGTCTTCCATCATGTAGTGAATGCTAATTTGAGTGACTCAGTATTTACTAAATACTGTATACCTAGTCAATCACATGCAGTTATATTGTTGTCTCATATTCATATTGTGTATAGCTGGCATGGCCAGGTGGCATTTTCTTTTGTATTATTGATGTATTATTAATTATATGTTAGGACCAGGTATGTCTGAGTTGATATGCCAGACTAGGTTGTGGCATTGCGTTTGTCTGTCAGACTAGGCCTATCCTCAATGTGAGAATGCGCATTGGGTCATTCCCTTTTATTTAGGCTTGTGTATAGCCAGCATATTGGCGCATCCCTTTATATGTTGGTGTGCAACATATTGTTTATGAATATTTACATTTTTTGGTCCATGTGTGTTTATGCTGCCCCCGTTTGTAATTAACGTTGATTATTTTGTCTTGTATTGTAATGTATTTTCTTTAAGCCACCTATGCCATTGCCTATTTTTCCTAATTGCCTTTTACACATTATTCTATACTGTAACATCTAACCGTAACAACTATTGACGGCATACTTATATATGTTTTTTTTATGATGTTTCAGCGTGCTGTCAAGTGGTAATAAAGTCTAAATAGAACTAATCTATCCTGATATTCCTGGGACTGTGTGCGGTATGAGAGGCAACAACACCACCCCACTCACGCACGACACTCTCACATTTCTAAGGTTACAATGACTAAACAAGGCTAAATAGTAAATAGGCAGGGTAGAACTAGTCTGTTCGTGACACTGATGATAGTGATAGTGATAATGGTATAACGCCCCCTTGCACTGATTGTGAGTCCGATCAATATAAACATGAAGGTGTAAATAGTAAACAGTTTTTGTTTATGCATTGGAACGTGAACGGTCTTATGTCTAAACTATATGATCAAGAATTGTTATCTTTTATTTCCACTTTCCATTTTGTATGCCTTGTTGAAACCTTTGTTAATACTGTGAAAAATATTTTTCCTGGTTTTGTTGTTTTTTGTTAACCTGCTATAAAACTGTCTGTGGCTGGTAGGCCTTCAGGCGGTGTGATTTGTTTAATTAAAGATGAATTTGTGTCTTTTGTACAACAGATAAAAGTTGATGTTGGTAACTTTTTGCTTTTTGTTATTGTTACGTTGAAACGCGAATGGTAGTATGTCTGAAACGCGCACGATAGATCTAATCGTTTCGTTTTGCGAAGTATTCAATAATAGAGTGTATTTACCTTTGATTTGAGTTTGCGTTGTTGTTAGAAGAAGCTTTGTATAAAGTTGGTAATTCTTGTTAATCGATATTATTAGAGAATTCTCTAGATTCGCGTGCTTACTGTCGATAGAAACTTCCTGATAAATGTCGATGTTTGAGAACGTTCCGTGGAATCTTTAGAAAAAATGTATGACGTAAGTCAGTGATGACGAACTTTATTTTGATTGGTGGTAAAGCGTTATCGGGAACATTCTGACGTAGTTGTAGAAGAGGTATTGCTTGCTCTGCGTAAGTTAAAGTGTAAGAAAGCTGCAGGCCCTGACGGAATGATTGGCGACATTTTGAAAAATGCTTTTTTATTTGTTGCACCTTTCTTTGTACGCTTTACGCTTTTTTAATGTACTTTTTGATAAGGGTTTTTATTCTGTGAACTGGACGGAATCGGTTATTTTGCCTCTGTATAAAAAAGGAGATGTAAACACTCCTGGGAATTATCGTGGCATATGTCTAAGTGACGCTAGCAGTAAAGTCTTTGGTACTATAATTAATAGACGTCTACAAGCCTGGGTAGAAGAAAATAACATAACGGGTGAAGATCAAGCGGGTTTTAAAAAAGGTTATTCAACTATCGATCACCTATTTACTTTGCTTGCATGTGTGCAGAAACAGTTCAATTTGAATCGTAAACTATATGTGGCCTTTATCGATTTTGAAAAATGTTTCGACACTATTAAGTATTAATAGAAATTTACTATGGCCGGTGCTATTGAAGAATGGTATTGTAAGCCACGCACACACGCCCGCCCGAGGTCAACCTCCCCTTTTTCTTTACCGGTCACTCGAAAGATCTTGTCAGGACAGCTGAGCAACCCCCAAGAACCCTCTTCCCCGGAGAAGGGGAAGAGGGAGGAAGGAAAGACCCCCAGCACGGCGGCCGCGCGCACGGGCCGACAAGCAATTGTAAAAATAAAATCAAAATAAAATAAAAATCTTTTCTCTCTTGTCTTGTCTATGTGTGCTGAATGCATGTTTCTTGCGATCATGTTCATTTATATTTTCTCCGACTCCACGGTCACTCCTTTAGCCACGACCAGGAACGGAGACCTCACATACACCTCAGTGTAAAGAATCTCTTCTCCATCCCCCTCCCTGGTCCATCAACCTCCACGGACCGTGGAGCAGACAAAATCTACTTTGCTTTGCTTGCATCCGTTTTATTGTGTTGCTCGTCCGTGATGTCTTGTGTTAATAATTCCTCCACAAATAAGGAAAAACATTCACGCGTTCTGTCGCTCAAAGGGAAGTTAGAAAGAATTTTTACTACAACAACAAACAGTTCTAGCCAGATAGAAACGACACGGAAAACCACACAAACAGAAAACTAGCACGTTGACGTTAGGCTAAACAAAAACTTGCTTTGATCGTTCAAACGTTGAATTTACTTATTTCTCTCAACTCAGGAATTGAATTCCTTTGTGGCATAAAAATAATACAATGACCAGTTTACCAATTATTTTACATTACAATACTAATTGATTATTTCCAGACAGCAAAAAGAAAGAAAAGAAAATATGTTCGGAACTTCTAGAAAAATTTCGCTTCTCAGAATCATTTCTTGCCATTTACGTTGAGGGTTTTCTCAATAATAAAAGAAAAATAAAATCTAATTTATAAATTACTAACGTTTTATAACTAACTTCTTCAACAAAATAACTGAACAATTCTAACTGTCGAATACTATTTACAAAATTTAGAATTCTGTAAGGTAAAACACTTTTTATAAAATTCACTTTCGGTTTTACATTCTTATCAATTTCGATCTAACGTTTTACTGTCACTTTCACTTTTCATTTTAACGTGAGCAAGGCCGGGCTATTATCTTAGATAATTTTGCTTTGGTTAGGATCTAAAGTTACAAACAATAATAAAAAAAAACTTCTTTAGTTTTTAAAAGGAAAATAAGCTCACGGGTGCTAGCGGTTATCAAAACGATATGAGACACACACCATTTCTGCACAGAAATGGTCCTTTTATTACGCCATGCAAGCAAACATAGCCGTTGACCAATGAAATCTCTGTCAGCGGACCGTGTTTTGAACAAGAAAACCTGGATGACGGTTTCCTCTGCACAAGTTGGCGGTGCAAAGCAAAAGAAGCGCCGCGAACTATCTAAGATTTCTATTTCTTCAAAGGTTGACAGTGATTAATTCCCGGTGCAAAACATGAGCCAGTTTCGTCGGAGTTCTAGCATCAACGGAGCACAGGACTAATTATTAAATTACGAAAGAAAATTGGCTTGCTAAATCGGACACTAGCTGGCACATTTGACCTAGCTGGGGCCATTCTCAATACACAGGTAAGTGTCGACACAATTCAATTGTCACTCAAATACACTTCGTAACTATAAGTTTTATGATGAGACCTGTTGGCAACTTCAGCTAACAAGTAACGAACTGTCAAGAAAAATTCTGAGTTCCCAATTTTCTCACACTAAACTAAAGAAAAACGGTGCACAGGCAATCAATAGAAAACACATCTCGCTGGTTAACACGCTAAACTTCGAGACTCTTGGCACACTAAACATCGAATCCTTTTTATAAATAAATTAAACATTTTCACACAATTACACTCTAATGTTCCACAGCACAAGAAAAATTACGTTCTTTTACTACATTTGATCAGGCAGATTCTCTAGATTCCATCTAAAAGTACATCAACCACAGCTAGATCCAAACAGTCACAGTCTTCTTCATATTATGACTATTTGACCGGTCGAAGCTTCACATGAATAAAACATAAATTCTCAGTATGCAACTTTTCCAGTCACCAAATATTCACTCAAAGCTACACAAATGATTACACAAATTGCAGTATAATTCCCATCATTGTTATTCTTTAGATCTAAACTGCTGTTCAATAGATTAGTTCTGGGTTCTAAATGTACCGTATGATAGGCCTACTCCTTCATCACACAGAAATAAAGAAAGTTATTTTGTAGCAGAATTACGGCAGTTCCACTTCATCGTTTGCTCGAATAGTATCCACTGTACATTTCTGTATGTTTATAAAAAGATAAAGTCAAAATAAAGTCAGAATGAAGAAATTTTCCTCACCTTAGGCTTGGAGCTCATTTCCTAAGTGGGTTGCTAAATCTTGGCAGACACAGCAAGGGCGGAAACAAGGATAACTTCTGCTACGAATTTGTATTTTAAATAAAAGCTATTTTTCTTCACATTCTTCAATAAAAAGTTTCAGGGAGTATGATAATAAATAGTTGTAGAAAAATTAATAATAAGAGTTCGTATAAAAATAAGCTCTGGCCAGTCCAGGGCTTACAGTATCAAGGGAAAACTGTTCCGGTGTGTGAGGAGCATGTATGTGAGTGTAAAAGCGCGTGTCAGATGTGGTGCCAGACTTACAGATTATGTAAATTGTACTTTGGGGGTGAAACAGGGGGATATTTGCAGTCCTGTATTATTTTCTTCATTTGTTAATGAATTGGCACTAGAGGTTATTAGGAATGGTAGACATGGTGTTACATTCTCTCTTGATGCTTTTGAACTATTCATACTTTTGTTAGCAGATGATGTGACTCTTTTATCTGATACTGTTATTGGATTACAGACTCAGCTAAATAATTTATGTAGAACAGCTAGATCACTTTGTTTGAAGGTTAATTTGGACAAAAGTAACATTATTGTTTTCAGAAAAGGAGGATATTTGGGTGTGCGAGAGAAATGGGTGTTTGATGGAATTGTAATGCCAGTTGTGAATGCATACAAGAACTTGGGTATTTATTTTTCTACTAGGCTGAGTTTTGTTGCTGCATGTAGGGACATTGCTAGTAAAGCTAAGAAAGCATTGTTATGTATTATCCAAAGGCTTCGTATGTATAATTGCTCATCTTTTGATGTTTATATGAAACTTTTTGATGCCCAAGTGCAGCCAATTATGCAGTATGGCTCAGAAATATGGGGTTTAGATAAAGCTGCACAACATTGTGAAAAAGTACATTTATATGCGTTTAAAAAAATTTTGTCTGTAGATTTACGAACGCCTAATGATCTTGTATATAACGAATTAAACGGGCATCCCATTATATAATAGAATAGAATAGGGTCTCCTCTCTGAAAATCCTTCTCGGGAAGAGAGGGGACCATAAACTGATTTTAAAAAAAAAAAAATCCCATTACTATTAACTCTATTATAAGTTGCATTCGATATATTGGTTTAAGCGGTCCTGATTTGGCTCGGAAGAGTCCGCTGGACCTAAAGCACCAATAAATCAATCAATATTGGTTTAAGTTGTTAGAAATGGAGGATAATAGATTGCCCAAAAAAGCGTATGTAATGTTACATAATTTGGATGATAGAGGTAAATCTACATGGGTGACTAATGTACGCTTGTGTTTGTATCGGTTTGGTTTTAGTTTTGTGTGGCTGAATCAAGGTGTAGGAGAAAAGAAAGACCTTTTGCGTGTTCTTAAACAGCGGATGATTGATTGTAGATGACAAAACTGGGATGAACATGTAAATAACAGTGAACGTTTTTGTATGTATAGGACATTTTGTGATTCTTTGCACAGTGTTCCTCTTATCTGAAATTAGACATAGATAAACATTTAAAATTTATTATGACAAAGTTTCGTTTTGGTGTGTCAGATTTAGCAGTTCATCATTTTAGATATAAACAGCACACCAAGAGACCTTACATATCCTGTGTGCAACAAATGTGAAGAAAATGAATTACACTTTATGTTTTGCTGTCCATTGTATGAAGAGTTAAGAAAAATGTTTATCGCTGCTAAATTTTATAGAAACCCTAGCTCTTTTCATTTATCTATTTTATTATCATCAACAAATAATAGGACAGTAAGAAATTTATGTGTGTTTTTATATAAAACATTTAAACACCGTGACATTTTTCTTTCATGATGAAATATTTTCTTTACCTTGTATGATTTCATTTATTGTGAATATACAGCGGACCCCATTGTTAGGGGCGTAGGCCTAAACAATAAATTGACATGTTTTTTGGCATGTCCAAATGTCAGATCTCTCTCTCTCTCTCTCTCTCTCTCTCTCTCTCTCTCTCTCTTTCTCTCTCTCCAAAGAAACTGCCAGATCGTCCACAAAATTAAATGTTCCAATTCCAGAAATTCATATCTTCAAAAGTAGTCTAGCTTATTCCCGTTTCCACTTTGTGAAATAACCTTCCTGAAGATCTTCGCACTCCAGTATCTGAATTTACATTATTTAGAACATGTCTCCTAAAATATATTAGAAATTAAATAAACATTAGATTGTTAATGTTAATTCATATTAACAACAATAATATGATTTCAATTTTTAAAAGTGATTTTATCAAATGATGACCTTATTTGTTTGTTATTGTTCCATGATGTGAATGTTATAACATTAAGTTGTATTTAATAGTTATTGTTAAAGCCCCAGGGCAAGATGTAAAAAAGCGCATCTAGCGCTTACTCTTTTACCCTTGCAAAATAAAATTATCTTATCTCATCTTATCTTATCTTATCTTATCTCTCTCTGCAATTATTTGTTCAAAATCATTCACATTTATCAATTAGTCGTCCAGTTAAATATTTGCTTATCCTGTTTACCAGTTGGCTGTAATCGTTACCTGTTACATATTTCACTTTTTTCATGTAGAACTATTGTTTTCTTTCTTTGCCATTTGCATGTAACTAGTTGTTGCCTGTTCCCTAATTCTTTTGTATTGCAGAATGGGCCATTGTTTGTTTTTGCATTAATAGTGTAAACCAATAATAAAAGGGGTAAACTTTGAAAACGGTACGTCCTTTTGGCAAGAGCGAGTAAAATATATTATTTATAATACTCACTTGTGTCTCTTCTATACACGTACTTCCTAGGCAAAGGTGAGCCGCTTTCGTCTTCCTCTCGCTGTGTCAGTGTGTGCTTTGCGTTATGCATATGAAGTCTGATCCAACAAGCTACCCACTAATACATTATTTCAGGTATGTGGTAACAATACACCTCTTTCTGAACTAAAGGTCGTATGACATGGGCATGTGATATTTCTTCCTGGATGCACAAAGTATGCGTAGACATTATACGTTATAAACGGAAAGGGCCGCTTTGTTAGAAAACAGTAAAGTTGACCTACCACCTTAGCTCAGAGGTACAGTGTTCGTCTGCTAGTTCAAATACAAACGTTTGTCCAATCACAACATTACTCTGTAGTATAATTCACTCAATTTCGATCGTTCATAACTGAACAACAGCGTTTGATGCTTAAATTGCACTGAGATGGTTGTTCAATTCTATACTAAGTTTGTCAGATCACAGCATAATTAACAGATAATATTATTACATTTTTCGATGTTACAAAGCTCGCTCACGTGCTGTGGGAGCATCAATAACATACAAAAACTTAAATGTCATGATTCCCCTTTTCACTATGGAATGTGGGAATACTCCTCATCGATGATCTCCGCCTTGTTGATGTCCGGACGTCCCTGTTCATGGCGTTGTAAGCATCCTCATCCTTCAGATGACTGTACACATCAACTTTACCACCAATGTTGACTCTCACCGCAGCCTTCTGTGAGCCGCCTTTTTTTTCAAAGTCCAGAGTGTTGTAGTCGTTGGTGTTGGCGGAAGACGCTTTGTCTGTAGCTGGGAAGTGGTAGACGCTTCGCGGAGTCTCATTATCCGGGCCACACTCGGGGTCATTCTGCAGGATGTGGTAGACGTTTTTGGTGGCGGAGTAAGCGTCTTGCTCGGCCTGGTCGTCGCCAGGAAGATTGTTATGGGAGGCGAGAAATAGCAAACGCGCGAGCATTTGCACGAGCAAATGCGCGAACCTCGCGCACTTGCTCGCGCATTTGCTCCTGCAAGTGTTCGAGCAAATGCGCGAGCAAGTGCGCGATCATTTGCTCGAGCGGTTGTTACGCCCGTTGCTATAAGGGTTTTGCTGAAAACTGTCAACGGAAAGGAACTGAAAATGAACACATGTTTTTTTTTGGTAGATTTTCGACATAGACCTACTAGCCTAGAGTATCATGGCCTGGACTTTTAACGACATACCGTATTATAACGTCTGCTGACTGATTCCCAGACAGTAATAAATTGGCACAATGCGTCACTTTCCTACGAACTTTTAAAAGAAACTGCTCTTCTAATTCTTCGGTAGCCATTATGAATGGTGAATCATGGTAAGAAAAAGTAGTTCTGAATCGTCCTTAATGTTATGATAAGGTTATTTCATGAATGATATTAAGTTTAGTAGTTTACTAACTACGCAGTAGTTTAGGTTTATTTTTGCTTGAATATCTTCAAAACAAATTATGATAAATCACTGTTTAAAACATCAGCAAACGTTAAACCACAAAATCAAAATAAAATAAAAACATTCAACTGGGAAGAACTTCAGAAGTTAAGAGTTCAGAAGGGATGGCGGCTGGTACCATGCTCAAACACGTGGATAAGCTGCTGTTCTTATAAGTTCTTCTTCATGAACAGCTGCCTATCCACGTGTTTGGGCTTTTAGCTCGCTATCTGGGCGGACAAGATGTCCCCCAATGTCGCGTTATGTGTTTTCGAGATTTCCCAGTAAACCGGACCTTGGACACCCGCACCGGTATACCGTACCGTCGCGTTTCCGAACCTGAATACAGTTTCGTATCGGTAAAACCGTCCAGCCATATTCTTTAGGTTGAGTTAACGTGTGTCCTATTTCAGTCACTGCATGCCACGTCAACGAAGGGCTCTTCGTACTTCTTAATTTTACGTACAGCTTCCTCCTTCCACAGTGCAGGTTATAAGCTCTAGGTGCAAACTGCAAGTAGGCCTATACCGATTCCTTTTAACAGGTTGTTGTTGATGTCTATAATTCTACTTCTAATTTTATTATTGACTAGTGGTTTTTGTACCCTGGCAAGCCAGGGTACACATGTTGCTGTTTAAAATGTAGACAGAGAGACAACTGTTGTCTGCGAGTTTCATTTGGACGATGATACCTCCCCATATCCCCCTTGATACCTCACCATACCCCCCCCTCTGATATCTCCCCATCCCCCCCATGATGCCTCATCATACCCCCTTGATACGTCCCCGAACCCACTTGATACCTCCCCATAACCCCTTGATACCTTTCGTACCCCCCTTGTAACCTACCTGTACCCTCCTTGATACTTCCCCGTTGATCGTTTCGCAGGTATGGATGAAAGGAATCGACCATCACCATACCCCCTTATATATACCCGTATCCCCGTTATGCCTACCCATGCCCCTTTAAACCTACCCGTAGCCCCCTTTTACCTACACGTACCACCCCATCCCGATCCTTGATAATAATAATAATAATAATAATAATAATAATAATAATAATAATATTGAATAATACAAATAGAAATCATAAAAAACACCAAGGTTTTAAAATAAAATTTGATATAAGATATTATAATTATAATAATAATAATTATTATTATTAGTTTATAAATAATAATAATAATAATAATAATAATAATAATAATAATAATAATAATAATAATAATAATAATAATAATAATAACGTACCACCCCATCCCGATCCTTGGTAATAATAATAATAATAATAATAATAATAATAATAATAATAATAATAATAATAATAATAATAATAATAATATTGAATATAGAATAATACAAATAGAAATCATAAACACTAAGGTTTTAAAAGAAAATTTGATATAAGATATAATAATAATAATAATAATAATAATAATAATAATAATAATAATAATAATAATAATAATAATAAGCCTAAATTAAAAAGAAAAATATCCATATTGTAGTGGGAAAAAAAAACATAAAAAAAAATATGGCCCGCATCGGATTCGAACTTGGGTCGCCCTAAACGGTAGGCGAAAGTGTTACCAACTGAGCTATCAATGCTTCGTACAAAAACAATAAATTTTTTGGTCTATATGGGAAAACATGCTGAAACCTCAATTTGATTTTTAATGGAAGCGCGCGGAATGAGGCTATTGCAGTTTGTGGACATTTTGTTTATTTATTTATCTCAAAAACGGTTACATGTTCGGTAAGGAAATGTCGGCTATAACGATTTGGTGGGTTTTGAGCACACAACAGGCCGATCCGCGGCCTCCAGCACCTGCCCAGATCAGCGTCCATAGGAGACAAACTTTATAGTAGTGGCGAAGAAGGACTTCCGGCTAAGCAATTTATATATATAGATGGAAAAGTAGAAGAACTGGCCCACGAGCTGAACCACTATCGATGGAACATTTTAGGTTTCAACGAACTGCGCTGGAAAGGTGAAACAATGACCGACAAAGGCTACAAGGTTTATTTCAGCGGGAGAGATGACAGGCACAAAAACGGCGTTGGATTCTTGGTCCACAAAGACATTCTAGCCACTTTTATGGGTTACCGCCCACTTTTCAGTAAACTCATTATCAACATACTATCATCCAGGCCTATGCCCCAACATCAGACTATGACGACAGCGAAATCGAGGATTTTTATGATCACCTGCATGCTGTCCTTGACCAAGTGCCGAAAAAGGATATTGTCATAGTACATAGTGATATTATTATTTAGCAATGTAGGCATTTTATATGTATGTTTTTTTTTAAAAAAAATATTTTATAATGATGTTTGTATTCTATTTTGTTTTTGTAAACGGGGGTTCGATAAATTAGAGTATAGCCTCAACGTCCCCTTCCTGGGATGCCTTTATTGTACAGTGACCGGCTGGTGGAGTGCTTTCAGTGTAACCACTGGGGTTGTTTCGGCAGATCTTTTATGCGGATCAGGGGTGAGTCCCCTTTCAGTTGTGGTCTTGACTTGGTGATCCTGATTCGGCTCTTTGAAGTCCGCTGGACCTTGTAAGCAATGAACTAACTAACCATTGGCAGAAAGCGTCCAATATTCCCAAAATGATACAACAGACCTCACAAAAACATTAGCAGTTTTGTCCAGGAAGAGTTGTCAATAAAAGGTAGGTGACTGGTCTAACGAAGAAGAAGATAGTAGAGTAGATTGATAAAACAGAGTAGGAATTGATTGATTGATTTATTGTTGCTTTAGGTCCAGCGGACTCCTCCGAGCCAAATCAGGACCGGACAACCCCCGATCCGCATAAAAGATCTGCTGAAACAACCCTAGTGGGAAAATTGAACGCCCTCCACCGGCCAGTCACTTTACAATAAAGACATCCCACGCGGGGGACGGCTGAGGGTTTACCTCAACTACGCAAACCCCCGGTTACAAAAACAAAATAGAATACAACCATCATTACAAATCATCAACGAAACATATACATATAAAATGCCTATATTGCTAAATACTAACATCATAGGAAACCCTAGTGACCACCCAGCAGAAAGCGTCCAACACTCCCAAGCTGATCCAACAGACCTCATACACAAACAAGGAGTCTTGTCCAGGAAGAGTTTTCAAGAAAAAAGGTAGGTCATTGATCTAGCGAAGAAGAAGATAGTATAGCAGAGTGATAGGACAGAGCAGGAATGGGAAAGAGTATATGAGGAAGATAGCAACAGTGGGAATTTAAAGCACTAAATTTCCATAAAGTGGGGATACTATTTATACTGAAACCCCCGGCACTCCAACGGGGGTACTGTTGCCGCAGTGAATCTGTCATGCCTACAAAGGCAAGACAGGTTTTCAACTGGGGCTTTCACTGTTCCCTTTATAGGTTAGAACAATCTACAGTGGCAAGATTGCTCATGACCCCAAGGGGTAGAGTAGGAATGAGCAAGAACCAATGGTACAGACAGCGACAATAAGAATTTAAAGCACTCAATTTCCAGAAAGTGGGGATACTATTTATACAGAAACCCCCGCCAACTCCACGGATTTAGCAATACAGTATTAAAAATGTGTGTTTGCGTGCGCGTGTACGCGTGTGTAGAGGTTGGTGGGTGCGCGTACGAGTGCGTTTCTGACCTGCTTGTGCATTTTAAAAATAACTTTGTCATGCAATCAACTGAATGTATTAAGATGTATGGCATCAAACAAAGTTTAGTTTCACAAAGGAGCATAACTCCCGGACACGCGAAACCGAAAGTTTCCAACGCCACCAAGCGGTCATCGTGATGGAAAATGGCCTACGGCATGGAACGAGACACAGAACTTCACAATGTTCATTCATGAATCCATTCTCTCTCTCTCCGTATCCAGCCGTACGTACTCAAAGGAAGTAGCATGGTATATTACTGTGCATTGAAGCAATCAAGGTTTTGAACCTAGTTTGCACAAACGTCACATATACGCACGCAGTAAATTAAACGTGTACGTAACTGTGGTGATGGAAATAAATTTACAAATCGCTGAAGGAAAAGATTCACGTGTAAGTAAAAATGGCAGTGGACAACAATTTAAACACAGATTCAAAAATAGGTAACAGATCAGCAATAATTAGCATATTCACAAAGTAACAGATCATGCAAGATTAAAGTTACATTTAAGTAACAAGATCACTGTGGAACCGTCACCTACAGCCATTTAAATTGCAAATTTTGGTGAGCCACGAATACACCACCACCACGTCTACAACCACCACCAAAGGAATGAATCCTTATATATGTTTGAATAAATATCGTTTTCATAGCACACACATATATTTTTTGTAGTGAGAAATTCTGATTTGTCCACCATAGAGGGAATGAAAAGCTGTTCACTAGCAAATGAGGTCTTAGAAACAAGGAAGGAAAACATAATTTACTGACCCGGATCTCTCTAATGTTCTGGCTAAGATGCTTTTTTGGTTATTCTCATCCTGTGCTTTGCATGCGTGTTCACCTGCAGATTTGCTTCTGCAGTCTGTCTCAAGTATCCGTGCTAAACTAGATATGTGATATCTTGCTGTGATCAACTAAAGACTGTATCAAATTGTTCAATAAATTCAGGATTTTGGGAGGTAAATATCACAGTATTTCTTAACAATAACAAGAATTGTTACTTACTAAGTATCATGGACAGTGGTTAATTACACTGCTTTATTTAATTTCCCTCTCTATGTGCATTGCGTGCCCTGCACTTGCAGACTTTTTCAACTATCTCCCTTAACTACCTACTTTTAATATGAATATGTTATGTATAGCTTTGACAAGTACACAACTGAAACGTTACCAAAGTTTTCAATCAAATGAATAAATTTGGGTTTATATTAACAGTCAAACAGTAAAACTGTTCGTCTTCAATGCACAAATGTTTCCGGCCCGTGTCTATCTCAACCACTGTCCATCTTTCTCTTGTCTTGTCTGTCTGTCTCTCCGCCTCCCCATCTCTCTCTGTTTGTCTCTCTCTTTCTCTCCCTATCTCTCTCTCTTGCATGCGCGCGCGTGTGTGTGCGTGTGTGTGTGCGTGTGTGCATGTGTGTATGTGTGGACGATAGTACTAAATGTTATTTTAGTTTTCTATAAAGCAGATTCAATTGAATGGCTTCACTTGATTTATTAGATTCTGATTTAAAATGTTCACTTTTTCACTGTTAATTTTTATCATCTAATGTCAAATCAACAAAGGAAGTTAATAATTCAAGACTTGCGCCAATTGTGTTTTGTCACAAGAGAATAAGCCTAATCTCATGCTGCCTGGTCCTTACTAAGATAAATAACACAAGTCTCTCAAAAGCTACTGTCTAAAAAAAAATGCAGCACCCAATAGCTTAATGTTTAATAGTCGCCAAGTCTCCTATTTAAGGACAAGGAAGTATGAAATGGAATTTTCCCAGTAGGGGTGGTTTCTGTTCATGCCTATGATGTATATGATTATTTTTTGTACTGAAAGATTACCTAGCAATGTTGTTGTTGTTGCATCAATTTTTATTCATCAGATTAACATAAGTTTAGCAATGATAGAAGAATGGTTAAGAATGTTGACTCACAATTTGGACGAGATGATAGGGATGTGGGTTCGAATTCTGTATTATCCACAATATTTTTTAATGTTATAAAATTAATTTTCTCTTTCTATCTTTTTATCTTTCTCTCTGTGTGTGAGGAAAAGTAAAAAAAAAAAGGGGGGGATTTGAGGAAGAGAGAGAGAGAGGTGAGGTTAAAACTAATAAAAAAGCCCATATTTTATTAGAAAAGTAACATGTTTCCAGATTTATGGAATGTAACTGTCTTTTCTTCATGAGAGAGAGAGAGAGAGAGAGAGAGAGAGAATACATACACAGACACGCAAATAGAGAGAGAGGGCGCACACACACATACATACACACATACACACTCCCATCACAGAGAAAGAGGACAGTGAAGACATTTGATTTTGACATTACATTACATGATTATTGCTTTAGGTCCAGCGGACTCTTCCGAGCCAAATCAGGACCGGACAACCCCCAATCCGCATAAAAGATCTGCTGAAACAACCCTAGTGGTAAAACTGAAAGCTCTCCACCAGCCAGTCATTTTACAATAAAGACATCCCACGCAGGGGACGCCGAGGCTGTACTCTAATTTATCGAACCCCCGTTTACAAAAACAAAATAGAATACAAACATCATTATAAATTATCAACAAAACACATACTTATAAAATGCCTAGCCTACATTGCTAAATAATAACATCATAGGAAGCCCTAGTGACCACCTGGCAGAAAGCGTCCAATATTCCCAAGCTGATCCAACAGACCTCATCCACAAATAAGGAGTCTTGTCCCGGAAGAGTTTTCAAGAAAAAATGTAGCTATAGGGGACTGGTCTAGCGAAGAAGAAGATAGTATATCAGATTGATAGAACAGAGAAGGAATGAGAAAGAGCAAATGAGAAAGACAGCGACAGTGGGAATTTAAAGCACTAAATTTCCAGAAAGTGGGGATACTATTTATACTGAAACCCCCGGCACCCCAACGGGGGAATTTTGATTTTGACAAACAAAACAAAGTTACGTTTTTCCTGCATTTACTTGAGCAAACTGCAAAGCCAGAAAATCTTTAATAAAACCTGAATGTGTGAATAGTCAGCACACAATGTGAAAACAGCACTATATGACACTTTAGGCTAAACTGAAAGGGAATGGTATTTTAAACACGTCTTCGCGCGCGCAATCTGTCACGCGCGCTCACACATACATACACACACACACAAACACACACACACACACTCACTCTCTCTCTCTCTCTCTTTCTCTCGTGTACACGCATGAATACCGTTGAATTTAAACAAGCAAACAACACACTGTACTGAAACACAGTATACAATTCCTTGGTTTTATACAACAATTGTTCTCCCTTAAAATACCGAACCCATTTAAAACAAATGGAGACATCATTTTCTCCCTTAATACAGATTCCATTAAACAAATGTAAAAATATTATCAGTTTGCTTGAAAGACGTGGAGTAATCAAATTTCTTGAAGAACGATTTAATACAAAAAGTGTGACCAATTGCCTTGAAAAACGAGGAACATCAGTTATATTTGACATCACTGATGGGAAAATAGATTAGACATCAAACACACAGAAACACACACAGTTGCATTAGTTATCAAGTTTTCCTTTAAAACATTTTACATAAATGCTCAAATTTGATACATTCGTTTGGAAGACGGAGAAAATCAGAAAAATGTTAAATACTATTATCTATACATTTTATATTTTTCGAAAAAAAGATAGTATGGAAATACAAAAATGTAAAAAATTGTATCAATTTTTATTCATCAGATTAACTTAGGTTATACTTGTAAAGAAGGAAATTCACAGGTTATGCTTGTAAAGAAGGAAATTCATACATTCAGTCTTCATATAAAGCAACAAATACAAAAACAAATCTAACCAGCATCCTCCTCTTCATCATCATCATCATCATCATCATCATCATCATCATCATCATCATCATCATCATCATCCACAAGGAAAAACATGACTAATCAAATGATTACTAAACTAATAGATTTATAGTGTACTACAAGGAAAGTAACACTTTAAAACAGCGGGTTACATCGAAAAGCCTCTACATAAATGTTTTCATGATTTACAATGTAATCCTCCACCTCCACCACCTTCTCCTCCTCCTCCTCTTATCATCATCATCATCATGCTACGAAATTGCTTTAACCCCATCTCCCCCACAACCACTTCTTGTCTTCTATTCATTGTCTTCCTCCTTCTCCTGATCCTCCTCTGCATCCTCTTCGTCGTCCTTCTCCTCAACAATGACAACAATAACATTAGCAAATAACAAAAGCAAATAGCATCACGAACCACGGATTTTTGCAATAAAATATGTTATTTCACATACAACAGATTTTTTCTTACAATGGAAAAAATATTGGTCCTTTTAAATTAAAAGAAATAATTACAGGGGGATGTGCGTGTGGGTGGGGGGGAGGGAGGGGGCGCAGGCGGGGGAGGACCGTTAAGAAATAGTTATGTACATGGCGTGTTTTTGCGCACAAACACACGTAACAATACATTTCAATTGCTACATTTTGAGCAATACTTTTGTTTTTACAACGGCATAATTGATAGCACCGTTTAGTTTATCTGCGCTCAAAACAACACGATAATAAATATAGCATCATTGTGCGGTCACTTGATAAAGACAGTTCAGTATTTTAATTAAAATAGATGGCTATGAGGGATTTTCTAACTAATTATGTTTTGCGAGATTACATAAATAATAAATTAATTAGTTCTTTTTTTTTAAAGTAAACAAAATTAATGTATTCCATAATTAAATGAAAAATACGTAAAAATTACCAAAAAAATGAATTAATGAATTAAAATAATAACTATTAATCCTTTCCTATCCTATCCTGTCCCGTAAATCGGAGGTCGTAGGGGCACCACAGATGATCGTTTAACCAGCATACTTATGGCGGCCTACTAGCGCCAAAACCTCATATTTACAATTATCAGGCGATAATTACAAATATCATGGGATAATTACAATTATCAAGAGATAATTAAAATTATCATTGAAAAATTACAATAAATTATATTCGCGTGATCATGTTTAATTTTCAATTTTGGCTCTAGCAATCCGCCTGGAAATGCGCCAAAACCGAAAATTATAATTATCACATAATAATTAAATTTTCACTTGATAATTGTAATGTTCACGTGATCATTCTTAATTCTGGTAAGGCGGCTTACTGGCGCCAAAACCTGCATTTACATGTGTCAGTGATAATTGTAATTAACACGTGTTCTGTGTAATTCACAGAGATACCGATCACCCGAAGATATTTATAATTTTCAATGATAATTGTAATTATCCCTTGATAATTGTAATTATCTCAGGATATTTGTAATTCTCAGGTTTTGGCGCTAGGAAAGCGTGGCAAATACTGATAATTATTAATTAACATTGTGGATTACCGATATCTCTGTAAATTACACAGAACACGTGATAATTTCAATTATCTCGTGATAATGGTAACTCGGTTTTGGCGCTAGTAGGCCGTCATACATACTCCATCTTTCTCTGTCCTCAGCAGCCCTGATGGCTTCGCTCAGTGTCAAACCAGTCCATTCTCGAATCTCCCACCTCTTTTTCGGTCTCCCTCTTCTTCTACCTATGCTATGCCCAATGGGTTCGGGCACTAAATAGAATAGACCCAACGTTTCCCGGCGTGTCGTAAGAGGCGACTAACAGGGGTGATGTTAGCACGGCATCACTGGGCGAAGTCTTCTACACAGAAGTCACCGGCCAGGGCGGAGGAACCTCACGTTGCTACAGGTTCAACGACCACGTGCTCATGGCCAAGGCGAGCCACACTGTATTCGTGGATTTCGGCTGTGGCCAACAGAGCCTGGAGAGGATTGGGCACCGCCAGGTCTTTTTTGCCCAAGACACACTACATGATGCCTTGCAAAGACCGTTCTGCAAGGCACAGTGCAAGGAGGTAGAAGAAGAGGGAACTATTAAGTGAATGACTAAATAAATAAATAAATTCAGACAGCCATGCACAGAAGAACCTCACGCTACAGAAATTCATTCATTCCATCGGCAATTCACATCTTCAACTCCCAGGATAGGTGGTGGTGCTGTCGCGGTGACAACGGATTTAGGGGGCCTTTTTCTTTCCTTTTGTGATACTAGATATGTTTACACTTTGTTGTCCGTCCGTTTTCTCCTTTAGTTAAACTGATGGCGAATGATAGCGTGTGGTGGATATAGTATTGATTTGTTGTTGTATGTATTATAGATTTCCATTATTAGACCTAAACAGTCAATGCATTGTTTTTAGACTTCTTCTTAGTAAGACTGTGGGTATAACGTTGTAAGTGATGTATGATGTGAATATGTGATTTTTGCCTGGTGTTTGATTCATTGATTTTACAGACAAGCTCAAGCTCAAGCTTGTAATTTCTCTTGTAGAGATGAATAAAGACATATTGCCTTGTAAATAAACAAATAAATCTTGGATTCTTCATCTTTTATTATTCTCGCACAGTAGAGGACGACGATGTTGATAGCCTAATAACGTTAAGCTTGATGGAATAGGAAATTTCAAACAATCTTTTTCCTTCTTTTTTTTTTCCCTTTTTGGAAAGTTTACAATGCTGAAAGCACACTATAAGCATATATGCGATACTTAAATGCCTACAATTATTTTTATATTTAAAACCATACAGTGAAACTGAGAAACAGGTGCTTTGAAAGAAATTCTAACTTAGAAGTTAGAGAAAGCTTCAGCATTTATTTACATCCAAACACGCGCCAAGGGAGCTAATAACGAATACATCGGCATTGTACTCGGGCTATGACATTAGTTTGTGAACTTACTTCCCTTTATCTAGTACTGCTTTCATGAAACTTTAATAAGCCTAGTGTCTAGGTTAGGTCAAGTACGTTTCGTGTGGAATAGGCAACATTTTACAAAGTAGATGGCTCTTATAAATAGTAAAAAACGGTGGAGAGGAAAAAAAAAAGGAGGGAGGGGGGAGGGGGGGGGGCGGTAAGTGGGGAGTAAAAATTGGTAAGGGACGAGAGAGAGCGAGGTGTGTGGGAACGGGGTGATGAAGGGAAGCGGGGGGATGAAGTTGCAACAGCGCAGTCAATACAATTATCCTCTCAAATCTTTTCTGTTTTGATTTATTTTCTCTCGCTTTCAATACCGTGCAACAATGCGAACATCCCTGACCGACAAAATAACAGCGCAGAATCAATACAAGGAAAAGGGATTTTGTAGATTAAGATTCAACCGACATCGTGTCAAAATAACGCTTAGCAATAATTGTACAGTGAAACAATGTAAGACTTGGAAGTCAGCAACAACAAAATCAAGTAGAAGGTGTAAGCAAGGGATACAAAAAGTGTAGGTTGTAGTTGTTTCGCCACAGAATTTTTTATCTCCCTTGTTCATCCTCATAAGCTCTCTCTCTCTCTCTCTCTCTCTCTCTCTCTCTCTCTCTCTCTCTCTCTCTCTCTCTCTCTCTCTCTCTCTCTCTCTCTCTCTCTAGTGTCTAGATCCTCTGTACAACTAGGTATAAGCAATTTCAGCTTAACTCTATCCAAATGAAGACACAGTTGCATTGTCAGTGTTTCTCTTGACACATTATCATTAATTTTTATCTTATTTTAAACACACTTTTAAATGGTTTTCAGGTTCATTCAGAATCAGAATTTATTTAAGTACATTTCCGCCGCAATAATCTCAATTGGATTGTCAGAAGTATACAGTTTCTCATTGCTCGTTTCACCAATTATCAGATTTCACAGTTTATCATTGCTCGTTTCGCCGCAATAATCTCAATTGGATTGTCAGAAGTACACAGTTTCTCATTGCTCGTTTCACCAATTGTCGGATTTCACAGTTTATCATTGCTCGTTTCATCAGCTATCAGAACTTAGTTTCTCTGTACATAATTGCGCCAAAAGTTACCATCATTTCTTTTTCAAGTATACATCTCAGCCTCAGTTTCATTGCCAGAACACTATTCCACCAGTTCATTGAATAAAAAAGTTTCTCAAATCATACATAGATCAGTCTGATGTTCTATTCAATAGTATCAAAATAATTCACGAATATTTGTATTGTCCGAAATACCGTGCATTTTCTCGCATAAAATGTCCAAACTCCGTTATGATTTGGTGTGTTTATATTGTTAAATTTCACCTCTTCTTATTTAACAGTTCTTGAACGCACTTCGTGAAAACACACACTCACACACACACACACACACACACACACACACACACACACACACGTTTTTTATCACAATTAAAACCTGGTTTAAATAATACAAAAATAAGCATGCGCATTGTGAACATTATTGCTCAATATTCACAGTATACATTTGACAAAGAATATATAGTCAAATGAGTCAAATGATTTCGAGAATATACACAAAAGCACCAACACATTCTTATTTTTTTGTGTCACATCAAATTTGTGAATTAAAAAACAAAGTCAAGGTTTTTTCCCGCACAAAAAAATTTAGAATGCTTAACACTAAAACGTGTAGATTTGCAGAAGAGGCGAAGCTATAAAGAATATATCTAAACTATACTTTTATAAAGATTATGTACACACAGTGGTGAATATTCACCCGATTCTTTAAAGCACTACACATAGTTGTCAATGAAACCACGTTTGTCTGCTTCCGTGCGAATAATCTCAATAGTAAAGGTATGATTTACAAACTTTAGCATTACGTGAGTACTTTTGTTAATCTCATTGTAAACGTTGCACGAATATTCACAGCTTTTTACAAATTTTACATAAGGTGTAAGAGGTGGTCCAGACACATTTCTTTGCATCTGTTCCACGCTGTAATTGTCACATGGAACATTGTAATTAGTACATGTGAATGTGTAATTGTGGCCTGCAAGACTGTGACTTTCACATGCTGAGTTGTAATTTTTCCATGCAGTTGTACACGAAGGCTAGAATTGTTACATGCACCATTTGTCATTGCCTCGTGGATATGTTTAATGTTTACATGCAACGTTGTAAAATTGTTAGGACTAAAGTGTGTGATTTTCCTATGACGTTTTCACGTGCAGCAATGCAATTTTCACATGTAATGGTGTAGTTTGACATGGAACATTCTGTAATTTATACACGAAGCAACACTTGCAATTTACAACTGAAAATGTCACATATAGTATTGTATTGGTTGAGTTGTCACGTGTAATATTGTATTGGTTGACGTGTCACATGTAATATAGTATTTGTTTTAGGTGCAACACTGTCATTTTCACACGGAAGACTGTAATATCACATGCAATACTTTGCAATTTTTCACAGCTGTTGAAGGTGGGAATATTCGCCGTCAATAACCTCAGTCCTCTTATGCCTATCGATCTCATTGTAAGTCTCTTTATCACCGTCGGTCAGATGGCTGTAGATGCCGCCCTCAATGTCAGCGGGTGCAGACTTTTGCGACAGCTTATTTCCCTCTAAATCTAGATAATTGTAGTCATTGTTGTTGGAGCTAGATTGGGCAGAAGATAATAGTTCTTTTGGATGTGATCGATTTCCGGTCGCGCTGGCAAGATTGTAGACGGAGCTCGAAGGGATATTCTCATTTTCAGAAACTGTGATGGGCTCCGCAAATTCATAGTTGGAGCTAGCAGCAACAGCAGCAGCACCGTTCGTTGCCGTTTCACCTTTCGAGCTCGTATGTTGCACATGGTACACGCTGTTGCCGGCATCGGATTTGGGTTGTGTGGCAGAAGGTTTAGATTGGGCGATTTGGGGTTTTGCAGGAGTAGGGTGGGTAGGTTTAGGGGGAGCAGACGGCTTCTTTGTCCCCGGTTTATGAGCCTGATTGATTCCTGCGGGTTTTGTTGATGGCAGTGGTTTCGAGGCATTCGCTTTAGAGACGTCGTAAATTCCTCCTGCTGTGTTTATTTGAGCTCTAGGGACATTATAGACACTCACTGAGACTTGGGGCGGAGGAACATTACCCCTGGCGAAGTCGACGTTGTAGTAACCGCTGTTTGTAGTTCTAGCTGAAGCTTCGTTGGGTTCATGGTACACGCTGGCAGACTCTTCGATTTCAGCGTAATTAGTTTTGTCTTCCTCGTTGGGCATGTGGTAGATGTCTTGCCCGTCTGTAGATTCTCCGTTTCCTTTTTCATTGTCAATGACGAAGTACACGCTCGTCGCTTTGAGCGGTTCTTGATAGGTTCCGTCGCTTGCCACCGCGCTATTCTGACCGTCTGGATTCGTGGCTAAGCTGTAAGCGGTATTAACGATACCTTTCTTGGAAGTGGCGATGTGATCGTAGTTGTCGGCTGATTTGGTTCCAGCTTTCTTGTCAGGTTTCATGCCTAGGTCGAGGTGGTTGTACTCAAAGCCAGGAGCCAGTTCAGTTGGAGGAAGTTCCGCTACTTCGTAAGGACCGGTGGTGGTGGTGTTGCGGTTGGCTGGTTTGTTGACATTTGCGTACGGGGCGGACTGACCGGACGGCGAGAAAGACTCGTCAAAACTGTCCGCATCGCTGTCAAAATCGTCTGTAGAACTCTCGCCTCCGCCAGAATAAAGTGTGGTACGTCTGCCCAGCACTGAAGCTGAAGGCAAGCCAACATTGTGCGTGTGAGCTGAGTTGTCGGTTTTGCCCTTGAAGCAAGCTTTCCAAATGTACAAGTCTCGCCGCCGCTTTAGCACGATGAAGACGACCACGCCGGCCACGATGAGAACGATGATGGCAAGGACAGCACCAACGATACCACCTACATTGTTAGGGGCATCCTTTGTGAGAGGCTCTGTCGATGCTGAAGAACTGCCGCTAAATGGTGCCGTGTTGTTAGAATTTTTGACAGTTGTGGAAGACAAATGAGTCAATGATAGTGTGGTCGTTGAAATGGAAGATGGTACTGATGTTGTGCTAATTACAACAGTTGTGGAAGACAAATGGGTCAATGAGTGTGTGATCGTTGAAATTGAAGATGGTAATGATGTTGTGCTAATTACAACAGTTGTAGGCTGTACAGAAAGTGTTTCCCTTGGTGTCTGAGTGGAATTGTCTGTCGAAGTTTGTTCTGGTGCTAATGTAGTAGTTCCTTCTCGACAAGCAGACTGGTAAAATATGATATCATTAATCTCCACATATTGATCGAAATTTGTGCCAGTACTTACTGTAAAATTAATGAAATATCCTGTATTGCTGGAGAATTCAATCTGATCAGTTTTAAAAGACGTAACAGGGGTGAAGCTTTCATTCTTAATTATATCAGAATTATTGCTTCTATATATTAAAACTACTAAATTCACAGAACTTCCATTACCAGATCTATAGTCAAAACGTAAACACCTAGTATTGTTCTTGCTACTACATACTTTTACGCTTTGCAAAACTCCAGTAGGGGTATGATAACCTTTCAAACGTACTAATGCGTTATTTATTATTTCTGTTGAGCCTCTTGTTTGCCAATCACATGAATGTCCACCTGGAAAGGAGCAGTTTTTAGGTGCCTCTTCACAGCTTTTGGACGAGTTCGCATTGTAGACAAAAATTAACACCGTGAAGAAACTGCTTGCAGCTGCCCGCATCGTGCCCTGTAAGTAAAACAGTAAACAAGATAATACAGTAACACCAGTTATCTTGAAAGTGCTAGTATTCTCTACGGAACATGCTTATTAAAATGGGTAGCCTAAATGCAAGTTATATTGTGGTTGGAAATTAGGGTCAATTGGAGATCATGGGGTAATTTGCCTGTGCACAATATATCCCTCCTCCCTTCCTAGCGCGAATAACACACACACACATTATAATTTGCAAGAGTGAGAGCTAGAAGGAAGCATTTTCACTACAACCAACACCATCAGCAACAACAATTTTTAGAGTTTGGTCCACATGGAGTTCTGTGCTTCATTCACGTCGCTGTCAAACCAGTTTATTAACGCAATCAAAGCCCAGGGGCAGACGAGCGGGTGGGGGGGGGAGTAGGGGTGGGGTCCGGGGTTTCCCCCCCCCAGCCCAGAAAAAAAGGAAATTAAAAATAATGAGAGAAAGAGAGAGAGAGAAAGAAACTTTAAAGGAAACAGATCAATCACTTATATATAATATCAAATTATAAAAATTAAAATAAAAAAAAATAAAAATAAACATAAAATAAATAAATAAATAAATAATATATATAAAATTTATTTATTTATTTATTTATTTTATTTTAAATTTTATTTTATTTTTAATTTTATTTTTTTAATTTTATTTTTTTATACGAGTATTTGACTTTTTCCACAATATGCAAGCCCTCGCAATCTTCTCCCTAAAAAAGTTCAATCATTGCAATCATTCTAAACAATCTCCAGACGAACACTGTCTTTCGTGCTCCACAAAGAGCAAAGCTGATATTTCCCGTCTTCGGCGACATTCTATTTATTTATTTATTTATTTTATTTTATTTTATTTAAGGGGGATGGGGGGTGGCGGGGGGCGCGCCACGAGCGGAAGAAATGAAAAGAAAGAAAACGATATTCCTAATGGATAATATAATGGATTACGACAGGAGTGACCAATATGTCGATCGCGATCGACCGGTCCATCGCAAAGGCAGTGTGACTGAGTAGATCGCGTAGCAGTAAAAAAAATTGACGTCAGCCTATTATATGACTATATATATGTTTTGCATTTTGGTGGTAGGTAGATCATTTTGGCTTGGTCATTTTAAAAGTATCTCGCCTGCTGAAAAAGCCATAGTGTGGGCAACCCTGGCTTACGTTGACGTTTTAGCAAAAAGACAAATAGTCAAAGTTCCGTCCCTTTGCTTGCTTATTCCGACTCGCGCCAGCGCTTCAAAATGGAGCGAACGCCGTCGTTGAAGCCCTCTGATTCGAAAGGTGTGGCAAAGCTCAGTACATATTTTGGGAGCAAAGGAGGTAATTATTATTTTGATAATTTAATCTTACAAGTAAATAAAATATCCTATCCTATCCTATCCTATCCCATAACTCGGAGGTCGTAGGGGCACCAAAGATGGTCGTTTAACCAACGTACTCCATCTTTCCTTGTCCTCAGCAACCCTGATTGTTTCGCTCAGTGTCAAACCAGTCCAGCCTCGAATGTTGTCATCCCACCTCTTTTTCGGTCTCCCTCTTCTTCTACCTCCTTTCACTGTGCCTTGCAGGATGGTCTTTGCAAGACCTGATGATCTGGTGACGTGGCCATACCCTTGGAGTTTCCGTTTTTTCACCACTGTGAGCAGGTCATCGTGTTGTGCAATGGCTTATGTGATGGTCTGTCGTACTTCGGGTTTGGTGATGTTCTGGGTATAGGAAATGCCCAGAAGTCTTCTGCAGCACCTCATCTACATGCTTTGTATTCTTCGTTGTAGGTCTGCTGTGAGGGTCCATGTTTCGCAAGCATATAGGAAGATGGAGATGACAAGAAGGCGCAGCAGCCTTACCTTGGAATGTAGACTGATGGTCCTGTCTTTCCAAACTGGCTTCATCCTCGCCAAGGCAGCAGTTGTTTGTGCGATCCTGGAGAGGACTTCCTGTCGGGTACCAATTGTCTGTTTAAAATGGCTCCTAAATATTTGAAGCTATGCACTGTGTTGAGGGATTGGCCTTGGACTTTGATGTCCGTGTTGATGCTATGGGTGTTGTTGGTCATCATTTTGGGCCTCTCTGCACTTATTTCCAGCGGCTTCACAGTCAGGTAGGCCTTCTTGCTGTTGTTCAATTCTCCTTTGCTGTGCGCATGCCTTTTCGGATGTCATTGTTGATTTTTCGGTAGGCATCAGCTCCCTGTCAGGTGTTCCTTTTCTTTTTCATCTCTCTTCGTTTATCACACAGGTCCAAAAGTTCAGGTGTGATCCACAAGGATCTCCGTGGCGGCATCTGTCACAGCTAAGTTGAAGGTGGTGGTCATGGTGTTGACATCTACTTCACCAGCTCCCAAAATGAGCAGTGGTGAAAATTTCCTTCCAATTGTGGCCTGAAATATTTCTGTCACCTCCGGGTCTTGCAGTTTGTCCAAGTCGAACTTCAATCTAGTGCACTTTGCTGTGTTTACTCTCTTCAAGTGAAGCCGGAAAGACATCATCACAAGATTGTGGTCACTTCCGATGTCTGCTCCTGGAAAAGTGCGTGTCCTGCCAATGTTGATGCTTGATCTGAAGCGTTTCTTGACCATCATTAACATTTACCGAGTAAGTCCCTTTAATAGAATTTTGGAAACCCTCCCCCCAAAACTAACTGATCCGCCCCTGTAAGCCCACCTCAAAACACGTTTTTTTAGTGACCCTCTTTGATCAGATGATTCCCACCCATCAGCAATTAACACTTCAGCATTATTTTCCCGCTTAGGTTTTGTATTTTGATCTTGTTGCCCATCTGACCAGTACTTCTGTTTAAATACACTGGCGTGTCATTAAATATTCACATGACTGCTTGTAATGTGCGCCTTTAAACTATATCTTTACCGGAAAAAGTGTCCATAACTACATAATGTACATTTTAAGATACAACCACTACAACAATTACTACAACTAATTTCTAGTACTAGTCTTGATGTTTGAATACTTTCTGTTATTTGTTCAGTCTATACTTTTAATCGAGGAATTCAGTCGTATATAATCCATAACCACCGACAGTCATAGCACAAAGCACAACCAATCCATGGGTAACACGACTTGTGATGAACAGAATGAGCAACACAAAAACCTTTACACAAAATACAATCTCCAATTGTAACACACGATCGGTCAAGAGCCAAAGCCAGATGAGTTGTCGTTCCCTTGTTCTCTCGATTCGCACTTCTGAGGAGTGAAGCTTGACTGAAAAGCGACGCTCTACTGTTTGCAAACCTGTCACCTTACACTTCCACTTGAAACTTGTACGTGGCTTTGTTACAAATTTGTTTCCTTTCTTTTGGGGGTTTCGTTGTGAATCTAACAGAATCCACTGGTAAAAATGGGGAACTATATTTTATTGACGCGCATGCAAAGCAATGTGATTCTATGTCCTCACCCCCGCCTCCCTTCCCATTCCATCTTCCAAATAAACAAAAAATCCAGAGAAATGAGTCCAAAAATGATATCGAAAAAAAAAAATTCCGTCCTTCCGTATGTCTGTCCGCCGTCTCTCTGTGCAAAATCTTTAAAGTGGCTAAGTACTCGGAACCTATTTCTACTATCACAATCGACCTTGGTAAGATGGTGTAGGCCTATACCCATGAGATCTCATAAATGATCAGTGAATGAATGACTTCACTTCAAGGTCAAGGTCACAAGGTCATCAAATATAAGTATTTTTTTTTTTTGGCAATGGTCAAAAACTGTTTACATTTTTACGTGAAGTTGGATTGTTTTATCGCATATATGTCATATCATCTTGTTTGTATACTTAGCTACATTTCATTAGTAATGCTAGTTTTATGTACATCTTTAATCATATGTTATTGTTCGCGGTCTAGTCTGATTTTGAATAGTTTTGTGTGGTCCTGATTCGGCTCTTAGCAGTCCGCTGGATCCTATAAACATTGAATATTTATCTATGTAACCTGTACCCATCCGCTGTGTGACGAGATGCTGGTGCAGATCTCCTCCAATGGCAGTCATGCTCTTCAGACCGACTCGTGCAGTGTCAAAGGTCACCGACGTCACGTCCGTAAACTAACCTAACCCTAACGGAACATTTACAGTTATAATGCATATACTATTATCATTATTTTCCCCTAGGGAAGATTTTCTTAGAAATAATATGCTCTTGACAGTGCACCATGTAAAGACCTTGGCCGTGAAACGAGTCCGTCAGTATAGTATATTTGCCACTCCAGATCCGGCAGGCTTATCAGCTGCTGCGCGAGGACTTACAGGTTCTGCCGGTGTGACATCCTCAAAGTTCCTAGTATCTTAGTTGGGCTGGGAGCGACTGGGAGCATTCTGATTGGTCGATGCATTATAAAATTCGACGCATGCGCACAATGCTATCGTAGTCTTAGTAAGGATTAGGGTTAGGGTTAGAGTTAGGGTTTATGGTTAGAGTTAGGGTTACGACGCCTAAGAACATCGTGAAAAAGCCGGCCCGACATGACCTAACGCATGCGCAAAGGCGCCCGGATAAAGTAAGGTACCCGAAACTTTGAGGATGTGACACCGGTCCTTTCTGCCGAGCGCCATTCGTCTCACAAACACTGTTCTCTGATTTATGAAATCTGATCAGTTAGTCAGTCTTGATAAATGTTGCTAGTCAGCCATAATTTTTGCCTGCCTGCGTATGTGTGTGTGTGCGTGCACGCGCGCTTGGTTTTGTGAGTGTGAAATTACATTACATGATTATTGCTTTAAGTCCAGCGGACTCTTCCGAGCCAAATCAGGACCAGAGAGATGTTATCTTAAAATGTTATCAAGTGGTTCAAATCTTAAAAAGTAGACCTGCTATTCTTAAATATTCAAACAAACTTTCACTTGACACCTCTTGAAAAGTCTTCTTTAAAACTGATGTGTTAAAATTAATATGTTATCTTTCCTCAATCAAATCACTAAATTCGGTCTTACCAATAAAATCCAAAACAAAACGACATGGTTTATATGCGATAAAACAAACCAACATCATGTAAAAATTTAAACAAGTGTTGACCAATGTCATGCCGGTATGTGTGTTTACTTCGTGTGTGTTTATTGATCCAGATACAATATATACACTGTCTAATACAGTATTTTTTTGTTAGTGTTGTGGTGGTGAGAACTGTGCGTTGCGGGTCTTTATGTGTCTGGAGATGCACGTGTGTGTTTGTGTGTGAATTGTTTTCAAACAGCCCTGTTGCGTGATTTGGCTTAGCATGTGATGATCATGTCTGTGCATGGGTTGCGTGTGGTGTACGCCTGTGGTTAGTGTTTGCACGTGATGGTGTAGATGCGGGTGTGTACAGTGCAAGTATGTCTGGTTTATTATATACTACTCAAAATAATACAAGGGCCACTTGGACATAAGGGTCTCTCTTTAAATCAGAAACACGAATTCAAATTATTAGTTCATCATATTTTATTGCAATCATTTCTGCATCAATAACAAAAAAGATTTTAGACATCAGTCACTAAAAATTCGAGTAAATTCAATTCAACTGGACATACCTCTCATTTACAAAATCAAAACTTTAGAAACCAAAATTCTCTAGAGTAAGTATCGGGTGTGGCCACCGTTTGCATCAATGCAGTCTTGGCATTGTTGTCTCATGGACCGTATCAGGTCATGGAGGATGTTTCCTGGGATGGCCAACCACTCTTGCAGGAGAACTTGGGCCAGAACTTCAAGGTTAGCTCCTGGAGGGAGGTTTGCCCGTGTCTGTCGACCCAAGACATCCCACAGATGTTCTATGGGGTTCAAATCGGGTGATCGAGCCAGCCAATCCATCTTTATGACGTGCTGTTGTTGCAGGAAGTCATTGACGATACGCGCTCGGTGGGGTCTGGCATTATCGTCCTGTAGTATGGCACCTTCCCCAATGGCCCGCAGAGCTGGGAGAACCCTAGATTGTTAGGTCGTCATCCCTGTAGCCAATACCGTTTAAGTTGCCATGAATTTGGAGCAGGGGTGTTCTGAAGTTTAATGCGAAGCCACCCCACATCATGACAGATCCACCACCAAAGCGGTCATGCTCGCGCACCGTCGCATCAGCAAAATGCTCCCGTGGACGCCTCCAAACATTCACTCGACGGTCGTTGAAAGACAAGGAGAACCGAGACTCGTCTGTAAAGGACCAATGTTGCCTAGTCCACACCAAATGACGCCGAGGCCAGGCCAAATGCGCTGCACGGTGAGCTGGGGTGAGCAAAGGCCGTACTGCTGGTCGTCTTGATCGCAGGTTTTCCTCGTGTAGACGGTTGCGAAATGTCTGGTCGCTGACGTTAACATTGCTGGCTGCGTGAAGCTGTCTTCTGATGGTGTTTGCTGTAGCGGACCTCATCCTCAGAGCTGACAGGGTGATGAAATGGTCTTGTCTTGCAGTGGTAACGCGGGGGCGTCCGTACCTTCTTGGTTCTTGGACGCTTCCAGTGTTGTTAAAGCGCTCCCGCAGCCTTCGGACAACGGAGTGGGACACTCCCAGCCGCCTGCCAACTTCTCTCACCCCCACCCCTTCCTGAAGCCAAGCAATAGCTCTGCCTCTATCCGCATCAGTCAATCATCGCCTTGGGGGCATGGTTAGAAAAGCAGCAAAAGCGCTGCCATTTATACCCAGAAAAAAGCGCCGAGTGTTGAACTGAACTCAGAAAATGCAAGCCTTTCGCGTGCAAATCACTTTTTAATGTTGAAAATTTTGCTTTATTAGCAAGACAACAGTAAATTAGGGTCATTTTTTTGGTAAAAATTGGGTTTGTTTTTCAACTCGGTGCAGAAAGTTCAAAACTCACACATGTGATTACTTGTCAGAATAAGGTTGTCTTGAATGTTACTGTACAGGATAAGTTTTGAAATAAGCAATATAAGCGATATTATTGATAGTAGCAAAAAATAATTAAACTAAATGAAATATGTGAGTGGCCCTTCAATTATTTTGAGTAGTATAGTTTATGTGTGTCATATTTATTTGTTTGTACATGTCCTTCTTTTAAAGATATTTTACACTAGTGGTTTTTGTACCCTGGCAAGCCAGGGTACACAGGTTGCTGTTTAAAATGTAGACAGAGACAACTGTTGTCTGCGAGTTTCATTTGGACGATGATACCTCCCCATATCCCCCTTGATACCTCCCCATATCCCCCTTGATACCTCACCATACCCCCCCTGATATCTCCCCGTCCCACCCCCATGATGACTCACCATACCCCCTTGATACCTCCCCGAACCCACTTGATACCTCCCCATACCCCCTTGATACCTTCCGTACCCCCTTGTAACCTACCTGTACCCTCCTTGATACTTCCCGTTGATCGTTTCGCAGGTATGGATGAAAGGAATCGACCATTATTTAATCAGTTTATAGTCCCCTCTCTTCCCGATAAGGATTTTCAGAGAGGAGACTTATTATAAGGAATCGACCATCACCATACCCCCTTATATATACCCGTATCCCCGTTATGCCTACCCATGCCCCTTTAAACCTACCCGTAACCCCCTTTTACCTACACGAACCACCCCATCCCGATCCTTGGTAATAATAATAATAATAATAATAATAATAATAATAATAATAATAATAATAATAATAATAATAATAATAATAATATTGAATATAGAATAATACAAATAGAAATCATAAAAACACCAGGGTTTTAAAATAAAATTTGATGTAAGATATTATAATTATAATAATAATAATAATAATAATAATAATAATAATAATAATAATAATAATAATAATAATAATAAATAAGTTAAAGGCAAAAAGCCTAAATTAAAAAGCAAAATATCCATATTGTAGTGTTAAAAAAAAAACATTAAAAAAAAATATGGCCCACCGGAGATTTGAACTCGGGTCCCCTGCACGGCAGGCAAAAGTCTTACCAACTGAGCTACAAATCTTTCATGCAAACACCATCAATTTTTTGGTCTATATGAGAAAACATGCTGAAACCTCGATTCGATTTTTAATTAATCAAATTTAATTAGTTAAACACAAAATTTTGTAAGATTGGTGACATGAGTGCAAAAGTGTTTTGAATGGAAATAAAACAAAATTTGCGGTATTACGGAACGGCAAGTTCTTGACACGGGTTGAATGGAAACCGCGCGCGGAATGAGGCTATTGCAGTTTGTGGACATTTCGTTTATTTATTTATCTCAGAAACGGTTAAACGTTCGGTAAGGAAATGTCGGCTATAACGATTTCGCAGGTTTTGAGCGCACAACAGGCCGAAACCCAGCACCCAGCACTTGCCCAGATCAGCGTCCATACCGGACAAACTTTACAGTAGTGTCGAAGAAGGACTTCCGGCTAAGCAATTTACATAGATAGATTTTACATTTACTATGTTTGTGCAGCCAAAAGGCGAATTTCTATGTAAATTTTAGAGACGAATAATGTCTCAGTCTTAGTCTATACTATACTATACTATACTATACTATACTATATTATACTATACTATACTTTATTATACTATACTATACTATACTATACTATACTATACTATACTATACTATACTAAACTATACTATACTATACTATACTATACTATACTATACTATACTATACTATACTATACTATACTATACTATACTATGAATGAACATTGAAGTTTAACGTCTGCACTCACCGTTGGCAACATGGCAGACGGGGATACCCATGGCAGAGGGGAGAGGGTAGGGAACTAAATCAACACTACACCTCCGGAAAAAAATCTTGCTGCTAGTGATAATGGCAACGTTTTATTTTATATTGCTCATCACAGGACTGGAACAAGGGTTAGTGGTATAGCAGGCGAACGCTCTACTACTGAGCTAAGGTGGTGGGACACTATAATATACATTACTATACAATACTAACTATACTGTATAATACTATGCTATGCCATACTTGTTTTACTATATTGTTGCATTAATCATTGTATATTATACACTATCGTGGATTTATATTGATTTTCACACAGAAACACAGCAAATATATTACATTTAAAAAAATCGCTACCAGCAACACCACATGGATATATATACCACAACTAGAAACTGTAGATGAAACATAATAGTGTTGTCGTGGGATTTACTTACGGGTTGTTCACTTCTGTTTCTACTTGCAATCGAATCGTCACAACAGTAGTTTTATAATACTCGTATATAATCCATAACCACGGACAGTGATGGCACAAAACACAACAAATCCATGTAAAATACGACTCGTGACGAACATGAATCAACATTCGCACTAAAACTGTTTAAACAATAACAATAACAATAACAAACTCAAGTTTCAACACACGATGAGGCGAGGGCCACGGTCTGATCAGTTGTTCCGATTCCCACCTCTGAGAATTGAAGCTTGACTGAGAAGCGACTTCGACTGTTTTACGCTTTAAAAAAACAACACCTGTCGCCTTGTATTTCCGAATACTCAGTGGTGCCTTCAACAGGTGAAACTTGTTCGTGGCTTTGTTACAAAATTTTGTTTCCTTTCTTTTGTTTGGCTTGAATCTACCATAATCTGGACTTAAAAAAATGTGGAACTAGGTTTTATTTATATTTTCTGCTAAAATGAAGACATATTTCACAGTTCAGCTTTTGGAAACCCGTCACTTCCAACTCCTCTAGAGGTGTCCCCGACTCTTGAAACTCTTGCAAATTTGTTTCGTTAATTTTCACTGTTCGTTCTGAACCAACCAGAATCTAGAATGGCAACATTGGGAATTGGGTTTTAGTGATATCTGGTATTGAAACAAAGACAAATTCCTCAGCTGTCTCACAGTTTACGGCAGTACTTGTCACCTGACCTGAATGACCTATTTGGGGTGAGTACTGTCTTATTATCATCGAGGATTTTTATAGCGCACACATCTCGCCGTACTTGACAAGACTCAAGGCGCTGGCCGATACAGACTCAAGCCGCCCGAGGCACCAACTTGCAGCCTTTGGGCGCATCGTAATAACGCTCCAGACAGCTGAGCACAATTCTGGGCAGCCAGGGATGGGGGAGAAGGACCTAGGTGCACCGGCACTCACCCGTCTAGGACATGAGCGTCAGGATCTTTACAGTCCATTATGATGGAATATATGCGACACCGACTAGACCTCGGCTTATACTGTCATCCGAAGGAGTAGGAAACGGGAGTAAAGGACACAACACAATGCCCAGGCCTGGGCTCGAACCAGGGACCTTCAGATCCGCAAGCCAAAGCTCTACCATTAGGCCACCATGCCTCCCGTATTGTGTTGCGAAGCCTACGTTCCTTAACATTGTGAGAGCTACACAAAACTTTACCTTACTTGCACCCAGTAAGGGAATTGCAACTGCCAACGCATTACTCAAAATCATATGACCGCCCTTAATTCAAAGACGAGTGTTTGTTGAGGGGTCTTAAAGGAAGTTATTGATAAGCACAACGCTACGATATCTGCCCCAATATTCGCAACCAAACGGGCGTAGGTTTCATTCATTTACTATATTTGGTAGTCCGTTTTGATTTCTAAGCATAAAAAAATATTACTTTCAGCACAGTTAATAGCCAAAAGGGGGTATGTGTAAATCATTTACAGCATTTAGTAATACCTTTTGGTTTATAAGCATTAGGAGGTATTTCCAGCCTCAGAGTTAAAAGGCCAAAAGGGGTATATGTCAGTCATTTGTCACACTTAATAATCCGTTTTCGTTTGTAAGCGTATAAAATGTTGCGTGCCATACGGTTGATAGCCAAAAAGGGATATTTGTCAGTCATTCAGTACACTTCCTAACCCAAATTGAGCATTGAAAAGTGGGGAGAGAGAGAGAGAAAGAGAGAGAGACAGAGAGAGAGAGAGAGAGAGAGAGAAAGAAAGAGAGAGAGAGTGAGATGTTGCAATCATTCACTAAATAGTATAGTCCATTTTGCTTTAAATGCTATCTAGTCCCTTTATAGCCTTTTTAAATACCAGACCTTGTGATTCGTTTTAACTGAAAGTATTGCACAATCTTCCTTATTTAGGTACCAAAGAGAGCTATCTTGTATTGATTTGTCACACATTAGAGTACGTTTCGGTTGAGCGTGTACGCCTAACCCAAATGATATTTGACAGCCAAAGAGGGCTATGTGTGGCTGATCTCATCGTCGCAGTAGGCCTACATCGCTTTTGAAATTACACATTCACTGCTCTATAACCGATGTAAATACTCAACGTTGACACTTACAACTGCGATCGTGCTATTCGGCGTGGAGATGTATCCGCTTTATAAGTTATTCATTCATTTAAACTCTTTCTTGTTTGTACTTGAATATGTATGTATGTATGTAAGTATATGTAAGTATGTGAACTTCTCAGTGGTGTCTTTATGACTACCCATGTAATACATGCAGATTGCATTGGGTGTAGTCTAAGCTTTCAAGGCCAAACCTCCCTTTATTAGACCTTTGGTAAAGGTGGAAACGTGTAAGGAGAACCAGGCTTAATTAATGTTTTTAATTTAACTGCCTGTTTCTCTCAGAAATGCATCTTCAATTCAGTCGTTTAAATCCTCTATTAAAACTAATTATTTTTCTTCCACTGATTGAAATCGATGAAGCAGATCTACAAAGTAAGAGTCCGCGCGCGCTTGTATGTTAGAGTCATTCGTTTTTATATATAAGGTTACTGTTAATAGTTAATGAGTTTTCCTCATTTTGTTTTATAGTTTAAGTTGTTCTGTACTCATGTAAGCGCTTAGAGCTAAGTCTAGATTAGGCGCATAATAATAATAATAATAATAA